>CM054139.1:11510536-11518036 GCA_028751875.1 Rapana venosa | reverse complement strand
ACAGTTGCTTTTAAAAAAAACAACACACACACACACATGCACACTGGTATTGTGTTTAGACATCATCACCAAAGTCAGAATATGGCCCTACCTTAATGGTAGGCAAAAACAGTTCACATATATTTTCATATGCAAAAATTTCACCAATGGTGAACCTCAGTGCTTTAAACCAAAGAATGAAAAAAATAAACAAAAACAAACAAACACACAGGAAAAAACTTTACAAATGATGTCATCATCATTAAAATGAGTTTAGGATACATGAACACACCACCCAACAAACGCCAAATCACAACCACCAACCAACAGCCAGATGATATAACTTTCTGACCCAAAATGGAAGTTCAAACAGTCAACAAAACCTCCCTGAAGCTAACTTGCACACACAGCAGCCTCAAGCCAAGGGTCAGGTCAGTTCCTTTCAGCCCCAGCTCTCTCTCAATCCCCACCCACACACACACTACACACAGCCACGCACACCACTAACACACACATACCGCACACACCCGACACACACACACACACACACACACATTGCACACACACACACACAACACACACAATGGAGCCAACAACCAGCCAGGTGCACACAATAACAACCTACTGCTGCTGTGCTGATCACTAGCATGGACATAGCTGTATAACCCCTGAAAGTAACCTGCCTATCATACGTATCATACTAATCCAGAATACAGCTGACTAAAAAGTACCACATACACCACTGCACACAACACACCACACACAATGGAGCCAGACAAGCCAGCCAGGGTGCAACAATAACAACCTACTGCTGCTGCTGCTGCATCCATGCATGGACACTGTCTGTAGTACCCCTGAAAGCTAACCTGCCTATCTTAGTATCTATATCTAGATCCAGAATTACAGCCTGGCTAAAAGTAACCTGTTATCTGCTGTATACATCTCTCTGATCTCTCTCTCTCTCTCTCCTCTCTCTCCTCTCTCTCTCTCTCTCTCTCTCTCTCTCTTTCCTCTCTGCGCACACACATTAAATCCTGTTTCGCTTTTCGTAAGAGTAGGCCATTGTGTGCCGGTGGGAACAGATGACAGAATTTACAAAACCACATACACATGGGGACTGGATGTAAAAAAAGCATATAAGTGCTTATTCCATTATCCTTGATATAAAAGAAAATAAAATAAAATAAAATAAACTCTCTCTCTCTCTCTCCTCTCTCTCTCTCTCTTCTCTCTCTCTGTGTCCGTCTATCTCTCTCTCTGTCTGTCTGCCTCTCTTTTACACATAACACACACACACACACACGCATACATACACACGTGATCTGTACACATGCACACTCACACAAACACACACACTCTCTCTCACACCCCCCCCCACCCCACCCCACTCCCTCCCTTCCCCCTCAACCCCCCCCCCCCCCCTCTCTCTCTCTCTCTCTCTCTCCCACAACAACCTATAGTAAACTAGTGCCTACCTATAACCTGCTTCCACCTGAGTAAGAACCCCCCCCCCCCCCCCCCCCCCCCCACCACCACCCCTCCAGACCTAGATAGCTGTTTGATAACAGTTTCCTGAGTCATTGAAGTTACCCTACATTCCCCTCCCCCCCCCCTCACCTTACCCCATCCCCCCCCTTCCCCTTCCCTCTGGGGGTGGGGTAAGGAGGTGGGGAGGGGGGTGGGGGGAAGAGGGGATGTTCTTCTGTGATCCTCTGCTTTTGCAGGCGTTGAAAGGCGCTGTACACTGCACCACACAGTAATGGTCCACCATCTTAGAATAGTGCATGGGTGGGTGGTGGGATGGGTTTCAAAAGTGGGATATGGTGGATTTGGGGTGGTTTCAGTGCCTGTGTGTGTGTGTGTGTGTGTGTGTGTGTGTGTGTGTGTGTGTGTGTGTGTGTGTGCATGTGTGTGTGTGTGTGTCTATGTGTGTGTGTGTGTGCGTGCGTGCGTGCGTGGTGCGTGCGTGCATGCGTGCGTGCGTGTGTGTGCACGTGTGCGTGTGTGAGTGTGAGTGCGTGTGAAGAGTATTTAGTTCTGCAATGATTATTTTTTTAGTGCTTGGCCAAAGCAGAAGAGCAGGCCATTTCATGCCGGTAGGAACAATGACAATGTCCTTCAGGGAACAGTACAAGGAGGGAGACGAAGATGAGGCAGACAGAGAAAACGATGGGAGGAAGACAACATCAGAGAGTGGACTGGTAGCCTTGAGTGGAACGAACTGCTACGGAAAGCAGGGGACCACAGGGAGTGGAGGAAGCTGGTTGCAAAATCTTCAGTGGCACCCCCTGGGCCCAAGGGACTGACTACAATATAGGTGAAGTGAAGGTGAAGGAACGATAACAACATTTCAAAAACACATGCACACTGGTGTCATGTTTAGACACCATCCCAGAAATCAGAATGCGGCTACCTAAGGGGGGAAAAACGGTTGCATACACAAAAATCTCACCAGTGGTGAACCTCGGAGCTCTAGCCGAGGAGCAGAAGCAAAAACAAAATGTCCTGGGCACTGTGTCATTCATGAACAAATTGAACCTGGCAAGTTCCATCCCTATCCAGCTAACACAGGGCATATGCTAATATGTCTGCCTGTCACCCATACCACTGGCCATAGCTTGCCTACTCTTCTATGAAATAAATGGGTTTTTTCATTGGGTTTTTTTGTTGTTGTTTTTGTTGGGGGTTTTTGTTGTTGATGTTTTGTTTTGTTGGGTTTGGTTTTTTTTTTTTTTTTTGGGGGGGGGTCCTTAGCTAGACTAGAGCTCCAAGGTTCACCAATAGTGAGATTCTTGCATATGCGATCATTTTGTTTTCTTTCCCACCATTTAGGTAGCAGCATTCAGGCTTCAGGGATGGATGGGTTCAGAGTGGGATATGGTGGATTTGGGTGGTTTGGTTGTGTGTACATGTGTGTACATGTGTGTGTGTGTGTGCGTGTGTATGTGTGGTTACATGCCGGCACAATGTTTCTGTCTGTATGTTCATACGAAACCTCCATTTAATTAATAGCATCATTTAAAGGACTTTTTTTTTTCTTAGTTGAGTGAAGTCTTCTTCTTCTTCTTTTCGATGCCTTGTTTTACACTAAGAGACCAGTTCGCCTAAGGAATGTAGCAGTCGTCTGTAGGGCATCCACCGGCCCATACAGTTTTCCTTCTAGTTGAGTGAAGTCAAAACAATGCTAATTCCGGGGGGAGGGAGGGGGAGGGGGAATTCCCTCCATGGAGATTTGAACCTGCAGCCCTCTGCTACCATCATTCAGATCAAGAGGCTCTATCCCCTAGGCTATCCCTCACTCCCCCTAAAACACTCTTCACAATCTTAGCTTACCCTAGCAAAAGCCACGGACATGGATCCAACTGCATATAATTCACTTAGCAGAGCTCAGCATTCAACACACAGATAAGGCACAGGAAATGTGGGCCCTCTACACAGTCTATTTGATACATTACAGCTTTTTTATGACAACCCCCAACCCCAACCCCCAACAACTCCCTCCACCCACCCACCCCACCCTCTTTCTTTCCACCTCTTCACCCTTCCAACTGGGGTCAGGGGCAGAGGCACACTCTCCAGCTGATAACCCTGTGAGACATAAACTAAAGCACACAGGATGATACCTGGGCCCTGATAGCAGCTCTGATTGATGATGATGGGAGCTGAGTCATCTTCTGGCCTGCCTGCCTGCCTGCCTCAGCAAGAACTTCCACCTGCACAAACCCCTCTGGGCTGATAGGAACACACAGGCTGACTGCCACCTAGAGGGCTTTTAACTTGGGATGACAACTGAGCTGAGGGCAACAGGGGGCTTATCGTTTTGCCAGGGTATTCATTTCATATAGTGTCATCCATACTAATCACAGGTCTTATCATTTCATCAGGGTATGTATTCATTTCAGGCAGTGTCATTAAGTTTATCAGGGTATTCATTTCATACAGTATCCTAGGTCTTATCATTTTTTTCATCAGGGTAGTCCTTTCATACAGTATCCTACACGCAGGAGATGGATTAATAATAGGTATATATATATATATATGTATACATGTATACTCCACAATCCTTTGTTCGTGTCCTTGTGGACTCTAGGTCATCTGTAAGAGATGGACAGTGCTTAGACCGTACTATTATATATGCCAGCAATGTGTGTTGGGGTTTTGTTTCTTTCCCCCCCCCCAAAAGAAAAGAAACTTTCCACATTTGGTTATTTGGATAAATCCCATAGAACACCCCCCCCTCCCGCCAAAAAAACCCACACCCAACAACAACAAAAACCAAAAAGAAACCTCCAAAGAAACTGTAATTCTTCAAAAAACATTTGTCGTTTACTTTTCATTATCATATATAGTATATATAAATTCCATATATTATTATTATTATGTTCTTTCAAGCCAGAAGGCCCATAGAGCCGGAGCTTATCCCGGTTTCTGTAGCGTTAAGCGAACTGATGGTTTTTCACCACCCCTGTGACAGGACGCTAGTCTGTCACCAGATACTTCCCCAGCAGAGCTGGTACCCACTTGTACACCTGGGTGGAGTGAGGAAAATAGGAGTAAAGTGTCTTTCCCAAGGACACAACACCGAGCCGAGCGGGGATCGAACCTGCGACCTCTGGATCACGAGTTGACCGCCTGAACCACTCGACCACGGTGCCTCCATTATCATATATACATTTTAAAAAAGACATAGTTTGAAAACATTATTGTTCTTAGTTCCTTGGCTACAGGGAGGTTCACCAATGGTGAGATTTATGCGTATGCAACTATCCCCCCCCAAATTTAGGTAGCCACATTCTAACTTTGGGGATGGCGTCTAAACACGACACCAGTGTACGTACTGGGGTTTTCTTCTGTCATCCGTTCCTACTGGCACACAATGGCCTACTCTTCCAAAAGGCTCTGTCTGTCTGTCTGTCTGACTCTCTCTCTCTGTGGATATATCTGGCGAATCTTAACCCTTTCACTGCTACTAGTCACTATCCTTCACAGACGGTCCCCCTCACCAAAACCAGCTATTTTTCTACCAAAAATCACACAAACCTTATAGCTATACCAGCAGTGGAAGAAGAAAAAAAATCAGCTAAGAATACCAGTGAAGACAGTAGAGTAGTCAGGAGTGGCACCTGACTTACTACCAATCCTACATGTAATGACGATGGTGATGATGATAAAGGAAAACCCCCCAGCCATTAACGTCAGCTGACATCTTTTTTTCTTCTCGTCAAACGCCGGAGTACAAGAGTGTCGTGACATCACCTTAGTACGTCACATCTCTACATCAGGGGTGAGCCCGTTCATGTTGTAGAAGTGTGACGTCAGACCCAGAAGGGTTAATTAAATAATAATAAAAAATAGAAAAAAGGAACAGGATCTGAAATCTGCTGACAAAAACAACAAGAACACAAACTCCTACAACCAAGTGCAGACAACTCCAAGCTACTGTAATGTGTTACTTTTTTCTCTTTTTAAATATTTTTTTTTTTTGGTTCGTTCCTTGGCTAGAGCTGGGAGGTTCACAGATAGTGAGATTTTGCGTATCACACACACACGCAACCGTTTTTAACCCACCGTTAAGGTAACCGCATTCCGACTTCGGGGATAGTGTTACTTCAAAACGGCAAAGGCCAGGGAGTGAACGAACAGCCTGCAATGCCCGATACCTGTGAAATAATAAACAGAGAAACACAACAACCCCCTACTCTTTAAATACCAACGCAAACATGAACCAACGTCAAGCCAGCATATGTTACACAACAAAGGAAACAGCGAAAAGAACAGCCTGAATCGTCTGATAAGTGTTCAACAATAAACACTGCCGACAAAAACAGTTTGCTCTTAAACCACATTATGCAAGCACCTCAAGCCAAGTACTGCTTACATCCCCCCACTCTTGCTGCCAGCACAGGTGAATTACATTACAAAGGCAAAAAGAAAGAAAAAATTGGTGAGCAATCTCTGTTGTGTTTATATATATAGATATATACCTTTATTTGCCTTGTAAAGTTGTATGCAAAGTAAGAGCAGTTTGTGAGGAAAAAAATGTGCAAGCACACAAAGTAGCTTGATTCCAAGATTTTTAACAGTTTACACAAGTCAAACACACTAAATAAAACTTCTTTAATCTTACTCATCTCTTCCTAGTTTTTCTCGTTTTGTTTTGTTTTTATTCTTTCTCATTTATTTCATTTTATCTTTATTTTCTATTGAGGATAATGGAATAAGCACTTATCTGCTTTTTTACATCCAGTCCCCATGTCTATGCAGTTTTGTCAATTCTGTCATCTATTCCCAACGGCACACAATGGCCTACCCTTACGAAAAGCGGAACAGGATTTAACAGGTGCACAAGATGTTTTGCGTGCGTTCGCACACAGGACCTCGGTTTATAGTCTCATCCGAAGGACTTTCAGGGAGAGTGGAGTCAGCACTGATGTTAACTCCAGGGGAAAATATCCCCTTGAAATGGAATGGAAACCGGGTCGTCAGATTGCAAGCGCAATGTTCTAACCACTAGGCTATCTCGTCCCCCTTTAATAATCAAGGTAGCTGCCATTACGGTAGCTGCATTACGACTTTGGGGATGTCTCTCCTTGTAAACCCCCTCCTTCATTCGCTTCTCTTCCTCCTTCCCCCCTCTTCCCTTTCTCTTTCTTTTTTAATCCCTTCCAGCGGGGCAGGATAGCTTAATTGTTAGAGTTGTTGTGCTCTTGATTTGACGGACCTGGATCGGGCCTGGGTTCAACCCATCACTGTCCCATTCAAGGGGATTTTTCAAGTGGAGTTAACATCAGTCCTCACCGAACTCCCCCGAAACTCCTTCAGACAAGACTATAAACCGAGGCCCCATGTGCACATGCATGCAGAAAATTTTGCGCATGTTAAAACCCCTTCTGTCCTTAAGAAGACAAGGCCACTCATGCTGGTAAGAACAAATAACAAAAATGTATAATATATAACCGCACGCACACTGGTCTCATGTTTACAAATGATCCCTGAAGTCGGAATGTGGCTACCTTAATGGTGGGTAAAAACCAGTCACATTAAAGTATACACAAAAGTCTCACCCCTTGTGAACCTCTAAGCTGCTCCAGCTGATGGAATGGAAAAAATCCCTTTTCTTTCCCAACGCCCAAACAGAACAGATTATTTCTACGACTAAGAGGAAGCTCTTTCTGGAAGTAGCTCATAATGATAGGAGCCATATACATAACACACGGTCCATTTTCTAATCCGTTTCGCGAGTTAACGGCAATAGAAAACGACACGCGAGAAAAAAACAAAAACAAGAAAACACTGGCATCCAAAACAATTCTTTACAGCCTCACACAATAAGATTTACGGTCTTTGGGAAAAAAATAAAAACAAAAACATCAAAAACCAACATGCCTCAGACAAGAGTCTACAGGTAAATTCAAAGGATGCCACAGGCAATTCAATTTACAACAGTGGTAATGATGTTTGGCTGGAAAAAGAGAGAAAGAACAAGAGAGAGAGGGGGGGAGAGAGACAGAGAGACAGAGA
>CM054139.1:11478036-11500536 GCA_028751875.1 Rapana venosa | reverse complement strand
AGTAATTCTCAGACATGTACTCGCACTTGTACACCCGCAGATCAAGTGTGAATGAGAACAAGGTTAGACTGCATCACAGAAAAAGCAGAAAGCGAAACAGAATGAGGGAGAGAAAAGATATATTATATAATTATGCAGGTCTACACAAAAGATATCCATGGAGATGCCAAGGAGAAAATGAGTGACAGAAAGACAGCAACAGAGCAAGAAAACCTAAGACAAGAGAAAGGCAAACAATCTCAGAAAGAGACAAGCGAGGAAAAGACAGAATCCAACTATACTTAGTTACAATCTGAACTTGCCACTTAGAGAGAGAGAGATGCACACACACACAGACACACACACACATGTATACACAGAGCTCTAGACAGCAAACTGAACAACAATCAGCACCACTATCACTGAGGTAAGAAAGTGCTCACACACCCATGGACATGTTCTTTGACACCTAGCCCAAGTGACAAGGGTCTACACTCTACAGTCACAACTTTTTTGGCTGGAAAGGGTTGGGTTGGATTGGGTTGGGGAGTGAATGTTGGAGTGTGAGAAGGGCAAACTGTTATGGAACTGACAAGTTGACTAACATGGGAGAGGGAGAGGGGGGGGGGGGGGCTCTGACTTGTAGATCTATCTATGCAAGTAAGCACTGTTATGATCCACTACCACCACCATCACTCTCAGAACTGGTGGGGGGGGGGGAGGGGGGAAGGGCGGTGCTTGCACACACACACACGTCAACAACAACTTGGCAATTCACACACACAAGTCTACCTACCTCTAAATCCTCCTGTCTTGTTTTTCCTCTACTATACTATAGCAAGTCACATCACTCACTGACCTTACTGAGTACACTCCCTTTTTCTTTACCTCCCCCCTCCCCCTTTTCTCCCCCCCCCCCCCCCCCCCCCCCCCCCCCCCCCCCCCCCCCCCCCCCCCCCCCTCCAAACTCTTCTGCCACCCTCTTCATCCCCAAAAAACCCGGCACACCCTTCTTCCACCCTTCACCCACCCCTTTGCTTGGAGATCAACAGGTAGGAGGGGGGGGGGGGGGGGTGTTGGAGGGAGAGGGGGAGGGGAGGGTAGGGTAGGTTCAGGTAATGATGGAATATGAAGGCAAGAGGAGGAGGAGGAGGAGAAGGAAGAGGAGGAGGAGGAGAAGGAAGACTTCTCTGTGTGTTAAGTGTGCCTGGTACCTTCGCCAAATAGAGTTGAGCAATCCTGAAAGAAGCAGTTTAACCTCTTTAGTGTGTGTGTGTGTGTGTGTGTGTGTGTGTGTGTGTGTGTGTGTGTGTGTGTGTGTTGTTTCTGGTACACCCTCTTTCTTTTATTAACACCTCAGCCAGCCTCTTAAATGAGTCAGCCACTTCTAGTCATAAAATGTTAGCTACGACAGTGAAGAGCTCTCTCAATACCCAAAAAACAAAAACAAAAAGGGGGGGGGGGGGGGGGGGGTGTAGAGATGAGAAAAAGAATTCCTTTACAAAACTCTAGCAAAATCATAAAGACTCGGCCAAGCACAAAACAAAATAAAAAACCACAAAAAATAAAGAATCAAACGTCTGAATTTAAACAGGAAACAGAATGAAAATTGTTGGGAGATTTTAAATTCTCAAGCATTAAAAAAAAAAAAAATTCTTTGCACATTGATCAAGTGTAACAAATTCAATGCAAGGAGGCAGCTGAGAGGACACTAACCTTCAAAAAGTGTATACTACATGTAAAAGAACCCACAGCAACAAAAATTTTGCTTGCATTTTCTGAAGAAAAAGAAAGAAGAAAAAAAGACCATCCTCATTGAAAATCAGCCAGAAAAGCACACTGGAAAAAACATTCCTGAGGTCAGAACCCACAGCAACAAAAATTATCCTTGCATTTTCTGAAGAAAAAGAGGAAAGAAAAAGACCATTTTCATTGAAAAACAGCCAGAAAAGCACACTGGAAAAAACATTCCTGAAGTCAGAATGCAGCTACCTTAATGGTGGGTAAAAATGATCGCACACACAAAATCTAACCATTGCTGCATTGGTGAATCTGGGAGCTCTAGCCAAGAAATGAAAACAAAAGAAAACAAAAAACAAAAAAGAACGGGAAAAGGTGGCAATGTTTTCTCCTTGGGAAAGCAGCCTGAATTTCATTCGGGGGAAAAAATTGTCAAGAATACGAGTGGAATACATTAATTTCCATAAAAATTAAAATACCATACAAGTGCTTTCTTTTATGGTGAAATGACTGAGGGATATTTTACTTTCAAAGCAGAAGCACTAAATGACTAATCTGATATATATATACGACACCATTCCAGATATATAATGTAAAGTTTACACAAGATTTGCTTCTTCAAAATGCCTGTCCTGTGTGTGTGCGCACACGCGCAAGCATATGCGAGTGCATCTGTATGTCTTGCGTTAATGTGGGTGTGCAACATGTACGTGTCATTATATTCAAGCAAATGTGTGAGTGCACACACTTGCCAAAAGGTATTACCGTATACATACATACATACACACATGTGCACTTGTATCTTTCCTTTCTTTTTCCCCCATCAGGAGAAAGGAATTCTTTGTGCATGACTATGTAATGTTATGTACGACACGTAATGTATGCTGGCAGCAGCTCACAGGAACAATCTTCAGACATCAGGTATTGTTCTTTGTTTCAAGAGTGCTCCTTCTCTCTCTCTCTCTCTCTCTCTCTCTCTCTCTCTCTCTCTCTCTCTCTCTCTCTCTCTCTCTCTCTCTCACTCACACACACACACACACTCAAGCATGACCACATGCAATGAATTATATATATATATATTTATATACATCAATAATGTTATTGTTAGTGACAGAAAGAGAGAGGGACAAAAGAAGAAGAAAAAAGAAGATCAAGACTACCAGAAAAACAGAGAGACAGAAGAAAGCATAGAACAAACAAGACAGACAGAGACAGGCAGTAGATAGACAGAGAGACAGACAGAAACACAGAGACACTCTCACACTCAGACAGAGAGAAACAGAGAGAAACAGAGAGACAGACAGACAGATAGAACAAAACAGAAACACAGAGACACTCTCACACTCAGAGAGACAGACAGAGAGACACAGAGAGAAACAGAGAGAAACAGAGAGACAGACAGACAGAACAAAATAATGCAAGCCCGAAATATGCGTCAATGTTGGAAAATATGTGTGTCCTAAGCTATTACTAGGGTAGATCACAAGCACACTAATCACATAACTAATGTACAAGTCTCCACACCATACTTTTTTCCTTTGATTTAGTGCTGACATAAGCACTGACGGGTTCTAAATTCTTTGTGTGGTGAAAGTCATATATATATAGGCCAAATATGCTGAAAATAAGGGGGAGAGAAAGAGGGAGAGAGGGGTTAGAGAGAGGGGTTAGAGAGAGACAGAGAGAGAGAAAGAGACTGAGAAAGAGAGAGAGACTGAGAAAGAGAGAGAGAGAGGGAGAGAAAGAGAGGGAGAGACAGACAGACAGGGAGAGACAGAGACAGACACTGTGACAGATTGACACAGAGAGAGAGAGAGAGAGAGAGAGAGAGAGAGAGAGAGAGAGAGAGAGAGAGAGAGAGAGAGAGAGAGAGAGAGAGAGAGAGAGAGAGAGGGAGGGATGGAAAAAGGGAGAGATAGACAGACAGCCAGAGACAGAGAGAGGGACATGAATAGAGAGCGGCAGAGAAATGAGAGTGTGAAACAAAGATATGGGGGGTGAAAGGTTGGGGGGTGAAAGGTTGGGGGGGGGGGGGGGGGGGGGGGGGGTGTCAGACAAGCAACAACAATGGCCAAAATATCTTATCTATCCAGGAGAAGAGGGTTTGTTCAGCAAGATAAGCTACAGGACGGACAGAACAGGCTATGTATAGTGTACTTCTGAGCAAGAGATGAGGACTATGTGATGTGTATTTCTGAGCAAGAGATGAGGACTATGTGATGTGTATTTCTGAGCAAGAGATGTGGATTATGTGATGTGTACTTCTGAGCAAGAGATGTGGACTATGTGATGTGTACTTCTGAGCAAGAGATGTGGACTATGTGATGTGTACTTCTGAGCAAGAGATGAAGACTATGTGATGTGTACTTCTAAGCAAGAGATGTAGACTATGCAATGTGTATTTCTGAGCAAGAGATGTTGTCTATGTGATGTGTACTTCTGAGCAAAAGATGTAGACTATGTAATGTGTATTTCTGAGCAAGAGATGTGGACTATGTGATGTGTATTTCTGAGCAAGAGATGAGGACTATGTGATGTGTACTTCTGAGCAAGAGATGTGGACTATGTCATGTGTACTTCTGAACAAGAGATGTGGACTATGTCATGTGTATTTCTGAGCAAGAGATGTGGACTATGTGATGTGTATTTCTGAGCAAGAGATGAGGACTATGTGATGTGTACTTCTGAGCAAGAGATGTGGACTATGTGATGTGTACTTCTGAGCAAGAGATGTGGACTTTGTGATATGTACTTCTGAGCAAGAGATGTGGACTATGTGATGTGTACTTATGAGCAAGAGATGTTAACTATGTATACTTCTGAGCAAGAGATGTAGACTATGTGTACTTCTGAGCAAGAGATGTAGACTATGTGTACTTCTGAGCAAGAGATGTAGACTATGTTACGTAATGTGTACTTCTGAGCAAGATATGTAGTCTATGTGATCACTTCTGAGCAAGAGATGTGGACTATGTCATGTGTACTTCTGAGCAAGAGACGTTAACTATGCGTACTTCTGAGCAAGAGATGTGGACTATGTGATGTGTACTTCTGAGCAAGAGGTGTTAACTATGCATACTTCTGAGCATGAGATGTGGACTATGTCATGTGTACTTCTGAGCAAGAGATGTTAACTGTGCGTACTTCTGAGCAAGAAAATGCACTCTGATGATGCATGAATCACCAAGGCAAGGATCTAGATCTATGTAACCCTAACCAGTTTTATCATCACACCAGTCTCTGAGAGCCATCCTGTTCCTTACACACACAGTCATCATCATCATCATCATCATCATCATCATCATCATCATCATCTCTGCTGGAGAAATTATAACCTTTACCAACAGGGACAAACTCGAGAACAAACTCGGGAGGGGGGCTCTCTAGTTACCTTGTTGGGGTTCTGCCTCCACGTGAAAAAACAGACTTGTCCCACTTCCAAGATTGTCTGTGTGGGATAGATCTATCAATAGCATCATCATGCAATGCATTCCTTCCTATCTCCCCAGAGTGTGGGGAGCACAGGCATACATATATATACACACACAGTGACACACACACACACAGTCACACACGCGAACACACACAGTCACACGTGCACACACACATGCACACACTAACACGCAGTAACACACGCAAAATCACCTCCCTGATCCCAGACCTGATAGCCCCCTTATCTGTCAGAACAGGACAGGACAGTCAGCTCTGTGTTCTGTCCTTCTCACACACACTGCACCAAGTGTTCTACTAGGCTACATACAACATGTGCACACTCACCTAAGTGTCTGACTATTAGCCAGACCCCTACCTCAAACTTGTTACAAAATCATTTGATTTATAATGAATGGGTGATGCATAAAGTGAATGAAATTCTTCAACGGGAAATAAATAATGTCACCTAGAACACAAAAACACCAACAGAAGATTTCTATTTTTTTTCATACAACCTGTAATGTGCTAAACATGCCTTAAAACATCCATGCTATGTCATTTGTTCGGACAAGCGGTGCTAATTCCACAAGCGGATGCTAATATTCCACAAGCGATGCTATTCAACACGCAAGACTAAATCTCCACCCCCACCTACCTGTTGCTTGTACTCACAGGGTCACCACAAAACACCCACCCTTAAGGCAGCCTGCCACATCCAACCACTTCGCTCCTCAAACTTCCAAAAAAGTTCTTTCTGTCTGAGATAGGGGGAAAAAAATGCTTCGTTATACTTCTACTACTCAGCCAGCAGCCACACCCACAGTCCAGCGCCACTCCGCCAACACTAGCCTAGAGTGTACCGTGCTCTCACCTTCACTGCTAACCCTGGACTACTCCACTACACTACACACACGCACAAACTCACACGCGCACACACTTTCGAGAGCAGCAGCACCCCCGATATGCGATGGATGGATGGATGAGCCCAGAAAGACTAGGAGGAGGGAAAAGGTAAAGGAGTAACAGGAGTCCCCCCCGCAGCAACACTGTCTATCTGGCTGATCTGTGTGCCAGAAAACCAACACCACTGCAGGGGTAAGCCTAGTGTGCCTGCCTGCCTGCCAGCCTGCCTGCAAGCTGCCTGCCTTACCTGCCTGCACCCCTTTCCAAGTGGTCCCAGCACGCGAGCCCCCCTTGTATTGGTGATGATGACGGTACTATACCGCAGAGCTCAAAGAATACACATCAGCACTAGCCTAGCCTACTACTACTACGTCTACTACTGCAGCATCCCGTTCCACTTCAAAAGAGGTGGAGCTGGCTATTAATACACACGTGGCTGGCTAGCATACTGCTGCTTCTGTGTTTTCCTCCTCACTACTTCTTCGTCCAATGAGGTAAAATGACTGCAACGACCTCTCAGTTTAAGTCTAGCTTCTATTCTTGGGTTATGTTTGTGTGTGTGTGTGTGTTTGGAGGGGGGGGAGGGATGAGAGTGTGTGTGTGTGCGTGGGGGGGGGGGGGGGGGGGGGGGGGGGAGTGTGAGTGTGAATGGAGAGAGGGGGGGGGGGGGAGGGGGGAGAGGTTGCGTGCGTGCGTGTGTGTGTGTGTGTGTGTTTGGGGGAGGGGGGGGAGGGGATGAGAGTGTGTGTGTGTGGTGGGGGGGGGGGGGGGGGTGTGAGTGTGGAATGGAGAGAGAGGAGGGGGGGGGGGAGGGGAGAGGTTGCCTGCGGTGTGTGTGTGTGTGTGGTGTGTGTGGTGTGTGTGTGGTGTGTGTGTGTGTGTGTGGTGTGTGTGGTGTGTGTGGTGTGTGCGCATGTGCCTGTGGGTGCCAGTCAGTGTGTGTGTGTGTGTGTGTGTGTGTGTTGTGTGTGTGTGGTGTGTGTGTGTGTGTGTGTGTGTGTGTGTGTGTGGTGTGCATGTGCCTGTGGGTGCCAGTCAGTGTGTCTTTCAGTGTAATGTCTCTTCTCTAATTGATTACTAATCCTACTTTACTCCAATGGATAAGAAGGGGGCAGGCATGGGGCACAGGTGTGTGTGTGTGTGTGTGTTGTGTGTGTGTGTGTGTGTGTGTGTGTGTGTGTGTGTGTGTGTGTGTGTGTGTGTGTGTGTGTGTGTGTGTGTGTGTGTGACTGTGTGCCTCACCGTGTGCATCACTGTGTGACTGAGGAAGACAGCCGCGACAGTGGTGTGTTTCATTTTGCCACAGTGGTGTGTTTCATTTTACACAAGTATAAAATCCCAGTTTTTTAGTTACTTTTTCCCCATACTCTCATATCAATTCTGCTAGGTGTCAATTAATTCATGAAATGTGAGATTTACACGGTTTCATACATAGTCAGATACAGAGCGTACAAATATAACGTGTGTAAGCAATAGTACAAACTATAACAAAAAAGTTCTTAAGAACTTATCACATTTTCCCGTACACAACTTTTCACCAGGTCATTTACACCTCATCAAATTTATATGACATCCTCCACTGTACTTCAATCTTGTTATTTTGGGGCCACCAGGTAAATCAAACACACACACACACACACACACACACACAACACACAACATAACAACAACAACAACAACAAACAATCTGTTCAATCCCCTTCTCAGTCTTCTCAAAAACAAAAACAAAAAAAAAAAGGCAGGGGGGGGGGGGGGGGGGGGGGAGGAAGGAGATGTGGAGAACCAATATACACACCAACATAAAGTATTTAAATCCCTATGCCTGAAGGTTATATGTATATATATAACACTTTCCAACACATGGGACAATAAAACCACATGCATCACTGATCATGAACTGATTATCATAAACTATTTGTGATCTGTTGCAAGTGTAAGAATAGGAAGAATGCAAGCACTTTGTTCGGGTTTTACAAGATACAGCACTATATATAGTAAATTGCATGTATTAATTATTATTATCATCATCATTATCATTATTATTATCAGCAGCATACAAAATAACAGTATTAACACCCCACCTTAATCTTTTTTTTTCCACCCTCAATACATCTTCATGCACACATGCTATATCTATTTTCCAACACAAAAACAACAACTTGTTTTAAGTTTAACTAAGCATTCCTTTTTCCACACACACAAAGCTGGAAGGGCAGATTTCTCCACACAAAGAGAGGATGGTGTTTAAATTGAAATTATATCAAGCCTGTCACTCAGATAATTTAACAACAATGATGCACAGTCCTTTTCAATCATCATCCCACCAGATCCTACATGTTGTTGGGACTCAAATCGATAAATTGAACCAATCAAACATAACTTACAATGATCCACAAGGAAAATTTTTGACAGGATACATTCAGGTGGCTCAATTCTCACAGAACACAGTCCTCACCGACAAAAAAGGGTCCTGATATTGAATGATTAAAAATCAGTTTGAATATTTGTATGAACAGCACACAATTCAACACAAACACACACACTACAACGCGCACGCACACACACACACACACACACACACACACATACATACACACACACTAAATACACACACAAACTACAACACACACACATGTATACATATCAATACATACACTGGCATACTATGAACAAATAACAATGAACAAATGTTATTTATAGCGGGTTATATTTATAGAATAAGCATAACAATAGGTTCTTTACATCCAGCCCTCTGGGGAAAAAAAA
Organism: Rapana venosa; assembly: GCA_028751875.1. Lineage (NCBI taxonomy): Eukaryota > Metazoa > Mollusca > Gastropoda > Neogastropoda > Muricidae > Rapana > Rapana venosa. The sequence goes on along the minus strand of CM054139.1, from coordinate 11,491,716 downwards.
AGCAAAAAGCAAACAAAAGTAATTAACGTGCAATACATAGCATGAAGAATAATCTAAAGAAGGAAAAAAAACATATATATGTATCATATATATATATATATATATATATATATATATATATATATATATATATATATACACACACATATATATATGATGAACATTCCATGCAAATTCACCCCAATATAATTTCATACATGTAGAAAAAAAACCTGGAAAAATATTGAAAGTAAACGTAAACAGGAACAAGTCAAGCAAGAATAGGCACAGCAAATTAATTTTCATAATGCACACACACACATATAATTAATTATATATATAAAGACAAAATGCTGAAGTTTGAAGAAAAGTTATTTCAAAAATGTAAATGGACCATAGTCTTAGAAGAAAAGGAGTGCACAGAGAGAGAGTGAGACTGAGAGAGAGAGAGAGAGAGAGAGAGAGAGAGAGAGAGAGAGAGGAAGAGAGGAGAGAGAGAGAAGGACAGACGACAGACAGACAGACAGACAGAGAAAACGACAGACAGACAGACAAACAGAGATAGACACAGAGAGAGACAGACACAGACAGAGACTGACAGAGAAAGAGAGAGAGTGACAAACATAGAGAGAGAGAGAGATAGGTAGGTAGGTAGGTAGGTAGGTAGATAGGTATAGATAGATAGATAGATTGATAGAGAGACAGACAGACAGACAGACAGGCAGACTGACAGAGAGAGTGAGAGAATGGATGGCAAGAAATCAAGGCAAGGCAAGGCAAGGCAAGGCAAGGCCAGGCAAGGCAAGGCACAGCATATTAAATTTCATGATGGCCTGATGGCCGTAGGAATGAGTATCATGTGAATCCTGTTTACCACCTGCCCGTGGAGCAACATGAGACCACTAAAAAAAAAAAAAAAGCCTACACACAAATACACACTCACAGCTTCCAAAAACCTGCATGTGAAGAATACTTGCATCCAAACTACAAATCATATAATCACTACTAAATATCACATTCACAATCACAACCAATTACCAAGGAAAATAAATCTATGACAATAAATGTATGGAAAAGGAGAGAGAGGGGAGAGAGAGAGGAGAGAGAGGAGAGTGAGAGGAGAGGGTGAGAGAGAGATGGGGAGAGAGGGGAGAGAGAGGAGAGAGAGAGGGGGAGAGAGAGAGAGAGAGGAGGGAGGGGGGGAGAGAAATCTGCTTGCATCCACTTCATTCATTTTTCTTGCATGGACACATAAAATGCACACACATACGGGGGACATACCTTAAAAACAACTTGTACCACAAAGTGCAAGTTCTCTTACTGCTACAACTTCAACAACAAGTGGAACCACACACACACACACACACACACACCACACACACACACACCACACACACATATATACCTTCATCAGTAAAAATCCTTTCATGGTTAGAATAAGGAAGGCAATTTTTTTCACTGGTAGCTCAGTAAGCTAAACATTATACACCAATGTACATTCTTTACGAAAAGAATAAAAGAGTAAACTCAGTGCTACTACAATTCTGTTCTCCTCCTACCACCACCCACTGACACAACCAACCCCTGAACACACACACACAACCACACACACTTAACAATCCACCCTTCCCCTTCCCAACCCCCAACCCACCCCCAAAACACCCACACAGAGAGGGGGGGGGGGGGGGGGGGGGGGTCCCTCCAGATGACCATGAACGGTCAATTCCTGAGTGACAAAAAAGTCAGATGCAAAAGGCGGGAGGGAGAGGGAGGGGGGGGGGGGGGGGCGAGAGAGAGAGTGAGAGAGAGGAGAGAGAGAGAGAGAGTGAGGGACCTTTCATTCGACCTCTCGAAACAAAGCTGACAACAAAGGGGGCTAGGCTAGGCCTTGTACTTGTTTTCATGTGCCGATGACAAGGTCCTCCATGCTCCAACGGTCACGTCATCACCACCACCACCACTCCCCTCAGTCCCTCGCTCTCTCTGTCTGACTGACTGACTGACTGACTGACATACCACGCAGGCCTATCTGCTCAGCAAAGTAACGATTAAAAAAAAAAAAGAAAAAAAAAAAAAGAAAAAAAAGAAGAATGAAGGGAATCCCTATGTCTCACCCCCCCCCCCCCCCCCCCCCCCCTTCCTAGCTACACACACACACACCCCTCCCTGCTTAGCTCACGACCCTCCACCCCCAACCTTTACCATGAATAGTGGCAAGTTTCTTCGTCATGTGTGCAAGTATGGAAGTATTAGGGATTATGACATTATGTTCTGCCCATGACTAAGATAGTCAAGCGTTTTCTATTCTGCCTACGTCTTTCTGTTACGCTTAATTTGCTCTACAGTGTGTGTTTGAAGTTTAAGGATAATGTATATTATATATATGTTAATGATAGGCTAGTAATATAAATATGACTCGCTTGTCTGTAAACATGTGGGCTGAAGAAGTAGTAGCAGCAGCATTCCTGGCATTAGCATACTTCTTTTATATGTCATACAGTATAGCCTAGATCTCTCTCTCTCTCTCTCTCTCTCTCTGTCTCTCTCTCTCTCTCTCTCTCTCTCTCTCTCTCTCTCTCTAGGGGCTATAGTATAAGTATAATGTATGGCCTATAACAAATTTTTTTAATTTTATAACTTCAATTTTTTCTCCACTCAAACTTTTAAAACTACCCCACTTAAATTTATACCTACATTTTATATCTATCTTATTATATACCTATTCTACTTTGTCTATCACTACTACTCACTATACAATCACCCCCCCCACCCCCCTACACTCCCACCACACTATTACTACTCTCTCCTTTACTAAAGTACTACATTATACTACTTACTACTTAACTACTACTACTACTATACTACACACTACTACTTTACTAACACTACCTACTACTACTACTAACTTCACTAACCACCACTTCTCATAGACTGAACTACTGCACTACTTACTACTATCACGATACTAGTCTACTATGCCAACGTCACTTCTCTACTCACCACTCTTGTCCTACTTTTGAATCAAACATGTATACTGGATCAGAGCTATTGCTCGCAATTTGTAACGATTAAAAAAAGAAAGATGAAAATAGATTTGAGTGTATCGGCCTATTCTCATCCTTTCCCACACCACTCTGCCCTCCACTCCACCTACGATACTGGGTTTCGTATGCGCAGACGACTCAGCATGACATCGTGCCTCGTCTAAGTAGCTCTGAGACTTACCATCAGTCATTTTTAGTCAATGGATATAGGGCGGTCTGGATCCCGTATATGGTGTTTACTTTGGAGGACGTTATACTCCTGGCACTTTAGCTACTACACATATATACACTAGATACTTATCACATTGCTGCTGCTATCGTGCTCTGCTAATATACGACTGACTTTACACTTCCTACGTATTAGACTAGTAGTATTAGTAATTACTGTCTATATACAAGTAGTACCATATCTACGCACTCCTGTCTTATACGACCTATTCACTACTATCCGGACAGCTTCCATGGACTACAGCATATCCAGCTCTACACACTTGCTAGTCACTTCCACCACTTCGATACTACACTCCACTACTCCCACTTCCATCTCCACCCTTCACTACTTACCACCACTATACACACTTCATTACTAACCACTTCCATTCTACTACCTTCTACTCTATACTACCCACTTCCACTACTACTCATTCACTATACCTACCACTTCCACTACTACCATCTCCACTTATACCACCACTTCCTACTACTACACCACTTCCACTACTACTCACCACTTCCCTACTACCCTTCCACTACTACCACTTCACTACTACTCCCACCATTCCACTACTACCATCCACTATACTACAGTCCACTACTCCACTTCACTACTCACCACTTTCCACTACTACCACTTCCACTACTACACACTTCCACTATACCACCTACTTCCATACTACACTTTACATATCCACTTATACCACTCTCACTATACCTACCCACTTCACTACTACTACACTTCACTACTACCACAGTCACACTACACTTACTACTATCATTCCACTAATACACGACTTTCCACTACTACCACACTTCCTACTACCACACTTCTACTATACCAACTTTCCATATGTACCTACCATTCCACTACTCACTACTTCCCTATGACCACCACTTCCACGACACACTCACTTTTTACTACTACCAATTCACTTCTACACCCACTTCTATACCACACTTCCATATACCACACTTGCACTACTACTCACATTTACTATACATTCCACTCGACACTTACTCAATACACACACTCATATACCACCACTTCTCACTCTACTACCATTCCACTATACTACTCACTTCCACTACTCTATTACCACTTCCATCTACTACTTACGCACTTACCACTACTACCTCACATTCCACTACATCACACTCAACTATACAATCTCACTACTTCACCACTTCACTATACCACATTCCACTACTACCACCACTTCCATATACCACTACTTCCACTACCACCACTTCACTAATACCACTTCACTACTACCACTTCCACTACTACCACCACTTCCACTACTACACCACTGTCACCACCCTTCCTAACCCTTCCACTATACCACTTCCATTACACTTTCCTACTACCACTTACCACTACTACACCACTTCCATCCTACCACTTCACTACTACACACTTCCACTACTACCACTTCCACTACTACTCTATCACTCATTACATCACTCACTATACCATCCACTATACTCCATACTACACCACTTCCACTACTACCACCCTTCCACTTACACTACCACTTCATCTAAACCTATCTCCACTCATCCACTACTACCACACTTCCACTACTACCACCTCTTCCTACTACACATCCACTTCTATTACACTATCCACCCTCCACTACTACCAACTTCCATAACTACCACCACTTCCACTACTTACCACTCCACTCTCCACTTCTCTACTACTACCACCACTTCCACTACTACCCACTTCCTACTATACCACTTCCTACTACCACACTTCCACTTACCTACCACTTCCACTACTACCACACTTCTACTACTACCACCACTTCACTACTACTCTCACACTTCCATACTCAACTTCCATACTATCCACTTCTCACTTATTACTACCACTTCTCATCTACTACCACTCCCTACTACTACCACTTCCACTACTTATCCATCCACTTCAAACTATACCACCACTTCCATACTACCACACTTCACTACTACCCACTTCACTATACCACTCTTCTACTCTACATTCCACTACTACACCACTTCCACTACTACCACTTCACTTACTACCACTTCCACTACTATCCTACCACTTCCTCAACTTCACTATCACTACACTTCCACTATACCACCATCACTACTACCACTCACTTCCACTCCTAACCACTTCCATTACTCCACACTTCTCACTACCACCATTCCCGTACACCATTCCACTACTCACATCTTCCACTCTTACTCACATTCCATACTACCACTTCCACTATACTACACTTCCACTACTACCACCACTTACTACTACCCACTTCCATACTACCACCACTCCACTACTACCACCACTTCCACTACTACCACCCTTCCCTACTACTACCACTTCATACTACTCACTTCCACTACTACCACTTCACTACTCACTCATACTCACTTCCACTACTACCACTTCCACTACTACACCACTTCCCACCTCTCTACCACCACTTCCACTACTACCCACTTCTTATCTACCACCACTTCATACGACCACTCACTACTCACCACTTTCACTACTACCACTTCCACTACTACCATTCCACTACTACCACCACTATCCTACTACACACCACTTCCACTAACACCACTTCCACTACTACCACACTTCCTATACTTACACCACTTCCACTACTCCACCACTTCCCACTAATTCACTACTCCACTGTCACTACTCCACTCTCCAAACTTACTACCACCACTTCCACAATACCACCACTTCCCACTCCTACCACCACTTCCATACCACACTTCCACTACTAACCACCATTCCACTACTACCATTCCACTACTACCCCCACTCTCCACTACCCACACTTACTACTTCACTATTCCCACCACTTCACTATACCACTCACTACTACTCCACTTCCACTACTACCACCAACTTCCACTACTACCCACACTTCCACTACTACCACCCTTCACTACACCACTTCCACTACTACCACTTCCACCCTACTACCACTTCTACACTATACCACCACTTCACTACTACACCACTTCCACTACTACCACCACTTCACTACCACCACTTCCACTACTACCACTTCCACTACTACCACTTCCACTACTACTACCACTTCCATCTACCACCACTTCCACTACTACACCACTATCCACTACTACCACTTCCACTACTACCACTTCCCTACTACCACTTCCCTACTACCACCACTTCCACTACTACCCACTTCCACTACTCACCACTTCCACTACCACCACTTCCATACTACCCACCATCTTCTACACTACCACACTTCCACTACTACCACCACTTATCCACTACTTACCACCACTTCCACTACTACCACCACTTCCACTCACTACCACCACTTCCATACTACCACTTCCACTACTACCACTTCCACTACTACCACCACTTCCACTACTACCACCACTTCTCCTACTACTACTCACTTCACTATACCACTTCCACTACTACACACTTCCACTACTACCACTTCCACTACTACCACTTCCACTACTACCACACTTCCACTACTACCACCACTTTCCACATACTACCACCACTTCCACTACCACCACTTACCACTTCTACCACCACTTCCACTACTACCACTTCCATACTACCACCACTTCCCTACTACCACCACTTCCACTACACCACTTCCACTTACTACCACTTCCACTAACTACCAATTCCACTACTACCACTTCCACTACCACCACTTCCACTACACACCACCACTTCCACTACTACCACTTCCACTACTAACCACCACTATAAAACCACTACTACTACACCACTTCCACTACTACCACCACTTCCACTACTACCACCACTTCCACTACTACCACTTCCACTACTACCACTTCCACTACTCCACCACTTCCACTACTACCACCACTTCCACTACTACCACTTCCACTACTACCACTTCCACTACTACCACTTCCACTACTACCACTTCCACTACTACCACCACTTCCACTACTACCACCACTTCCACTACTACCACACTTCCACTACTACCACTTCTACTACTACCACTTCTACTACTACTACCACTACTACTTCTAGTGCTGCTACTTACTACTAGTACTACTACTCCTACCACTACTTCTATCACTATTTAGAAATCTAATACTACTTCCATCGCTACCACTAGTATTACTAAGTACTACTTACTACAACTACTTAACTACCCACCACCACCACCAACAACAACAACACTACCACTAACAACAACAACAACAACAACAACAATACCAACAACCAACAACAACAACAACAGTTTTGGACTCTGATTCTTTCTCACAGAAAAGGGAGCGAGTGGAGTGGACTGTACTGGTGCAAGTTCTGTAAGTAAGCCTAACACTAGTAACAGGCGAGGCCATCCTTTATCCTGAATAATGAAGATTTAATATCAGCACCACACCAGCCTACCCTTCATCTTTCCCTGTAGCCAGGATAGAATGAACTGACACCACAGCAGCATCCTTCCATCACAACCAACCGCCACAGGGGAAAAATGAAAAAAAAAAAAAAAAGAACAGAAAAATAGGGGAAGAAGAAGACGAAAAAAAAAGAAAAGACAAAATCTCTCAGTTTGTATCTCTCAGTTTGTTTTTTATCTTCGCTGCTTAATAAATAACTGTTTTCTACAAGTAGACTGCAACACACACATTTACTTCAACACACACACACAACAAACACAAAAATACCCCCCCCTCCCCCATTCCCACCAAAAAAAGTAAACACAACAAAAACGAACCCCCCCAAAAAGCAAGCATACAAACCCCAGAAGTAACTTGGATTCTACCGCTACTGCAGATTATATCATTATTTTAAACAACACAAAAGCAAACAATAAACCCACAACCTCAAACCACCACCACCACCAATTATATATAGATATAAACAATAAAACCAACATATAATATTATTATATATCAACATTGCAGGAGGAAAAGAAAAAGAAGAAGGGAAAAAAAGCCCAAAAACTATCAAGTGTTGCGGCCCACTAACGTTATTTTTTCTTCTCTGGAGGCCAGGCCAGAAGTAAAGAAAAGACAAGAAAGCCTTCAGTGACTGTGGGGAATGCAGGGAGGAGGAAAGGAGCAAGATGCCTTTGAACACTAATAGCTCTGGCCTCCCACCTGGGGCAAACATCCACAACTCAAAACTTCAATGGGCAAGCTAACATCCCCCTCCCACCTCCAGGTTCCACCCCCCCCCCCCCCCCCCCCCCCCCCCCCCCACCCACCCCCGCCAAAAAAAAAGTGTCAAAAATTACGAACAGGAAAGCCTGGGGGGCAAGGGGAGGTGGAAGGTCACTATGCAAACTTTTTTCCTTTCAAATTTTTTTTTTTAAAGGGGGGGTGGGGGGGGGAGGGGAAGGGGGGAAACCTGCAAGGTTTGATATGAATCTCAGAAGTTATCAGCAACAAATTAAACAAACCAACAAACAAAACCCAAAAAATTTCATGAATGAATGATCAACCTGACCTTCAGTCTTTAACCTTATGCGTTATATAGGGGACAGGACAGCTCAGTGGTCAGAGTACTCACTCTCCCCAAGCTAAGGTTAAGCAGCATCGAATGTGGTTACCAAGTGAATGGTTAACCGTAAGCATGCCTTGGCTTCAGTACAGTCCCCCAGGTAAAACAGCAAGGGAGAGGAGATAGGCGCCACCCTCAATATGCTGACCCCTAGGAATATTGAGGTCTCTGATGCCTTGATCCTCAACAACCGCACAGGTTAAAATGGGAACACCTTTACCTTATACTTTTTACTTATATATAGATTGGACATACAACTGTCAAGGATGTGAACTTCTTTTCTTGTGAATGATTTGAGAGTAGAACAAAGACAGAAAGACAGACAGACAAGATATAGACTCTGAGACTGAAACAAAGACAGTGACAAAGAGATAGAGTCTGGTGAATTCCAGTTTTGACACTATTTAGTGATTTATTTACAGACATGTGGGACTTTTAAGGCCCCAATAAGACTGTTACCACCAGGTGAAGTCAAAACGAACCACATCAAATAATGAAATCCATCAATCTTCACTCCACTAACCTGCAGAAGAGCTCAGTTCATAATATACCATCTTAACCATTAGAATTTATTAAGCAAAAAAATAAGGATGACATCTGCATGAAATATTTCCAGACAGGGAAAGTGTACTGAAAAACAGGAACTTGACGCAAGTAAACATACGTTAAGCCATAAAACACTACATTCTGTGTGTGTGTGTGGTGTGTGTGTGTGTGTGTGTGTGTGTGGTGTGTGTGTGTGTGTGTTGTGTGTGTGTGTGTGTGTTGTGTGTGTGTGTGTGTGTGTGTGTGTGTGTGTGTGTTGTGTGTGTGTTGTGTGTGTGTGTGTGTGTGTGTGTGTTGTGTGCGTGTATGTGTGTTTGTATGTGTGAGTGTGTGTGTGTTTGTGTGTGTGTGAAAGTGTGTGTGTGCATGCATGTGTGTGTGCATGCAGTGTGTGTGTGCATGCATGTGTGTGTGTGCGTGCATGCATGTATGTGTGCAATTTGCGTGTGTGTGTGTTGTGTGAGTGTGTGTGTGTGTATGTGTGTGGGGGTGGGGTGGGGGTGTGGTTGTGTCTGTGTGTGTAATTTGTGTGTACGAGTGCATGTGCATGTGTTTATGTGTGCATGTGTGTGTGCCTCCCTGTATATTTCTACATCAGTATGCACAATTGTTGTACATAGCATTCCTATAGTTTTCTTTTAGATTTAACTGTGCATGTATGAATAAATGCACACATGTGCACGTGTGAGTGTGCTTGCTTGTCTGTGTGTAAATCAGCCTGTGTGCAAATCTGTTTGCTAACACACATATAATGTGGTATAGTGTGGGTGTGAAATTTTCTTACCATCTGACTTTCTGAATTGTTGAACTTGTTAGTGGATCACAAAAACAAAACAAAAACAAGATCATTTGGATGAAAAAAACACTTTATCCCTCCTTTTCTGCTCTATTCTCTCTATCTGATGAAACATATATCTGGCAATATGTAAAACACATCAACTAAATCACTACAGGGTGAAACCAATCAACTTAAAAAAAAAAAAAATTTCTAATAATGATTTAATTTTTTTTTAATCTGCACAAACTTGGGCCTGAGAAAAAGAAGGATGCAAGCAAAGAGAGGTGATTCAAACTTACAGCAGGGCGAAAGAAAATAAAATAAAACGGGGAGTGGATAAATTTGACAAGAAAAGACCCTGTATTTCTTAACAGCACTCAGGAGGCGAAGGTGAAGAGGAATAGGAGGAGGACAGAGCGACCATTCATGATTCAGTCAAGCTGTTCACCGATACTTTTTTTTATGGGCTTGTGGGAAAGCTGAGAGAGAGGGAGGGGGGAGGGGCAGGGAAGGGAGGGGGGCGGGGAGGAAGGGGGGGGCAAGGTGGTGGGTGGAAGACGGAAGGTCAACAGAGAAAAAATGAAAGGCATTCATGAGTAAATACTTGGCGGGTTTTTTTTTAATTGATGTTCAAACACCCCAAGGTACAACTTCTTTGATGTTCTCAAAGTGCGCAATCAAAATTGCGTTTAAAAAATAAAATAAAAAAAGAAATTCACCATGAATATGATGATGGCTCAATAATGAAGAAGACGTAAATTAATTATATAGTAGGTCTTATGCACGATTATGACCTGATGCTGCAGTACAAAAAAAGGAAAAAAGTACTCTCTTCAACCTATGACACAAACGCTCGAAAGATTCTAGCAGAATGTTTTTTCTTTTTAAAGCAGTACTACTTACTACATCTCATGTCAGCTAACATTTAATTAACACACTTCCAGTTTGGCTGAGTATCCAAATAAAATACTAGCTTTAGACCATACACACACACTACAATACAATACATACATGCAAACATGCACGTATGCCTCACGCAAACACACACATGGAGATTAAAAAAACAACTACTCTATGTTTGTACCAAAGAAAGCCGCCAACACAGAAAAGAGAGAGAGACACTCAGAGACTGAGAGAGAGAGAGAGAGAGAGAGAGAGAGAAGAGAGAGAGAGAGAGAGAGAGAGAGAGAGAAGAGAGAGAGAAGACAGAGACAGACAGAGACAGACAGAGACAGACAGACAGACAGAGCGAGAGAGAGAGAGAGAGAGAGAGAGAGAGAGAGAGAGAGAGAGAGCACTTGGCTATTATTAGCCACCACCACCATACTCAATACCTATTCTCCCAGTCTACAGTGCAACATTCAGTGAATGTGGCAACCATCCAAATCTGCAATGCACCCAGTCTGACTGTGACAGAGACAGAGACAGAGACAGAGAGAGGATGGGGGGGGAGGGAGAGGGGGAGAGAGGGGGAGAGAGGGAGGGGAGAGGGAGGGAGAGAGGGAGGGAGAGAGGGGGGAGAGAGAGGGGAGGGAGGGAGACAGAGGGAGAGAGGGGGGGGGAGGAAGAGGGGGGGAGGGACTCAGGGGGAGAGGAGAGAGAGGGGAGAGGGGAGGGAGGACAGAGCGAGAGAGAGAGAGAAGGGAGAGAGGGAGGGAGAGGAGGGGAGGGAGGGACTCAGGGGGAGAGGGAGAGAGGAGAGGGGAGAGGGAGGAGAGAGAGAGAGAAGAGAAGAAGACTGTGTATAGTGAAGTGGGGTGAGTGCTGAAGAAGGGGGTGCAAGAGGGGGGAGGAACAGTGAGACAGAAAACCCACAGACAAGAAGACAACAGACAAAAGTCTGAGAAAGAGGAGGGGGTGGAGGGAGGGAGTGAGGGACTCACTCACTCAGGGGAAAAAAGAGAGAAAGAGAGACAGAAACGGAGAAAGAGGGAAGGAGGAGAGAGAAGAAACAGAGAGACAGAGACAGAGGGAGAGGGAGGAGAGAGAGAGAGCCAGAGAGAGAGAGAGAGAGAGAGAGAGAGAGAGAGAGAAGAGAGAGAGAGAGCAAATATTTATAAATATAAAAAAAAGGAGTACAGCTGACAAAAACTAGACTAAAACTAAAGAACCACCATTTTTGTTCCCACAAATAGCAGAACTCATCCTACCCACATTCTTCATTTCTTGTCAAAAATGTATTCATATACTGTACCAATGGGAGTGTTTAAAACAGACACATTTCTTTTGTTTCCCTGAAAGGGCATGGAATTCGCAAAGAATTGCAAACAGTTAAAGAAAACTCATGCAATTTATATACTGTACCAATGTGAGTGTTTAAAACAGACATATTTCTTTTGTTTCCATGAAAGGGCATGGAATTCGCAAAGAATTGCAAACAGTAAAAGAAACCTCATGCAATTTCTACAGTCTACACTGCTTTATGTTTACTCTTTAATTTTTAAATGATTTAAATCTGAATGCACAGAGGAGACTGATAAATTATTACATCTTTCAGTTTCTCGCTCATATACTGAAAGATAAAGGTAAAGGTAAAGGAGTCCCATAACCTATAAGGTCGTAGGGGAGCGAGGCGTCAGAGGCCTCACTTCTCTAGGGCCAGCATATTGAGGGCGGCGCCCATCTCCTCTCCCTCGCTGCTTTACCTTCCCTGACCCTAAAGAAGGCAGGTACCCATTTATACAGCTGGGTGAACTGGGGGAACTGTACTGAAGCCAAGGCGCGCAAACGGTCACCCATCCAACTGGTAACCACGCTCGACGCTGCTTAACTTGGCTGGGGGAAAGCGAGCGCTCCGACCACTGAGCTATCCCGTCCCTGAAAGATACCTCATGAATATAATAAGACCTCAGCTGAATTCTACTTTTTTTTTCAAATAATGTAACGTTTCCTAACACACTTGGGCATATAACAATTAATATCGAGACAACTCTGTGTGTGGGTTCATTTGTGTGCAAGTGTGTGTGTGTGTGTGTGTGTGTGTGTGTGTGTGTGTGTGTGTGTGTGCGCGTGCGTGCGTGCATGCGTGTGTGTGTGTGTGTGTGGGGTGTGCACGTACATGTGTGTACATAAGCAGGGAGTGGGTAGGGGTGGCAGGGGGTTTAGGGGAAGGGGGGGGGGGGGTTTGCTGGGGGTGTTTTTTGTTTGGGGGGGGGGGGGGGGGAGGGTGGGGGGGGAGGGTTGTCTACACATACATGAGTCTCATCCATTTAAATAGTTCCCTAATTACTCTCCACACTTATCTATATATATATAATGTATGTATTACATGTATACATCCTATACACCGCACTCAGCGGCAGCCTACACCAGTGTCATGAGAAGGTAAGAGACCATGGGAATCTGAGCATTTAAAACTAAAAGACCGTCCATTAAAACTTTTCAAGACATTTATTTTATTCAGGACTACATTAACACAAGAGGGCCGCGCACATAATAAAATCCCCAGCGCAATTCACACCAGACGGCTAGCTCCGATTTTCCCACGAACCCCCCCCCCCCCCCCCCCCCTTCTCCTGGCACAGAAGGCACTGAAGGCAACTCCTTCATTCATTGATTCATTCATTATTGTCATGAATGGC
>CM054139.1:11445536-11473036 GCA_028751875.1 Rapana venosa | reverse complement strand
GGTAAACTGTACAAACTGAAAATAAAACCTTGCACTTGAGATGGAAGAGTGCAGAGACTGAGTATCACTGTCAGACAGACTAACAAACTGGAGTGAACCGAATGTGCAGGTTCCACTTCACGTTCTGGTGAGCTAATCATCTGACGAGTAATTTCCTCACAAGTTACTTACTGCTGACATTTATTCTGACTCTATTCTGCAAGTCCAAAATTCAAGATGAGCCTACAAAGCCAAGGTCTAGTGTGTAAACATGTATCATGATCTAGATCCTGAATGCATGCATGCACGCACATAGATAAAAACTTAAAAATCTGTGATGGCTGACTATGCCATGGCCAGCAGTAATCTAGTAATGTAGTATACCTGGCACTGACATACCCAGCCTGCAGTTTGCATGCCTTTAAAAGTATGTTGACCACCTTATATATTCATGAAGACTGTCATACTGTTAAAGAAAAAAAAAAGCCACTGGGTGAGCTAACTAGATAGTAATTAATATCAAGTAGATCAATGTATTGTCTGAACTCAGTAACTGATAACAATTAGCACTAAACTTTAGAAAAAAAGTTTTGTTGTTTATAAATGGTTTTTTGGTTAGAACTTTTGTTTACGGTTTTTGTATTGGGGAGGGGGGGATTATTTTTGGGGGGAGGGAGGGGGGGGGGGCGGGGTTACATTGTTTTGACAAAGAAACACAACTTCAACCAATATAATTATATTAACTATATTAATATAAAAAAATTTATTGGTATTTTTTTTTTTTGGGGGGGGGTGTTTTTGTTCCTTCTCATCTAGAGTTCTGAGGTTCACCAATGAAGAGATTTTGAATACATATCCTAACATAATAATGATAATATATGACCGTTTTTACCCACCAGTTAGGTAGCCGCATTCCGACTTTGGGGATGGTGTTTAAACTTGACACCTGTATCATGTGTATGTCTATTCTATATAAGTGTTACTGTTTAAAAAAGAAAAGTGCTATAATACATGCATATATATATTATATACACACATTTTTTATATCACCACCCCAGAGTGAGCATTTCACTTGAAGTTGAACTAGTAAGTAAGTTACACAATTTCTTTTTTCTAAAATACTTTTGTCAAAAGAAGACTCAGCCTATGTATGCTGGATCAGGACTTAACCAAAATGACCCTGCAGCGGTGCTGGGCTTTTTCTACCTAGGGGCCGAATGCTGGTAGTACTAAGTTAAATGGCAACCCAATAATGATGTCTCCCATGTATTAATGGCTTTGAGAATGTGACAAAACAAGCTGGGTGTGGCTGTGACTGGTGCTCAAGGTCAGAATGAGCAGTGAGGAAGCAGCAGTCATGTGTCGCAAAAGAGAACCAGGAAACACCCTCCCGCCACCACCATGCACGCGCACACACACACGCATGCACACACCCACACACACCCACATGACAAAAAACCAAATGCATTGCTTACTCAATCGAGTCAATGCACCATCTGGAAATAAAACTTTGACTTTGACACACAAAATACACACACACACACACACACACACAACGCACCACCATGCATGTGTGCACGCACACACGCACAGACACACACATACACACGCATTACATACACACACACAAACACACACACTCAACAACAACAACAAAAAAGACCACCTAAAAAGAACCCACAGTCTAGAGGAAGTTAAAAATGTAATCCCTTTATTTTAACACCAGCTGAGTAGAGACTAAACTAAGGATACTAAATTTTAGTATAAATTTCAGTATTGTTTCTGACTTGTTCTTTAAAAACAGACAAAATAGCTGAGAATACACACACGCACACACACACATACACAGAGTTCCCACAAAACCCTTTTATTAGCTAACTAATACTTTAGTAGGAGTATGGCAAATTATACTCGAAGATCTCTTTGAAACTAGGACAA
Organism: Rapana venosa; assembly: GCA_028751875.1. Classification (NCBI taxonomy): domain Eukaryota; kingdom Metazoa; phylum Mollusca; class Gastropoda; order Neogastropoda; family Muricidae; genus Rapana; species Rapana venosa. Next base: position 11,471,119 of record CM054139.1, on the reverse strand, counting down.
AAACTAAAGTTTTGTCAGAACATTACCAAAATTAGTTTAGAATGAGTCATACACAGCACTTTTGTTGTGGTATTGTTGGAGAGGTATGGTACAACCAGGGTGCTGACATATAGGTCATGTTACATATTTTAACCCCCACACAAAAATGATTTTAGATTCCAAACAACATTTTTATAAGTTGCTAACATCAGAAATTAGAAAGTATATATTTAAGTTATAACTGACAAACTACTCTTGCCAAGAACTTGATATTTATACAATTATACAATCACATCATGATTTGATATGGACAATTCTGATGAGACAAAATTCTAACAAAATATTTATTGTCTTTTTCAAACAATGAGGAATGCACAACACACACACACACACACACACACAACAAGAGGTAGGTCTACACACACACGCACACACACACACACACACACACACACACAATGACACACACACACACAACATAAACACAGTAGCACACACACACACACACGCACAAGTCTACACATGTGTACACACACATACACACAAGCACAGGTCTACACACACACACAAACACACATTGATTAAACTACCACAGTAATGACAAATGAAATGCCTGCAAGATAAAAACATCAAAACACAAATTAGGATCATACTGTTCTATGCAAATTTTATATAGATCATGAACAGCTCCTGTGAAGAACTCAGTCTGGAAGTAATTTTATTTTAAACCAAATGTACCCTACCTAATACCTAAGGCTAAGCTAAGGAACTTAATATTCCACTAAAGCATGGATACAAAAAAAAATTTTTTTAAGAAAATCCTAGTTTAACTGATTGGGCACACTACAAAGCTTCCATGGGTCTACACTACACCAGCATATAAAAATTTAACAGTCACAAGCTATGAATATGATTACCATCAATGATTTATGGTGTAAAGTGACTGAGACTGAAACAGTGATACTGATAGGGTGAACTATCACAGTGTCACAACATCAAATGCCGTAAATTCCATTCCATAACTATGTGAGACACAAGCATGAACGACGGTTCTATTTACAATACACTGCTTCACTGTCCTTGTTCAACACTGCACAACATTACAGCAGACCAAATAGCACTGCTTAGGACATGTCATAATTAACCACTACATATATTTCCTGAAACAGTAACAGCATGCACACACCAGCTCTTTAGCGCGAACAAATGAATGACAATCTTGACAGATGATTACGTGTGCCGCCCTCTGAGTTATGCATCCCTTGCTGACACTTATCACAGACTGCTCATTGAAAACCGGTGCCTGATTACAGATGACATAAGACATTGAGGCTCACCATGCAGACGACCCGAAGTGACATCACACAGGGCCAGGCAATTTAACATCAGCAGTCACTCAACGGTTCTTCCTGAAAACCCGATGCACACACACACACACACAACAGACGTGCCGACAGCATTAACTTCCGCATAAAATAACTCGCACATCACTTTTCATTGAAAGTAGCAACACATGCATTTTGCCGTACCTTCCTTGCTAAAAATCCAAACTGCATAACACGCTCATTAAGTGATTGTTTTCCGAAACAGTAATTCGATCAGCAGAGACACTACAGTCTTGTCGCAGGAAAAGCACTTCCTGTGAACATTTTGTTATCGGGACAAATGACACCGTGCAGTGTGATTGGTTCTTGATCTCTCACTCCAGAGTTTCGTCTGACCCCTCTTTCGGTTATAATATAATGTTATCCCGCAGAGACAGTGATGGGTCATTTGACATTAGCGCGGGTAACTGTTGGTATTTCTGTTTCATTGTAGGTTTGTGAGTGTAGTTTTTTGGGTTTTATTTCCCACGCACTTCAGTAATATGGCCGCGGGGAATAAAAATATGCCTACCCACCCAATAAACGAAGGGGAGAAACAAAAACCGAATAGAAATGTATGCAAAGAGTTGTGTCCCTTGTACATACAGCTCGCATAAAAATTAATATTTCAAGATTCTTTGTGTCATGAATAGCATTGACTGGTTGGTTTCGGTTTCATTTTTATTGTCACATGTAATCCCTTTTTTTTTTAAAGTTACCGATCTCGTGATCATTTTCTTATATCTAATTTTGTGGTTTGGTTGTGTTTAGAACCACCCCCCCCCCCCCATATATATATATATATATATATATATATGTGTGTGTGTGTGTGTGTTTTATATATATATATATATATATATATATATATATAGGCGACAGGAAGAAAAGGAGAAAAGGCAGAACCAAAGAGAGGGATAGAAAAGAGGGATTTCCCGGCACAGAATTTCCAGAAGGTGGGGATGCTGTTTACGCTGACAGGTCCCCGGCATCCACACGGGGGAGGAAGCGCTTGAAAACACCTTGTGCATTGTGTACTGAAGTTCACACACAGCAATTCCCAGGTATGATGAGTAAAACTGAGTCTCTTTCTTTGTTTCTTTTGTTCCAGGGCTAGAGCTCCGAGGTTCACCAATGGTGGGATTTCTGTGTATGGGACTATTCTCTTCCTCCCACCCACCCCCACACCACCATTCAGGTAGCCACATTCTGACTTCGGGGATGGTGTCTAATCACAACATCTGTGTGTGTGCTTTTTTATTTTTATTTTAAAGATTCTGTCATCTGTTCCTACTGGCACGAAATGGCCTACTCTTCTATAAGGCAGAACAGGGGGTTTTTTCAACATGTTCGCAAAATGTTCTGCAATGCATTCACACACAGAGCTTCAGTTTATAGTCTCATCAGAAGGATTTTGACATTCAGTTCAATTTTTCTTGTCAAACTGGGAAGAAAAGGCGAGGCTGGGAATCGAACCCAGAACCTCTGAAACTGGGAAGAAAGGGCAAAGCTGGGAATCAAACCCAGAACCTCACAGGTGAACGAACGTCTTAACTGTCCTGCCACCTTTCTTCTTGAGTACATATGATTCCTGGTGACCCCCAGGGTGTTAAGCTGGAGAATGCCCAACACCTGTGACCAGTCAGCTAGTCGGTCATACCTCACATCGTTGGTGAGGTTATGGTAAAGTTCCAGCAGATCTTTTCTCTGTAAGGACTACAGCGTCTTGTATCTACACCCATCTTCTCTGCATTCCCTTACAGGGTGGAGTGTGTAGTGCCTGGTCTTCTCCTGTGCTTGTCATTTTGCAGGAGGTCTGCCTGCTGGCCTCAGCCAACACATTCCGACTTCTGAGCAGCTCATTTCATTGTACAGGTTGCATGCTGAGTATGTATGTATTTCCATGACCCACGGAACATTGACATGGATATGGGATCTTTAATGTGCATATTTGATCTTCTGCATGTGTGAGTGTTCGTAAATTTTACATCTGTTAATTTTTGGTGAACAGTTGCATGCGTGTAAATATTTTGAATGTAGGCGTTTTGATTAGTTTGCTTTACAAGATTCAGTGCTATACAAATTTCATATTATTATTATAATAATTATTATTTTTACTATACACAAAAGGAATTAAGGCACTGGCAGGTCTGCACTTGAGGTTGACTTTGGAGAACTTTCTTAAAAATCCCCACCCTTAATTCACCAGATGCCACCGCGGAGATACATACCCATGGGATTGAAGTCAAACGGTCTTAACCACTCCGCTATAGCGTCCATCTCATCTATTTAGTATGCATCTATTTTTGTGCATGTGTTACAATAAAGAGGGCTTTGAGGTCAATGACACTTGGTTTCTTATTCGTTTTATATTCTTTTATTGTTGCTGTTTGTTGTTTCATGTAACTTTTTAAAACAATGTTTACGATGGAATCATTTACTGGTAATCTATCTCTCTCACTTTTTAGATAAATGAAAAACTGAGCAGAAATGCTTGATTGAGGGAGATATCTCATGTTATTGAACATGTATTTGAAATATTGTACTAGTTTGTTTGATTTATAAAAAAAAAAATTTTTGCACCCAAGCGTTTTTAAAAGAATATTTTCAGTAACTGAAAGATGGCATTTTTTTTTTTTAAAGGATGTCATCAGTTTTTATGTTTAACCATGGTATGCGGTCAAAAGCTTAGCTGAACAATCACAAATTAAAAGAGAGAGACCTGGTTTTTGTGGAAGAAAGAGTTTACCTGGTTTTTGTATATGAAAGAGATTACTTGGTTTTTGTGGAAGTGTTTTACCTGGTTTTTAAAGAAGAGTTTACTTGGTTTTATGGAAGAAAAAGATTACTTGGTTTTGTGGAAGAAAGTGTTTACCTAGTTTTTAAAGAAGAAAGAGTTTACTTGGTTTTTGTGGAAGAAAGAGTTTACCTCATTCATTCCATATTGTTTACAGCCCTACCGACTACAAAAGCCATATCAGGGCTGTCACCTCAATCAGTTTCAGTAGCTCCAGTAACTTTTACTTCAAATTCAAAACCAATACCTCCTTAAACCTTCAAATATCTAACACTGTCCTTCTGAAAAAAACAGCACCATTAAATGACAAAAAACCTAAATCATTTCATTCCTTAAGGCTGATAAACCAGGCTGTGCTGAGGACACCAGCCATTCTGCTTATCATCCCCAGATTACAAAAAAGTGCAAAATTATTTAAAAAAACATTTTAAAGTACAAAAAATATACATAAAAAGTGCCACATGGGCAAATAACACTGCAGAATGGACATCCTGTGCCCATCTCAGTGTTTAAATATCACTACCTGGCTGCCAGAACAAAAGAACACAGGCAAAATGTCATATGCTGAAAACAGAATACTATTTTAAAGATTTGCTTGAAAAAACAAAAAGGCAGGAGAATTGACCGGGAAGGCAGAAAATAAGCAAGAGAGATGATAGAAAGGTAATGAGAAAGACAGAAATGAAGAGAGAAAAGAGGAAATTTCTTGCACAGAATTTCCAGAAGGAGGGGATGCTATTTATACTGAGAGAGCCCCTGGCATCCCCACGGAGGGAGGGGGGGGGGGGGGGGGGGGGGGAGAAGAGTTTACCTGTTTTTTTTAGGTGTAAAAAAAGTTCAGTAATAAGATTAAACTTTACTCCTATTTTCCTCACTCCACCCAGGTGTACAAGTGGGTACCAGCTCTGCTGGGGAAGTATCTGGCGACAGACTAGCGTCCTGTCACAGGGGTGGTGAAAAAACCATCAGTTCGCTTAACGCTACAGAAACCGGGATAAGCTCCGGCTCTATGGGCCTTCTGGCTCGAAAGAACATACTACTTACTATAAGATTAAAAGGAATATTGATGCTATAGCTTACATCGTTAGCACCATGTGGCTTCTGGTGAGAAAGTATTTTGGCTGAGTTGTTTTTCTACATTGTTTTTCTGACTGTTGTTTAGCCAGTTTTCATTTGTTCCTAAAAGGTGCTTACATGCATGCACGTCCACCCACATACACATGCACAAGCCATTCATCACCAGTAACACAATGCCACCAAAAACAAATCAACAGATGTATTTCGATAAAAACAAGCTATTTAAAATAATCATATACATATGAACATATATACACACATACATATACATATATACACACATATATATACATATATACACATTCTTTTCTTGTGAGTACATAAATCCAGAAACAGCAAAAAAGATAATCACAGTCATGGCAAAGAAACACACACACACACACCAATCCATTCCAACACACACATACACACACACCACACCACACACACAAATCTTGCACATTTGCCCTAAGGAAGAGTACTAAAAACTAGAGAGATGGTGCATCCATTTAAAACATTAAAGACTGTTTTTCTTAAGCACTTATTGTCATAACATCTAGTTCTTCCCAGTCTCTACATTCACATCATCAACAACAAAGAAAAGAAAAGAAAAGAAAAAGGATTTCTTTGCTCCCTTGTCAATTTAATATTCAAATATCTACAAAAGCTAGTCTATTTGAAATATTTTTCTTTTATAATCAAGCTGACTAGTGAAATCTGTGTATAATGATAAACACAACAGAAATAACTTTACAAACATATTTGAAGATTTCAACAACAGTTAGCTTTGTTTTTATCATTTAAAAAAAAAATCTTAGTTTTCTTTTGGTATTATTTTTCGTATTATTTGATGCCGAGTTTCAAAACATTTGGGGTGGGGGGTGCGGGGGTAATTGGTGGAACAGCCTAGCGGTTAGAGCATCAAACTCATAATAATCTGATGGCAATGGGGGTTTAAGTTCAACTAGCAACTACGCCGTTTCTTTCATGGGAATTTTTTCCCCCATGAATTCACATTGTTTCTGACAATGCGAGTCCTTCAGATGAAACTACATACTATCCCTGCAGTCGGAATGCGGATACCTTAACGGCGAACAAAGTTGCAACCACAAAATCTGACCGTTTGTAAATCCTGGAGCTCTAGCCAAGCAACAAAAAACAAACAAACAAAAAACAACAGTAAAACCCCACAACCCCCAAATAAACTGAAGTCCCATTTTTCAGACATATCCCCAAAGCTGGAATAAAAGGTAAAAAGGTAAAGGAGTCCCATAACCTATAAGGTCGTAGGGGAGTGAGGCATCAGAGACCTCACTTCTCTAGGGCCAGCATATTGAGGGCGGCACCCATCTCCTCTCCCTCGCTGCTTTACCTTCCCTGACCCTAAAGAGGGCAGGTACCCATTTACAGCTGGGTGAACTGGGGGAACTGTACTGAAGCCAAGGCGCGCAAATGGTCACCCATCCAACTGGTAACCACGCTCGATGCTGCTTAACTTGGCTGGGGGGAAAGCGAGTGCTCCGACCACTGAGCTATCCCGTCTCCAAAGCTGGAATACAGCTACCTTAATTAAGGGTGGGCAGAAACCGTCGCATACGTAAAATTTCACCCTCGGTGAACCTCAGAGCTCTAGCGCAGGAATAAACACACACACACACATACACACAAAATTCACACAGGCATACCACCTTGTGCACACACAAAAAGCTCATCTATCTTTGGGGAGAAAAAAAGAGCGAGTTAGTACTGGCAGGGGGTATGGGGGTGACACAAGCATACCCAGCATACTCTCTACGATCTGCAAAAGGGATGGGCTCCGCCATCTTCATCTTGCCCATGACACCCTGCCTTAAAACATCCCTGCAGCGCTCCAATGACTCCTCAAGGACTTCTTGTTGTGTGTTCCTCAGCTTAACACCCCGGGGAGTCTCCCAGAACATGCACTCTTCGCTCAACTCATCCCCACCTGGGAATCACTGTGAGGTTGTAAGTACACACCTGGGTCAGAAGTTTACCCGCATGGCTAATAATTTTCAAGGACCTTGCCCAAATAGGCAGCCATACTCTGACTTCGGAAGATTTCTTCACCTTGAAAGGAGAGTGCAGGTTGATATCCTGAAGGCTAAACGCAGCTGAAGATATGTCGACATAACAACACAGGTTTTTGTTTATTTTTTGTTTTTTGGTTGTTGTTTTTTGTTCCTTGGCTAGAAATCTGAGGTTCACCAATGGGGAGACTTATGTGTATGTGACAGTCCCCCCCCCCCCTCCCCCCACCATTTCATCATCATCTCATCTCATCCCTTGGTCGGGATGACCGTTGGGGTACCCGCACGGACGCTGCAAGTGGACCGCCAAATGGTTCTGTCCTGGGCTGCTTTCAGGAGGTTTGGTACAGTGAGGCCGGTCCACTCCTTGATGTTGGATATCCAGCTTTTGCGTGGTCGTCCCTGCCTCCTTGCTCCTTCCACCATTCCCTGCAGGACTGTCTTTGACAGGCTGTTATGCCTTGTTGTGTGGCCAAACCATTTCAGTTTCCTCCGTTTGACTGTATCTAGCAATGGTTCTTGTTTGCCAGCCAGTGCCTCGATCTGCTGCCAGATGTAGTCATTGGTTTTACGGTCTCTGTAGGTGATGTTCAGGATCCGCCTGAGGCACTTCATCTCAAAGGCTTGAATGCGACGTTCTAAATCGGCATTTAGACAGCTGAATTCCGACTTCGGGGATGATGTCTAAACAAGCTGGGTTTTCTCCTGTCATCCATTCCTACCAGAACATAATGGCCTACTTTTGCAAAAGGCAGAATGGGTTTTTAACGTGTGTGCAAGATTTGATGCGTGCTTTCCCACACAGAGCCTCGGTTTATAGTCTCGCCCGAAGGACTGTGACATTCAGTTCGATTTTGCATCAACCTGGGAAGAAAGGGCGAGGCTGGAAATCGAACCCAGAACTTCACGGTTTACTTGTTAGGCAGGTGAACATCTTAACCATCCTTCTTTTTACCTGTATGACTCTTCAAGTGCCTCACTATATAGTCAGCCACACTCTACACACTTCAGAGTCTTTCTTTCCGTTTCCTTTAAAAAGAAAGAGTGCGGGTTGTGTCATGCTAATGGGCAGTCATCGCTGAAGACAAATATCAACACAGCATTTTACAACATAACAACATGTTATTATTTCCTTCGGATAAGACTATAAACCGAGGCCCCGTGTACGAACGCATGCAGACCATCTTGTGCACACGTTTAATCCTGTTCCGCTGTTTGAAAGAGTAGGCCATTGTGTGCCGGTGGGAACAGATGACAAAATAACATTTAAAAAAACACCCAAAAAATGCATACACACGCATTTTATAAAAAAGTCATCTGAGCGCTCTGATTTGTTGCTTTACAAGATTCAGCGCTATATAAATTCCATACATTATAATTATTATTACTATGTTAATGTTGGCTTTGACACTTAGCCGACATCAATAACTGACACAGCTATAAAAAAAAAAAAGCCAAAAAAAAGACAAAGCTTTTGGCCTGGGCCAACTCGAACAAAGAGTCAGGAGAGGGGATTCTTCCCCCCTTGCCTCGCCTCAAACCAAAAGTCTTCACTCATTTTCTTCAAAGTGCTCGAAAAAGTGTACGCGCCCCGGCACATGTCGCACATGAACGACCTGTGACCTGTGTGAATCACCATGTAAGTCGACTGGGTGAAAGCCTTGTGGCAGGCGTCACACACAAACGATTTGACGCGAATGAGTCAGCTTGTGACTGCTCAATGACGCCGTGTCGCTGAAGCGCCCACTGCACAGATCGCAGGCAAAGGGTTTGGGTTTGACGCCTGAATGAAGCGCCTTGTGATTTCTCAGGTTCCGCGGTCGAGTGAAACTCTTGCCGCACACATCGCAGGCGTGCAGTTTCGGGCCTGGGTGACGCCGCGTGGGTTTATTCACCTCGGCGCTGGCTTTGCTGCACACACCAACCAACACCTTGCTGGATTTTTTCACACAGTGCGTTCTGTCATTGTCGTTTTCATCCAGTTCCCCTTTCCTCACCTTCACAGCTTTCAGGACGTGGCGATTCCCGAAACGTTCACGTTTGATGCCGCGATCGTTATCCACACCGTTCCACTCGTAAACAGAGTACATGGGAAACGCATCGCGTTGTGGCGTGTCTCCGTGGAAAATTGCCATGTGGATTTCCAAACTGCTGAAGAGGACGAAGACGGTCAGACAATGCTGGCACATGTGACCTGCGTTCATGGTCAGCACTGACCCAGACGTGTTGTTGGGCGTGGGATGTTGGGGGCTGTGGAGAGGCGAGGGCTGGTCAGGGGGCTCTTCATCCATGGACCACGGGGGTTCCAGCTTCTGTGACAAACAGGCGTTTGTTCCTTGGTGAAGTCAGTGCGCGCAAATCAGTGCGAAAGAGAAAGATAAAGAGATAAGGAGAGAGAGAGAGACAGACTCAGAAACAGACAGAGAGAGAGAGAGGGAGGGAGGGTCGGAGGGAGGGAGGGGGAGAGATCAAGTCAAATCAAATCAAATCAAATTCTTATTTACAGGATAATGAATAAGCAGAAATGTGCTTGAGAGAGAGAGAGACAGACAGACAGACAGACAGACAGACAGACAGACAGAGACAGACAGACAGAGACAGAACTCGGAAATTTAATGTATCTCAGCCTTAGGCCATAATACATGGTTGGCGTAGAAGAAATTGACAATGCCACAGAGAGGGCAAAAACCAGATAACATACTCAATACCAAGCTCACTTCAGATAGAGACAGACAGAAAGAGAGAGAGAATGCAAGCGTCAAATAATTTGTTCTCATTATAGGCCATACAGCACAGCCTCTTGCAATAGGGGTGATGTAAACATTACACAATACAATTCACAACTATTGCTTCTTGTCAAAGTTATACATCTTTGAACCCAAAACAAAAGGTCAATTAGAAAGAAAAAGAAAAAAACCCAATGCTGTCACATTCTTGTGGATCAAAATTAATCTGAAATGCCTTCTTTCAGTATAAATAAATAAATAATAAATAAATAGAATTTATGTAGCGCCTTATCTTCCCAAAAACAAATCAAAGCGCTTTTGTTCATCCCACTCATTCACATGCAGCCAGTTACAATTAATAGTTTTTACAAATTTAAATGTATACACACACGCACGCATGCACATAAAGATTATACACTCCGGCAGGGTGATGGGGTTTTGGCTGTTGAGGGTAGGGACAAAAATGAGATGGAGCAAGAGGGGAGAATCTTAGGTTTGAAATAAATGTGTCTTGAGGTCATATTTGAAAGCGTCATAATACTGCAAAGTTCAACAAAGAGAAAACCTTCACAAAGTACTTAAGTGCTGCAATCATGACTTGATGCCCCATAGTGTAACAGTGGCTAAAAGAACAACGATCCAACTAAACAACATCTGGAAAGATCGCAGCATTCCTTACCAGCTCAAAATGAAAATAAGGAAATGCTTAGTATTGTCTGTCGTGCTATATGGCTGTGAATCCTGGAACCAAAGACGATGAAAAAAAAATTGAAGCAGCCGAGATGTGGCCTTTTAGAAGGCTGCTCAGAATCAAACAGACAGGCAAAAGAACAAATGAAAGCATACTACATGAACTGGGAACAACAAGAAAACTCACTTTAATAAATGAACGGATACTAAGATACGTAAGCCATACCTCACAAAATCAATATACAGAACTTATGAAAATGATCTTTCAAGGCAAGACCAAGGGTAAATGAAAAAAAGGCAGACCACCAGCTTCTCTCAGTGGCAACATCACCAAATCCTGTGGCCTGAGAATCCATGAAGTCAGCAGTACAGTACAGCCAAGACCGGAGCACATGGAGAAAGAGGATCATGTCATTATCGCAAGGTCCAAACTCGGTGATGCCAAAAGGTGAGACAGGTGAGTGTGATGGTTACCACCTAACACATTGAAGGTCCCGGGTTTGAACCCCTGGAAGTAACAAGGAACTTCTACACATGACAGCACAAACATATACACTCAAGTTTGGCACAGAAAACAGATAAGACCTTCCCCGAAGTCAGAATGTGGCTACCTTAATGATGGGGCAAAAAAATACAAAATCTCGCCATTGGTGAACCTTAGAGATATAGCCGAGGAACAGGAGAAAAAGGGGAAAAAAAAAAGATAAGAACTAAGCTCACTACTCACAATGACAAAATCACCACGTGATGTTGCAGAATATTGACTGGTCTCCTCTTTTCTCAGTGGTGACACTGTCCTCTGTCCACTTGGAGTCTATGGCAAAACATGAATGAATTCACACTGATGTCTATGGCAAAACATAAATGAATTCACACTGATGTCTATGGCAAAACATGAACCAATTCACCTTGATGTCTATGGCAAAACATAAATGAATTCACACTGATGTCTATGGCAAAACATGAACCAATTCACCTTGATGTCTATGGCAAAACATAAATGAATTCACCTTGATGTCTATGGCAAAACATGAACCAATTCACCTTGATGTCTATGGCAAAACATAAATGAATTCACCTTGACGTCTATGGCAAAACATAAACCAATTCACCTTGATGTCTTATGGCAAAACATTAACCAATTCATCTTGATGTATATGACAAAACATGAACCAATTCATCTTTATGTCTATGGCAAAACATGAATGAATTCACCTTGGTGTCTATGGCAAAACATGAATGAATTGACTTTAGTGTCTGTCTGTCAGTTTCTCTATCTCTCCTCACAGTTATGTAGAGTAAGGTGAAGACATTATATTCCATATTTAATTATTACAAATAGAATGATATTTGTGGACTTTTTTCTTTGTTATTAATTTGTTTTTACTAGTTTAGGCTGGATGTAAAAAAAAGTTTATAAAAAAAAATTGGTCAAGCTTATTTCTTCACCTTCTGAAAACAAAATCAAATCAAATTAAATCAATCTCCCTCTCTCTCTCTCTACACAGACACACACACACATAGTCATCCTTTCTTTCCACAGTCCTAAGCTATACTGTACTATGGGTTACAAACAGTGTGGATCAGTGCTCTAGAGGCAAGGCACCTGCCTAGAAAGCTGAAAGTCCAGGTTTCAAGTGTGGTGTGGTGGTTCAATCCCCATTTGTGCCTGAAACTTTTCCCCCATCCAATAGACCGTGAGTGGTGGTCTGGGTGGTAGTCTTTCAGATGAGACGATAAACTGAGGTCCTGCGTGCAATACTCATCTAGTGCATGTAAAAGAACCCACGGCGACAAGAAAGTTGTCCCTGGCAAAATTTTGTACCAAAAAAGCCACTCTGATAGGAAACCAAATACATAATTATGCAGACTGAAAAAAGAAAGAAAGAAAAAAAGAAGGGGGGTGGCGCTGCTCTTATGGCGACGCGCTCTCCCCAAGGAGAGCAGCCCGAATTTCATGCAGATCAATCTGCCGTGACTTAAAGTGGTATACAATACCATACAAAACAATACAAAACAATACAACACAACACAATCCAATCCAACACAATACAACACAACATCCTTCGGATGATTAACCGAGGCCCCGTGTGCGAACGCACGCAGAACACCTTGCGCACACGTTAAATCCTGTTCCGCTTTTCGTAAGAGTAGGCCATTGTGTTCCGGTGGGAACAGATGACAGAATTCACAAAACCACACACACGGGGACTGGATGTTAAAAAAAAAAGCACATAAGTGCTTATTCCGTTATCCTCGATATAAAAGAATAAAATAAATAGATAAATAAAATAAAAACGACACAAAAACAAACCTGGTCAGTTTTGTCACTGGAAGAGTCAGACGGCTGCCTCTGACTGTGAAAGGTCTCCATGTGGACCTTCAGGCTTCGGGACAGCACGAAGGTTGCAGAGCAGCACTGACACACGTGACGTGCGTTTGCAGACAGCCGCAACCCAGACCTTCTGTTGGCCGTGGGTTGTTGTGGGCTGTGGAGGGCCGAGGGCTGGTCAGGGGGTTCTTCGGTCATTGACCACGGGGGTTCCAGCTTCTGTAGAAAACAACAAACAAAAAATCATCCATTTTTTAGAGGTGTTCTTCAGGTAAATATGTTTGTGTAAACTCAAAAGCATGAATGTTCTACACAATCCATTAAAAAACAAAACAACACCAACAAATAAAGACAACTACATTCAAGAACAAGAAAGAGAAAAGAAACCAAAAGAGAAACAAAAAACGAAATAACCCTCCCCAAAATTCAAAACCAAACCAAAAACCCTTTGACATCAGGGCCTGAGCTATTAACTTTTTTTTTTTCATATTCATACTTCCCTCTCAAATCTGAATGAAAGAAATTGCCCAGTATAAAATTATTTCTTTAGTACTGTATGTATGCTAAGTCAACAACAAAAAACATGGCATTCAACAACAACAAAAAAGTTACTAAGTTACTAAGATTAAGTTACTAAAACAAAACAAAAACCATTTTAAACATGAAAATACTGACAACATCAAAAACAGTTGGGTTTGGGGGTTGTTGTTTTTTTAAAGAAAATTTTTTTATAAAAATACTGACAACATTTGTTACAGATGTAGACTGTCCTTCAGCGCAATTTGTCGTGTCCTGGTCTGTGGTGTTAGCTGAAGATGCTGATGGCCTTTGTGTAGAATCCTCTGTCCCTTGAACCAAGGAGTCTGTCAGAGATGAAGACCGTCCTTGTGTGCTCCCTGTTCTGTTCTGGTCCATGGTATCTGCAGACTGTCCTTGTGTACAATCTTCTGTATTGTGTTCCATGGTGTCTGTCGGAGATGTTGACGGCTTCTGTGTACAATCTTCTGTATCGTGTTCCATGGTGTCTGTCGGAGATGTTGACGGCTTCTGTGTACAATCTTCTGTATCGTGTTCCATGGTGTCTGTTGGAGATGTTGACGGCTTTTGTGTACAATCTTCTGTATCGTGTTCCATGGTGTCTGTCGGAGATGTTGACGGCTTTTGTGTACAATCTTCTGTATCGTGTTCCATGGTGTCTGTCGGAGATGTTGACGGCTTTTGTGTACAATCTTCTGTATCGTGTTCCATGGTGTCTGTCGGAGATGTTGACGGCTTTTGTGTACAATCTTCTGTATCGTGTTCCATGGTGTCTGTCGGAGATGTTGACGGCTTTTGTGTACAATCTTCTGTATTGTGTTCCATGGTGTCTGTCGGAGATGTTGACGGCTTTCGTGTACAATCTTCTGTCCCCTGGTCCATGTCATCTGCTGATGATGTCCCCTGCTCAGCCCTGTAACATAAGAGACTCTATTAGCACTAGGGCAAAAACATTTCTAGACACTTTCTTCTTCTTCTTCGTTGAATTCTCTTGACAGCAACTATTGTTGTCTGTTATATGAGTGAAAACGCGTTGTGCTGCTGTTAAGTGCCTGACAAGTCAGGCCCAGCACATCCGACCTCGGCATGGGAGAAAAAATATTTTAAGTTCTTTCTGGATAAAAGGCAGGAGAATGGACCAAGAAGGCAGAAAATAGGCGAGAAGGAGGTGACAAGAAGAAAAGGAACAAGGCAGAAACAAAGAGAGAGATAGAAAAGAGGGCATTCCCAGCACAGAATTTCCAGAAGGTGGGGATGCTATTTATACTGACAGGTCCCCGGCATTCCCACAGGGAAGAAACTTTTTAGCACAGCATAATGCGAAATGGCTGCCAAGAAAAGAGGACAGGTCCACACATGTGCAAGGCACTGGATCTCTCTGAGTTATGGTCCTTTAAGAGTTGAGTGTTTACGAGGCAGGAATGGGAAACTGCCGTCACTTACTGCATTAGTGAGCTACGATACAGTGTGTGTAATTAAATTTCCACTTTTTTTCATCAAAAGAATAGGTGAAAAAAGTCAGTGGTATTTCTGAAGGTATTCATAAGCTCATTCTATCAGCCCCCATTTTGCAATCTTTTTTCTTTGCGCGAGTCACAACCCGTAGATTGTCATCCCTTCTTTTCTTTTAACTGCAGATAACTCTGACTTCTCTATTCACATTCTCTGTCTCTCTATGTGAGGATGACTGCTTAATTGTGCATCCTTCCGATGAGACCATAATATACTGAGGTTCCATTTAACAACATCACACACACCGCCCCCAGTGCAGTGTCTTTTTCTTCTTCTTTTTGTCTGTAGGTGTTTTTGTTTTCCTACCTGAGTGTTTTTCTCAACAGATTTTTTATTATCCACAAACCTCTGACAGCTGAGGGTTCTTTTACATACATGTGCTAGATGTAGATAGGATCTCAGTTTATTCTCTTATCTGAAAGACTAATACCCAGACCACTATTTACGGTCTACTGGATTGGGAGAGGGGGGGACTCCAGCTTCAGGCCAGCATTGAACCAAAGACTTTTTGCTTGCTTGAAAACTGAATGACTGTGGATCTCACTGGTAACATATATAATAATGAGGAGGAAACAGCATAACCGCAATAGGCTATTCCTCTATAACATTTATTTTTCTATCTAGCATTATCTTTCAATAGTATCCGTCTCCCTCTGCAACATTTTTTTTCCCAGCTGTCAAATGAGAAATTTCATTTTGTTTAATGGTGGAGTACACTAGGGGACGGGATAGCTCATTGGTCGGAGCACTCGCTTTCCCCCAGCCAAGTTAAGCAGCATCGAGCGTGGTTACCAGTTGGATGGGTGACCGTTTGCGCGCCTTGGCTTCAGTACAGTTCCCCCAGTTCACCCAGCTGTAAATGGGTACCTGCCCTCTTTAGGGTCAGGGAAGGTAAAGCAGCGAGGGAGAGGAGATGGGCGCCGCCCTCAATATGCTGGCCCTAGAGAAGTGAGGTCTCTGACGCCTCGCTCCCCTACGACCTTATAGGTTATGGGACTCCTTTACCTTTTACCTTTTACACTAATAAGCAATTAGCCTGTCACTGCTCCACATGGATTTGCGTACAATGTGTTTCTGTTCTAAATGAACATTTCTTAAAACCAAACAATACCTCTTCCTCTGTTTTTATAACTATTTTTCATGGTGTTTCGCTTGATGCCTAATTATCGCAGGCATTGCCACTCTTCATTCAGAACTGCATTTTGAGGCAATGAAAATACCTGTCATCAGATTTTGTTACTGGGTAGGTAGGCCTACACATCTTCACCTACCTCCCAAGCCCCTGGTTTTCTGATGCTGCGGAGGAAGGCTGTGGAGGTGCAATGGCTCCTCCTTCCTGGCTTTCACTTGACAGAATTCACAAAACCAACACAGGGGGATGGTGTAAAAAAAAAACCATAAGGCTTATTCCATTTCCTGATTAAAAGAAAAAATAAATACATAAAATAAAACCAACACAAAAAACCTGGTCAGTTTTGTCACTGGAAGCGTCAGACGGCTGCCTCTGACTGTGAAAGGTCTCCATGTGGACCTTCAGGCTTCGGGACAGCACGAAGGTTGCAGAGCAGCGCTGACACACGTGACGTGCGTTGGCAGACAGCCGCGACCCAGACCTTCTGTCAGCCGTGGGTTGTGGTGGGCTGTGGAGAGCCGAGGGCTGGTCAGGGGGTTCTTCATTCATGGACCATGGGGGTTCCAGTTTCTGTAGAAAACAACAAACAAAAAACATCCATTTTTTAGAGGTGTTCTTCAGGTAAATATGCTTGTGTACATTCAAAAGCATGATGATGAATAGACTCCAACTCTCAGGCACAAACAAGATTTAAAAAAAACAAAAAATTCAAACCGACAAAACATCTCCCCAAAATTCCAAACCAACCAAAAACCAAGGACCTGAGCTATTAACATTTTTTGTTTCATATTCATACTTCCCCCTGAAATCGGAATGAAAGAAAGTACCCAGTATAAAAGTATTTCTTTAGTACTGTATGGATGTTAATTCAACAACAACAAAATACCATGGCATTCAGACTGATTAAGTTACTTAAACAAAAAAATTCTTTAAAACATGAAAATACTGACAACATCAAAAACACTTGGGTTTTTGGGGTTGTAAAAAAATACAAAAAATACTGACAACAACATTTGTTACAGATGTAGACTGTCCTTCAGCGCAATCTGCTGTGTCCTGGTCAGTGATGTTTGTGGAAGATGCTGATGGCCTTTGTGTAGAATCCTCTGTCCCTTGAACCAAGGAGTCTGTCAGAGATGTAGACCGTCCTTGTGTGCATCCTGTTCTGTTCTGGTCCATGGTATCTGCAGACTGTCCTTGTGTACAATCTTCTGTATTGTGTTCCATGGTGTCTGTCCGAGATGTTGACGGCTTTTGTGTACGATCTTCTGTATTGTGTTCCATGGTGTCTGTCGGAGATGTTGACGGCTTTTGTGTACGATCTTCTGTATCATGTTCCATGGTGTCTGTCGGAGATGTTGACAGCTTTTGTGTACGATCTTCTGTATTGTGTTCCATGGTGTCTGTCAGAGATGTTGACGGCTTTTGTGCACAATCTTCTGTATTGTGTTCCATGGTGTCTGTCGGAGATGTTGACGGCTTTTGTGCACAATCTTCTGTATTGTGTTCCATGGTGTCTGTCCGAGATGTTGACGGCTTTTGTGTACAATCTTCTGTATCATGATCCATGGTGTCTGTCGGAGATGTTGACGGCTTTTGTGTACAATCTTCTGTATCATGATCCATGGTGTCTGTCGGAGATGTTGACGGCTTTTGTGTACAATCTTCTGTATTGTGTTCCATGGTGTCTGTCGGAGATGTTGACGGCTTTCGTGTACAATCTTCTGTCCCCTGGTCCATGTCATCTGCTGATGATGTCCCCTGTTCAGCCCTGTAACAAAGAGACTCTATTAGCACTAGGGCAAAAACATTTCTAGACACTTTCTTCTTCTTCTTCGTTGAATTCTCTGACAGCAACTATTGTTGTCTTTTATATGAGCGAAAACGTGTTGTGCTGCTGTTAAGTGCCTGACAAGTCAGGCCCAGCACATCCGACCTCGGCATGGGAGAAAAAAATCTTTTAAGTCTTTCTGGAAAAAAAGGCAGGAGAATGGATCAAAAAGGCATAAAATAGGTGAGAAGGAGGTGACAAGAAGAAAAGGAACAAGGCAGAAACGAAGAGAGGGATAGAAAAGAGGGCATTCCCAGCACAGAATTTCCAGAAGGTGGGGATGCTATTTATACTGACAGGTCCCCGGCAACCCCACGGGGAAGAAACTTTTTTCCAGCACAGCATAATGGGAGATGACTGCCAAGAAAAGAGGACAGGTCCACACATGTGCAAGGCACTGGCTCTCTCTGAGTTATGGTCCTTTAAAGAGTTTAGCGTTTACGAGGCAGGAATGGGAAATTGCTGTCACTTATTGCATTAGTGAGCTACGATACAGTGTGTGTAATTAAATTTCCACTTTTTTTCATCAAAAGAATAGGTGGATAAAAGTCAGTAGCATTTCCGAACGTATTCACAAGCTCATTCTATCAGCCGTCATTTTGCAATCTTTTTTCTTTGCGCGAGTCACAACCTGTAGATTGTCATCCCTTCTTTTCTTTTAACTGTAGATAACTGTGACTTCTCTATTCACATTCTCTGACTCTCTGTGTGAGGATGACTGCTTAATTGTGCATCCTTCTGATGAGACCATAATATACTCATACTGAGGTTCCATTTAACAACATCTGAGCACATTACTCCTCTTGCAATCTCTCCACTGGTTGCCTGTGCCACAGAGAGTAAACTATAAGATCAGTACCCTCTGGTACAAATGCCTCCATAAAACAGCACCCTCCTACCTCTGTGAATGTCTTCACCTGCACACTCCTTCTCATTCCTTCTGCTCTGCTGCAGATACCTTGTGCTTAAGAATACCTAGATTCAACCAGTCCACCATTGGCTGTCGCTCTTTCTCTGTTTCTGGTCCATCGAACTGGAATTACCTCCCTCTCTCCCTTCGCCAAAAGCCTTCTTATGACACTTTTAAATCCGGCCTCAAGACACATTTATTTCAAACCTAAGATTCTCCCCTCTTGTTCCATTTCATTTTTGTCCCTGCCCTCAACAGCCAAAACCCCATCACCCTGCCGGAGTGTACAACCTTTATGTGTGTGCATGAGTGTGTGTATGTACTTGCATGCATGCGAGTGTGTGTGTATCATTTAGCTTTGTAAAAAAAACCAACCCACCTATTAACTGTAACTGGCTGCATGTGAATGAGTATGATGAATGAAAGTGCTTTTATTTGTTTGTTGTTGGGTTTCTTTGCAAGATATAGCGCTATATAAATTCCATGTATTATTATTATTATCCCACACACTGCCCCCAGCGCAGTGCCGTTTTTTTTTCTTCTTCTTCTCTTTGTCTGTAGGTGTTTTTGTTTTCCTACCCGAGTGTTTTTCTCAACAGATTTTTATTTATGCACAACCCTCTGGTAGCTGAGGGTTCTTTTACATACATGTGCTAGATGTATGTTGTAGATAGGATCTCGGTTTATTCTCTTATCTGAAAGACTAATACCCAGACCACTATTTACGGTCTACTGGATTGGGAGGGGGGGGGGGGACTCCAGCTTCTGGCCAGTGTTGAACCAAAGACTTTTTGCTTGCTTGACCACTGAATGACTGTGGATCTCACTGGTAACATATATAATAATGAGGAAGAAACAATATGACTGCAATAGGCTTCTTCTTCTTCTTCCTTTTTTGTCATGTTTCTCCCAGGGGAGGTTTGACATTGATGAGCCTTCTCCATCTCTCTCTGTTTTGAGCTTCCTCCTTCTTTATACCCCTTTCTCTAAGATCATCTGCAATACAGGCAGCCCAGGTTTTGCTAGGTCTTCCCTTTGGTCTCTTTCCATCCACTACGAAGTTCATTGCTCTTTTTATGTGGTGGTCTGCTTTCCGTTGAACGTGCCCAAACCAGCGCGGTCTATTGCTACTAGCTACAGACTTCAGATCATCAACTTTGCACATTCTTCATAGGCTATTCCTCTATAGTATAACATTTCTTTTTCTATCTAGCATTATCTTTGAATAGTAGCTGTCTCCTTCTGCAACCTTTTTTTTCCAGCTGTCAAATAAAAAATTTCATTTTGTTTAATGGTGGAGTACACTAATAAGCAATTAGCCTGTCGCTGTACCAAATGGATTTGCGTACAATGTGTTTCTTTTCTAAATGAACATTTCTTTAAAACCAAACAATACCTCTTCCTCTGTTTTTATAACTATTTTTCATGGTGTTTCGCTTGATGCCTAATTATCGCAGGCATTGCCACTCTTCATTCAGAACTGCATTTTGAGGCATTGAAAATACCTGTCACCAGAGTTTGTTACTGGGTAGGTAGGCCTACACATCTTCACCTACCTCCCAAGCCCCTGGTTTTCTGATGCTGCAGGTGAGGGCTGTGGAGGTGCAATGGCTACTCCTTCCTGGCTTTCACTTTCCTCCTCAGCTTTTTCTAGACACACACACACACACACACACACACACACACAAACGGTGCCAGAATGTTAATAGTACTGTAGACTGGTCAAAGTAGAACTAGAAGATTTCAAATTCAAAAATCAATCTTTTCAAATTCGAAATAAATCTTTGAAGACAAGAATTATATTTTTCAAACAAAACCGTGAAACATTATATGAAAGACAATAAGAAGCAAAAAAAAACAATGATAAAAGAGAGAGAGAGGGAGTGAGAGAGAGAGAGAGAGACAGACAGACACTGAGACAGACAGACAGACAAAGAAAACACCCCTAACCAACCAACCAACCAAACAAAAAAAGAGGAAGAAGAAGACCATGACAAGAACAAGGAACACAAAGATGAAGATGAAAAAGAAGATTGAAAAACTAAAAGCAATATCATTATTATGACTCCATATATGATCGTTGGTTCAATCCCATCAACACTGTAAAGTAAGTGTATCAATAATATGTTGTACATATATGCATACTTTAGCACTTTGGGGTTTGTTTTGAAGCTTTTTTGGGGGGGGGAGGGAGGGGAAGAATACATCTGTTGTGATAATGCTATTCCAAAATGTTTCACAAATAATGTGCATGAAACTAAATGTTGAAGAACATGGAAGAAAAAAAGAAAAAAAGAAGAAGATAAAGAAAAAGATGATGATGATGAAGAAGAAGAAGAAGAAGAAGAAGAAGAAGAAGAAGAAGAAGAAGAAGAAGAAGAAGATGAAGAAGATGATGATGATGATGATGATGATGATGATGATGATGATGATGAAGAAGAACAACAACAACAAGAGATGATGATGATGACAACGATGACAATGAAGAAGAAGAAGAAGAAGAAGAAGAAGAAGAAGACAGAATCAAACAAAACACATTAAACATAATTCTATGTAATATATCATATTTGACGCATGATACCTCTTTCTGTGGAGCCTGTGGCAGCATGCCCCGCTTTCAAAGACATTCTGGATTTCCTACTCAAACAAAGCTCACTTGGCTGCAGAGCACTGAAGATGGTAGGGACAGCATCTTTAGTGAGTCGCCTTCTGACTGATCCAGTGACAGGCCTCCTGAACTGCTTGGGGTCAAAGTGATCTTCGCACAGGACTGTCCCCTTGTGCAGCCTGTCAGAGCTTCTAGTGAGGAGGTCTTGTCTCCCTGTGTTCTGGACCCATACCTTGCACCTGGAAAACAACCCAGCCTCTGATATAGATAATAATAATAATAATAATAATAACAACAATAATAATAATAATAATAATGTATGGAATTTATATTGCGATGAATCTTGTAAAGCTACAAATCAAAGCGCTTTTTTTTTTATGCGTGTGTATGCGGTTTTTTAATTTTGTCATCTGTTCCCACCGGCACACAATGGCCTACTCTTTCGAACAGCGGAACAGGATTTAACGTGTGCACTCACCCAGGCAGAAGGAAAAGCAAGGCGTAAGCTCAACATCATGCGCAAACTTGCAGGGACACAGTGGGGAGCCAATGAACACATCCTGAAATCAGTCTACCAGGGCACTGTACGACCCCATCTTGAGTACGGATCAAACTCTTGGATGACAGCTGCCAAGACACATCGGGACACCCTGGACAAGGTACAGAACCAAGCCTTGAGAATCATCACAGGCGCGATGAAATCCACCCCCATAGAGAAGATGGAGCAGGTGACTGGCATAGCTCCTCTCATCACCAGAAGGAAACAGAAGACGTTGCAACAGGCTACCAAGTACCAGTGCACCAAAGACCATCCAATGAGCACAAGACTGGAGAAGCTGTCCTCTGGAAGACTAAACCGCTCCAGTTTTGCAGTCGAAGCTCGTGCACTGCAGAGAGAGCACCAAGACAAACTGCCAGCAGTACAGCCCATCACCTTCTCCCTTGATGATCCTCCATGGCAAGAAAGGACAGGAAAAGTGACAGTCAGAATGACAGTTCCAGGAATCACGAAGAAAACTGAACAGGGCGACATTGTCAAAAGAACTCTAACGGCAGCCATGATAGAAGATCAATACCCTCACGAGGCATGGCTCCACGTCTACACAGACGGCTCTGCAACAGATGCCACCAGATGTGGAGGAGCTGGGGCCTACATCTGGTATCCCAGCAGAGAATGGGAGACTCGGTCAATAGCAACCGGCGTCTACTGCACCAACTACAAGGCCGAAGTGGAAGCGATCATCCTTGCAGCAAACACCATCCGCAGCAGAGTGGATCACAACACCCAGGTCGTCTTTCTGACCGACGCTCTGTCTGTGCTGCAAGCCTTCAACAGCGGCCAGCTTCCACGACTAGAGATGGCACTACATAACATCCAGTGTCTTCGCACCGTGCTGCAGTGGATCCCCTCACACTGTGGCATCGAGGGCAATGAGCAAGCTGACAGAATGGCCAAGATAGGCGCCCGAGATGAACAGCCCGAAAACCCTGTCTGCCTTGCAGAGAGCAAGACCATCATTAAGGCTCTCTACAGGAAAACGCCACCACCAGACAGCTACCACAGCCTCACCAGACAAGACCAGGTGACCATCTTCCCATTAAGAACAGGCCACTGCAGGCTGAACCAACATCTGCACAGGAAGATGAAAGTGGTACCCTCCCCCATGTGCTCATGTGGGGAAGCTGAGCAAGACACTAGCCACATCCTGCAGGACTGCAGGGCCTTCAGGCAGCTGAGAGAGGAAATGTGGCCGAACCCATTACCCCTAGAAGGAAAACTGTACGGGCCGGTGGATGCCCTACAGACGACTGCTACATTCCTTAGGCGAACTGGTCTCTTAGTGTAAAACAAGGCATCGAAAAGAAGAAGAAGAAGAACGTGTGCGCAAGATGTTCTGCGTGCGTTCGCACACGAGGCCTCGGTTTATAGTCTCATCCGAAATAATAATGTATGGAATTTATATAGCGCTGAATCTTGTAAAGCAACAAATCAAAGCACTCAGATGACTTCTTTTTTTTTATATCGAGGATAATGGAATAAGCACTCATGTGCTTTTTTAAAAATACATCCAGTCCCCGTGTGTATGCAGTTTTGCAAATTTTGTCATCTGTTCCCACCAGCACACAATGGCCTACTCTTTCGAAAAGCGAGACAGGATTTAACGTATGCGCAAGATGTTCTGTGTGCGTTCGCACATGGCACCTCGGTTTATAGTCTCATCTGAAAGACTAGATATAGATAGATAGATAGATAGATAGATAGATAGATAGATAGATAGATAGATAGATAGATACTTAGATACACACATAAACACATATATACATACATGTATACATGTATACATACATACATTATATATATTTTATATAATCATATATATATTATATATAATATAAGGTAAAAGGTAAAGGAGTCCCATAACCTATAAGGCCGTAGGGGAGCGAGGCGTCAGAGACCTCACTTCTCTAGGGCCAGCATATTGAGGGCGGCGCCCATCTCCTTTCCTTCGCTGCTTTACTTTCCCAGACCCTAAAGAGGGCAGGTACCCATTTACAGTTGGGTGAACTGGGGGAACTGTACTGAAGCCAAGGCGCGCTAACGGTCACCCATTCAACTGGTAACCACGCTCGATGCTGCTTAACTTGGCTGGGGGAAAGCGAGTGCTCTGACCACTGAGCTATCCCATATGTATTATATCTAATATAAAGAAATAAAATTATTGTAGGCCTTGATGCACGAACACTGTACGATCACACATTGCACATGATGAAAATCATATAATGTAGGCTTGATATATATATATATATAATATGGAACTTTGTATTCAATATAATCATATTCAATTATAATTCATAATGAATCCCTGAAGTTGGAATGTGGTTACCTCAATAATGGGCAAAACAGGGTTGGATAAGTTTAAAAAAATCTCACCATAAGTGAAACAGAATGACTCATTGACTAAATCTCAGAGCTGAAACCAAGAAATGAAAAAAAAAAACCCCACCCCAGATTGTTAACGTTTTAAAAATGTTATTACTTCATAACAACAAATCACCAATACGTCGCATCAAATGAGTACAGCAAGCAATGCCTATGTAACTACTAAAAAGTTGTAACGAAAATAAAGACTTTATACTGATTTTACTTGTACTTGTAGTGCTAAATTTTGTTTCATTTTGAACTCACATAATTTAGGTGCAGATTCAGCCATGTATAAATTACATAAATAATATGCAGGTACACACACACACACGTACAGACACACACACATATATGCATAACTCCCACGTCACACACAGTACATCAGTAGGGTAAGGTAGTGTGTGCATGTGTGTATATCATAATTAGTGTGTGTGTGTGTGTGTGTGTGCGAGTGTGTGACTGAGACAATGAAAGAGAGAGAGAGTGAGACAGATTTGTAAAAAAAAGTTTTAATTTCTTTATTTATTATTTTATTTCGAGGATAATGGAATAAGCACTCATGTGCTTTTTTTTACATCAGTCCCCGTGTGTATGCGGTTTTGTAAATTTTGTCATCTGTCCCCACCGGCACACAATGGCCTACTCTTTCAAGAAGCGGAACAGGATTTAAAGTGTGCGCAAGATGTTCTGCATGCATTCGCACATGGGGCCTCGGTTTATAGTCTCATCTGAAGGACTCTCACATTCAGTTTGAATTTTTTGTCAAACTGGGAAGAAAGGGCGAGGCTGGGAATCGAAACCAGAACCTCACAGGTGTACTTGTTGGCAGGCAAACATCTTAACCATCCTGCCACATTCCCTCCCAGACAGTGAGAGAGAGAGAGTGTCACTCACTCACTGTGTGTGCACATACATGTATGTGTGTATGTGTGTGTGCATATATATGCATGTGTGCATATATGTGTGTGTGTGCATGTGCCTGCTGGCACATGGGGGGGGGGGGGGGGGTTGCCTGGGCCTGTGTGTGTGCCCCCCCCCCCCCCCCCCCCCAGGCACACAATTTACATAATGATAATGTACCATTGTATGTGTCCCCTATGAAACAAGGTTTAGATGAAAACAAATAAGCATATATAAGACA
>CM054139.1:11438036-11440536 GCA_028751875.1 Rapana venosa | reverse complement strand
CAGCAACCAGTTCCCTCCATTCCTCTCTCTGTTCTGCCTTTCTCAGGGTTTTGTTGAGTTCTAGGCCTGTCCATTCACTGATGTTATCCTCCCAGCTCTTCCTTGGTCTGCCTCTTCTTCTTCCTCCTTGGACAGTGCCTTGCAAAACTGTCTTTGTAATTCCTTGGGACCTTGTGACATGCCCATACCATTTAAGTTTACGCTTTTTCACGATCGTTAGAAGGTTCTCATAGGGTCCAATGGTTTGCTGGATTCTGTTATGCACGCTTTCGTTGCTTATGTGGTCTTTGTAGGAGATGCCAAGGAGTCTCCGAAAGCATCTCATCTCCACTGCCTGTACTCTTCTCTCCAAATCTGCAGTCAGGGTCCATGATTCACAGGCATACAGAAATATGGATATGACAAGGGAGCGCATTAGTCTGATCTTGGAGATAAGTGAGATATTCTTGTCTCTCCAGATGGTGTTTAGTTTTGACAAAGCTGTTATTGTCTGTGCAGTCCTGCATACTACTTCTGGCTTGGATCCCTGGTCGGATACAATGGCTCCCAGGTACTTGAAGCTTTGAACTGTTTCCAGCTTCTGGTCATTAACCCTGATATCAGTGCTAATGCCGTTGGTGTTATTAGTCATCAGTTTGGTCTTCTCTGCACTGATTTCCATGCCGTATGTTTTGGAGGCCTTATCCAAGTGTTCTGTTAGGCTGACAAGCTCTTTTTCTGATCCTGCTATTCCATCAATGTCATCTGCGAAGCGGAGGTTTGTGATCGTTCTGCCACCAATGCTGACTGATCCTTCATGATGTTCCAGTGCATCAGCCATGATTCTCTCAAGGAAGATGTTGAAGAAGATATAAAAGAATACAATTTAAAAAACAACAACATAAAAATGCCAGTCAGTAGGCCTACTGTCTGACGATGTTCGCTGTGAATCATGTATCATACGTGCAGACTTGACTTGCATGCTTTTCGCAGTAAGCACAGACCGTCTGCATTTAGTCGTGCACATGCGTCTACTTCAGTCGTACCCGTGTCGTCTGGTCGTTGTTGCTTTCTTCGTCTGCCAAGGGAGGGAGAGGGGGGGGGAAGGGGAGGGGGGGGGGGGGGGGGGCTATCTACCTGTGTATTATGGGTGTGAATGGAAGATGGGGCATTGATCTTTTCAGTGGTCACCATGTCTGTTGGAATATTAATGTTAGTGTTCTTAGTGGGTTCAGAGATTGCAGGGGTGGTCAATATTAAGAGGAAAAGGAAGGGGTGGGGGTGGGGGTGGGACCATATCCTGCTCTTCTGGTTTCCCTGACATGTACGAGTGGAGTACTGGTAGCTGGCCACACACACACACACACATACACACACACACACACACGCGCGCGCGCGCGCGCGCGCACGAACGCACACAAACACACGAGAGAGAGAGAGAGAGAGAGAGAGAGAGAGAGAGAAGAGAGAGAGAGAGAGAAGAGAGAGAGAGAGAACAACACAAGAATTTATTACTTCAACCAAAAAAACCCCAACCAAAACACCGCCCCCCCCCCCCCCCTTCCCCCCAACACACACATAAAACAAAAAAGAACCCACTGGGTTACCTGAATATACACATTAAAACGACATATATATCTTCTCACACATTTAAAGGTACATGCACCACTCATTCAATCACTATCCAATTAGCAAATTCATCACTAATGTATTTACAAGATACACATAACAAAGAGAACTTAAAACTGACTCAGTTTGATTTTCAGAAACTTTTTTTGTGTGTGTTAAATAATGTAGGCTCTATAAAATTTTATTACGGTTTGGCTTTTTATCAAATTCTGTTGGCAATAACTTGGATCTACTTCCCCTGGAATACAGGCAATTGAAAACAGAATAGAATTTGTCACCCAAATCATTTGTTTTGTATTTAACGAACCTCACCCCACCCTTCAAATCCTTTTTTGTTTTGGTTTTGTTTGTTGTTGTTTTAGCTTAATTTATTCATTCATTTTTTTTATCCGGGACCTAAATATCACATGACTGACCTCAGCCAATCAGCTGTTAGGAGTCGGAAGCGCCGAACACAAACGGTGCATCTTTCCATGGGATTTTTGTGTTGGATTGTGAAAAAGTGCTGCACGTGAGGATACATATGTGTGTGTTTTTCGAGATGGAAATACTGATGCAAGTAGTTGGACTGCGTGTGGATTTAATTACCGTGCATGGAGTTTGTGTATTCTGCTGTACAAGTTAGTGATTTGTGTGTGTGGATGGTACCTATGTGCAAACGTTGTCAGAACAGTGTCGTCTGCTTCTTCCAGTCTTATTCAATTCCTCAAAATTGCAAGACAATAATGGCATAGGGAAAGAAAAGAGAATATTTCTAACCATGCTTGCTCTCTTTCAAACTTTTTTCGATCAAACTAAAAACTGATGAAACAACTCAGCAACAAATCCATCGACCTTTTAGAGTAGACTATTTCTGATTTTGGTGGTAGGCTGGTGTACTTTCAGAGCTATT
>CM054139.1:11380536-11433036 GCA_028751875.1 Rapana venosa | reverse complement strand
AGAGAGAGAGAGGAGAGGAGAGAGAGAGAGAGAGAGAGAGTTAGTTTAATGAAGGAAGTACAAAAACTTACATTTGGCTCAGGGGAAAACATTAGCAAATGAAGCAAACGTGAAGAGAGAGAGAGAGAGAGAGAGAGAGAGAGAGAGAGAGAGAGTTTTGTGATAAACCTCTTAAGCCCATTCACAAGGGAAGTGAGAAGGGGACTGGACATAAACCACACATTTTAACTACGGAAACGTATGATTACAACAGCCCAAATGATCGTCATGGATTGGATTGCATGTCAGTTATTAGATTCAGATTGAGAAATTATTGCCTAACACTTTCAGACATTTAAAATGAGGGAAAGGAGGGGTGGCCACAATGAATGTAAACTGCGTTTTTCATTTTTATATTATATAGTGATGAAGCGAGGGGCCCATCTAGGCTCACCTTGCCTAAGACATATTGCCTGAAAACTTCACGCTTTCTTCCAGTGTTTAATGATTTCCCAAGGAGTCAAGGCAGAAATCATGCCAGTCATCAGTAGTCAGAGAGAGCCTCGTGCACTACACGTGCCTAACTACACTGCCCTGAGAAAAGTGTCACTGATTTCATGCCTGCTGATATGCTTATTTCCTGTTAAGAATTTCTTGTTGCTGTTTGTTATTGATTGTGTTGTTGTCATCACAGACTTTTACCGTGGACCACCAGCTTTTGTGTTACCGTGGGTTCTTTTTAGTGCCCTAACAATGCGTGTCTGTTGCCACCGAAACTTGATTTTCATATTTTGAAGACTAGTCCACTGCATTTGGATCCTATTCATGGTTTAGTGTCCAGACTGAGTCTGGTTTTACTCCGCACGCGCGTGTGTGTGCATGCACGTGTGTGTGTTTACCATTAATTGGGGGTTATGCTTGGTTCCACCTTAAAGCTTCTTCACCCAAAGCCACATTTCCCACCGTTCTGATCACATGTCGGTTAATCTCTATGTTTTCAAAGATGGGAGATTAAGAATTCCTATCCATAGAGATATGTCATCTGATTAGAAGGAAGGTGGCAGGATGGTTAAGACCTTCACCAGCCTAACAAGTAAACTGTGAGGTTTTGGGTTTGATTCCCAGCCTGACCGTTTCTTCACAGTTTGATGAAAGAATCAAACTGAATGTCAAAGTCCTCGGGATAAGACTATAAACTAAGGCTGTGTGTGTGGATACACGCAGAGCATCTCGCACATATCTTAAAAACTTGTTCCACCTTTCAAAAGAGAAGGCTGTTTTGTGTTAACAGGAATGGATGACAAAAATTAAACAAACATAACCCCCTCATGCACACAGGTGACATGTTTAGACCCTATCCCTGAAGTTGGAATGCAGCAACCTAAGTAGTATGTTCTTTCGAGCCAGAAGGCCCATAGAGCCGGAGCTTATCCCGGTTTCTGTAGCGTTAAGCGAACTGATGGTTTTTCACCACCCCTGTGACAGGACGCTAGTCTGTCGCCAGATACTTCCCCAGCAGAGCTGGTACCCACTTGTACACCTGGGTGGAGTGAGGAAAATAGGAGTAAAGTGTCTTTCCCAAGGACGCAACACCGAGCCGAGCGGGGATCGAACCCGCGACCTCTGGATCACGAGTTGACGCCTAAACCACTCGACCACGGTGCCTCCTATGCAGCAACCTAAATGGTGGGAAAAACCAGAGCAAACAAAAAATAACCTAATGCTTTTGTTGTTGTTAAATGGTTGTGACCTATTCAGTTTTTGTTCCTTGCTATTTGCTCTCATTACAAAACTGAGCTGCAGGTTTAGAATTATACAGGACTGTTCTTGTCTAAAGAAGTTGTGTCACTTTATGTTGATCTATGTAGCCAATGGTGATCTTTTCCCAGTGTTTGACACAGTTATTTCTTAAAAGATTTTCCAAATATTGTCATTTGTTTTAGTTAGCTGTGGAAGACTCTGTGTCCAGACTGCTTAGTCTTAAGCGCTTTGATTTGTCTCTGCAAAATTTAGCGCTATATAAATTCCATTTATTATTATTAGTCTGAACTGACTTCCTTATTATATTGCGAGTTCCTCATCAGCGTCAGTGGTGTATCATTATATAATTTTGGACAGATTTCCAGTGTTTTATTTTGATTGACAGCACACGGTAAGAAACTTTATGATGATTATCCTCAAGTGAGATCAGTTGAGAAATGTTATTTGGAAATGTTCATACCCGAAGTCAGAATGTGGCTACCTTAATTGTGGGGGCAAACAGTCATATAATTATGCAAATCTTGGAGCTGTAGCCGAGGAACGGAGGTTAAAAGAAAGGAAACGCTCAACAATCTTCCCTGTATTTGGATTGCCTGTGGTACATGCATATGTTTGTGAAATTCTGATAAAAAGAAAGCACTATGTTTATACTACTATAGTGAGTGTGATTATAGCTCTTGTGTGATCTGTTGTATATGATTAAAGTTGTCTTAATGCAGTAACCCCCCAAAAAAAACAACAACAACCAAACAACCAACAAACAAGGTCTTAAAGCTGGAAATGCTGCTTCTTCACTTTTGAATCATTACTTGGAGATCGAAGACCTGTCTTTTTCTCTGGAAGTAAACAGATTGTTCTTACTTGTCACCAGTCATCATTTGCTCTGTGTGGATGGCATCTACTTTTTAGAAGAGATTTGAACCAACTCTAGTCCTAATTTCAGTCAGCACTTAGAATATATTAGGACATAATTCTAATCCCAATTTCAGTCAGCGCTTAGAATCCACTGGAACCCACTCTAATAATAATTTCAGTCAGCGCTTAGAATCCATTGGAACCCAGTCTAATCCCAATTTCAGTCAGCGCTTAGAATCCATTGGAACCCAGTCTAATCCTAATTTCAGTCAGCGCTTAGAATCCATTGGAACCCATTCTAATCCTAATTTCAGTCAGCGCTTAGAATCCATTGGAACCCATTCTAATCCTAATTTCAGTCAGCGCTTAGAATCTACCGGAACCCACTCTAGTCCAAATTTCAGTCAGCGCTTAGAACCCATTGGAACCCGCTGTAATCCCAATATAAGTCAGTGTATTCATCATCAAAAGAAAAGCAAAACAGTCTAGTTCACAGCTTCACTCCCGGCAACATCTTCACTCTCAAGACTCTCACACTTCTGACCACAGTCAACATGGTTTAATGCAGCAACAACAGTGTCAACAACGAAATGCAACAGAACCAACAGTCAACAATTTTGTATACTTTATCTTTCATGGGAATAAAATACAACAAACAACATAAACTATAAACATATCAATCAGTGACAATAATAATTTTCCACATGAAGAGTCTTCAGTCACTGTATCAGCACACAAACCTACTATACTTCACTACATAAAACCAACATAACGAGAAATGACGATTTCTCATTTTCTGAACCATCAGGCTTTCTTTCTATAGAGTGAACAACTGAAGTCGGGACTCGGGTCTAGTTCAGAATATGCTTTGAACATGAACAACTTCAAGCACAACAATCCATAATGAAAAAAAAGGTTGAGTTTTCAACAATTACATTCTCCCAGACATAAACTAAACTAAAGGAGTGATAAAACCACCAACATTGATTTAAAAAAAACCCAACAACCCAGACAACAAAGACATGAAAAGTGCTGTTTCCGTTTGCATGCGCTAGGCGGTACTGGTGAAGAGACCTAGTGTAGAACTATGAATACCTCTCCCACTACGATGGTGGACCAAAATTCCTCCTTCTTCTAACAAAAAAAGCTCATTCCACCTCGACTATTGTTCTTCCATTCTGACACAGGCAACCAGGCAGACCCCTGCCTCATATCACCCATGTGGTGACTATCAGGCAGCTAACAATGACACAGTTTAGTGCTGTGCAGGAGACAAGGGCATACATACCAAATTGCTACAGACCTAACAAAACCCCAGTTATAACTGGGGTAGGATAGTGTTTGACTGAAGGCCTGTTAGTGTATTATTTAAAGTGACAGTTGTGTCATAACAAAAACCTGTATCTGTATCACTTATTACAGGAAGGCTTGTATGTTTTATTAATTATAGGAAGACCTGCATCTGTATCATTAATTGTAGGCAAGCCTGAGTTTAACTATAGGAAGGGCCGTTTCAGCTTCATTTATAATAGGAAGGCTTCTATCTATTTAATTAATCTGAAAAAGGTCTGATTCTGTTATCAGTAATTATAGGAAGGCCTGTATCTGTATCAGTATTCAGACGAAGGCCTCGTCAGTTTCAATGAAGACAGGTCAGAATCTGTATCATTACAGGAAGGCCTGTTTCTCTATCATGACCAGTAGTCTGTATTTGTACCACTAGTGGACGGCCTGTATACAATACATAGTTAACGGATGGTCAGTATCAGCATCATTAATGGAGGGCCTGAATTTGTGTCAGTTACTGAAGTGAAAGTCTGTGTTTATAATCGTACATGGAGGAGCTGTACCTGTGTGACAAAGTGGGGACATGATTGGAGGCTTGACGGGGCAGTATGTACTACAGACAGGAACAGTAATACGGCAGAACACATAGGAGTCAGGACAGGGTAGCATTCATTAAGAGCTATGACAGGACAGCACATATAGGAGCCATAAACAGGAGCAAAGGATATAGACAGAAGCCACAATAGGACAGGACGTATACAAGAGCCAAGAGAGGAAAGGTCCATCGTGTTCGACAATGACCTCCAAACAGCAGAGGAGGCAGCTGCTGTTTCAGAAATTGGGCAGAAGTTTGATTATAGTGGAGATGCCTTGCCCACAGTACATCCTCACTCTCTCGGCCAAGTGGGCATAAGGACAGTCAGCGTTGGAGATGTTCTCCAAAGGCCAACCAGCCCCCAGGGCTGCAGCACATAAGGACTGTGCGAGTCAAGCTTCCTAGTCAGAGAGTGAGTCATAGTCGATCACTAAAGACTAAGCTGTAAAGTGGAATTTCATGAGTGGAAAAGCCACAGGTCATACAGCCTCTCACTTTGCTGTTGCCCCCAGCGTCAATGGTTTAATCAAGAACTGTGATAAAGCCCAGGCGCTGACGGCAGGAAAGGTCATACAGGAGCCACAATAAGGAAGGTCATACAGGAGCCACAATAGGGAAGGTCATACAGGAGCCACAATAAGGAAGGTCATACAGGAGCCACGATAAGGAAGGTCATACAGGAGCCACGATAAGGAAGGTCATACAGGAGCCACGATAAGGAAGGTCATACAGGAGCCACAGTAGGGAAGGTCATAAAAGGAGACCACGTAGGGAAGGTCGGAGGTCATACAGGGCAAGTAGGGAAGGTCATACAGGAGCCACGATAAGGAAGGTCATACAGGAGCCACAGTAGGGAAGGTCACACAGGAGCCACACTAGGGAAGGTCATACAGGAGCCACGATAAGGAAGGTCATATAATATATAGGGGTCATGATAGGGCAGGTCATACAGAAGCCATGATACGGTAGGACATATGGGAGTCAGGACAGGGCAAGATACACTGGGGCCCACAATAAGGCAGGATATGAAGGAGCCATAAATAGGCATGGTTCAATGATGTATAAGAACCATGATAGGGCAGGGTATATAGGGGCCATGATAGGGCAGTGTGTGTGTGTTTTTGTTTTATTCTTTTATATCGAGGATAATGGAATAAGCAGTTATGAGCTTTTTTACATCCAGTCCCCGTGTGTATGCAGTTTTGTAAATTGTCATTGTTCCCACCCGCACACACCAGCCTACTCTTAAGAAAAGCGGAACAGGATTTAACGTGTGTGCAAGATGTTCTGCCTGCGTGTGCACATGGGACCTCGGTTTATAGTCTCATCCGAAGGACTTTTGGGGAGAGTGGAGTCTGCACTGATGTTAACTCCAGGAGAAAATATCCCCCTTGAATGGGAATTTAACCCGGGTCGTCAGATTGCGAGCGCAATGTTCTAACCCCTAGGCTATCCCATCCCCCTCTTGTGTGTGTGTGTGTGTACACACAGTCTCATCTTCTGCCACATCCAGGTGGTAGTGCTTACACACAGATAATAGCAGTCTCAAGATAGAAGTTGCAATTGTTGTTGCTGCCTACCTTTACTCCAGCAACAGTCTTCTAAGAATCTGCAGAATCTTGAAACTCTCATGTGCTCACAGCTGGCATGGGAGTGGAGGAGGCATTGAAAACGAAACTGAGATTACCCAAAAACTAGGGCATAAAAGGTCAGGACATTGAAAATGAAACTGAGGTCACCACAGAACTAGGTCACAAAAGGACAGGACATTGAAAATGAGGTCACCACAGAACTAGGTCACAAAAGGTCAGGACATTGAAAACGAAACTGAGATTACCAAAAAACTAGGGCACAAAAGGTCAGGACATTGAAAATGAAACAGATTACCAAAAAACTAGGGCATAAAGGGTCAAGACATTGAAAATGAGACTGAGGTCACCACAGAACTAGGTCACAAAAGGTCAAGGAGCTGAGACACCTATTTTTATTGGAAGATGATAGATGAGGTTGAAAGTAAAAATATAAGTCTAGACACCTCATGAAGCTGAGGCAATATGACTCGGTCATGTTTCCTTTCATAATAAACCCCCCAGAAAGTTGAGATCTGGAGCATTGGCCTGGTAATTCAGGCAACACACTCAAATGGCGTCAAACTCTGGCTTCTGCTTCACTTTTATGGACCTGTCTTCTCATTGAATTCACATCAGAAATGTCAAATACCTGGGAAGAGAAAGAGCCTGAAGCACTCTCTCTGATGGGGTTTGAACTACCTTTCACATGATGTTCCACCACACAAACCATTCACAAAAAAAGGGGATTGGTCCACGCCATTGCCGCACTGGTGAACCGAGGAGAGGGGACATGTTCAACCATGACACTCCACTGGTAAAACAGTTTTTGCTGTAAATTTTGCCACAGCGCTTAACTTTATCCCTCTGGTATATATGCATTTTAAAAAACAACACTACAGAGGAACAGACTGTCATCCGTGGTGAATTATCAATAGCAGGCCAGAAAATCACGCGTGTTTTAACTGGGGGCATTTAGATTGTTCCTAGGGGGGTATATTCTGACCAAGCTGGGGCATAAATTTATACACCCATAGACCTGTGTATCATTTCCATGTCTCTTCTTTCACCACCTCTGAGAATTAGTTCTGTTTCAATGATCAAAAGGGGACAAATGATATAACTGAAAGACAGTATGGATAAAACTATGGCTCTTAGCATGAAGTAATCATGAAATGGCTTAGCATGAGAAAACATTGTAAAAATAAACTCCTTTAAGACCATGGAATCCATGCACTAACATTCTGTTAAAATAAGAAATTATAAATGCACACGGTATATGTAAGGACATACAAATAGTCTGGCACAATATCCAGAACCTCTCCTCTATTCAACACAAAAACACACAGTCAGTAAAAACATGCTACATGTGGTGTCAGAACTATGGAATTCAGTTGATCGTATATAATATATAATTTATATTTATAATTGTTTAGTGGTCACATTTTAACCTCCCTTTCTCATACGTGGAAAAACGGAACAGCCTACTTTATTAAAGTTCTGAAACATATTTAACTGGCATGCTACAACGATGTTTGTAATATATGAACAAATACATTAGACAGAGCATTAGTTACGTACATTCTCACATAAATTGCTGAACAACAGAGATCCATGCACATCAAAACTAAATCATGAAAGACAATGTTTGTTCAAACCTGTACAACAATTCCATTAGAGGCACTCAAGCATTTTGTGTAGAAACTGCAGTCTTGATGGGTATTCAACTTTAGTTTTTGAAAGAAAATTTCTAGATCTCATCAAAACAAAAGTAGTTTTCAAAATCCATTTTCTTGATGAAGAGTCACAGTCAGTGCGCAGAATTTACCCTAAAATCTTACCCTGTCTGCACCGACACCCAAGCAGAAGCTTGAACAATCTCCTGTGCTGGCAAAACCTCAAGTGCATGTGGGGTATGCTCATGTTTCTGCAACTCACTGAAAGAGCTCTGCATGTTGTGCATGTGTGTGTACACATGAAGGGGAAGTCTGCACATCAGGGAGAATATATACAGTCTCAAACCTTAATCCAACAGGCACTGTAACTTCAATGGACCATCAAGAGTTAAACTTTCTTGATGTATGCACTTCACTATCACTCTAACTCTCTCTCCAGCCTTCTCTCTCCACCCCCCCCCCCCCCCCCCCCCCCTCAAAAAAAAACCCAACCCACCAGGAAAACCCCAACCAAACAAAATCACGAGATCAACTTCTCTGAAAATGAAATCTGTACAACTCTTCATGGAACAAGTGTTTACCTCCAGCTGACGTATGAAAACAAAACAGAGACATGGAGACAGCCATGCCTCGGCAGTTTTTAAGATCAGTCCCTGGATCCCAGAAACTTAACATTTTGTCAGTTCTCCACCACAGCACTCCGTCTGTCTGTCTTCTGCCTCACACTCTCATAATCACAGCAGTTGTCGGGCCCATCCAGTCCCTGATGTTATCCTACCATCTCAAAACCATACCTGCTTCTCTACCAAAGTGGGACAGCCTGGCAGTGCGACCATTCCATCCTGACTTCTGCTTCTTGAAGTTATCAGTAGACTTTGCAAAGGTCCTATGAACGAGAATGCCTCGGTTCTTCTGGCACCTTGCGATGTCTTCAGGAGAGAGGCTGAATCTGGCATTAGCATCTCATTCAAAGGCCTGGGTCCTTTGATTTACAGTCTAAAAATCAAACTACTCGTACAAATAGATTTTAATTATATGAACCATCCAATCAGCCTTGATTCATTTTCTTGTTGTTGTGTATTTCTACACTCATGTGGTTATATTTCACAAGTTTGATGAAGTACAGCAGGTCAATATAATTGATTTTGGAACAGAATTAAAAGAAACTTTACCAAACAGAAAAGAGAGGTATACCCACACCAGAAGAAAATCCTCCATTTATATGGCGACCATTTAGTATGTATTTTCTTCTCCACTTCCAGGTTTTGATATTGCCGATCAGATCAACTCTCAACAGTTTTTTGCACTTTACACATTCTTTAGCAACAACCACGCTGCAATTTTAAAGGGCTTACAAAAGTAAGCCATCAAGGACCAAACTTCACGTGTGCTATGTCAGTGTGTTCAGGAATCGCCCCCCAAAAAACCCCCAACAACAGAGAACAAAGAAAACCCTCGCCGGGATAATACATTAAGCTTTTCATGACAACGCTCTACATAAAAGGAAGGTTAGTGTCTGAACTAAAAGCACATGACAACGGCACACATAACCAAGATACAAGCCTGATAAGGTCACAAACAATCACATAAAAAGGAAGGAAGAAGAAAAGAAAAAGCATTTAGGCTACTCTTCTGCCCCTTCAAGACAAGGAAACCATCATACAGTAAAAATGATCTCAAGGGATGCTACCCCCCCCCAGCAGAACTAAGTGACTATTTCCTTGAACCATATTTCTTTTCCCGACATCTATCGTTATAAATGTCATTATCATTGTTCTTTGACACCACAGTATGTCCCTCATATGGCCCCTGTGGTTTGAAGGCTAATCACAATATGAAGGAGTCAGTAACAAAAATAACACATAGCGAGTACTTTCATTACATTTTCATTTCGATGAGTGGGGGGAAAAATGTGATAGAAACTGGGAAATAAAAAACCTGATCATTTGGTATCAAGATTACTTAAAATTGATGTGGCTGTTTTGAAAGTCTCATGACTATCAATAATATTTTGTCCTTCTGTGATCTGATTTCAGGTGCACATTTCTCAAGAAGAGTTCTAAAAACAACCACCCCAAAACCCTACAGCTAACAGCCTGCAATTTCCTATGAGAATAAGAGATTTTCTGGTATATCTTCTGGCTGCGAATTTCCTATTAGATTACAGGATTTTCTGGCTGCAATTTCCTAATAGAATACGGGCTTTTCTGGTATATTTTCTTGCGAAAGCTAGCATTAAGAAAGCACCACAGGGCTCATTCCTACCATATTTATTTTGTTGTTTTTTCCAAGCCTGCTTATGTTTCAGGGTTAGGGCTTTTCCCCTTTTTTTGGGTGGGGGGTGTCTATTTTTCTTTTCTGGGGGAGGTGGGGGGGGGGGTGTTGGATTTTTCTTTTCCTTTTCTTTTTAAAAGATCAGCAGAGAAAAAAAGACGGATAAAAGAAAGATTTGTGTCCGGAGGTGCCCAATAGTGTTTGGAATTTTTTTTTCCACAGGTAGAAAATAAAAACTATTTGATCACATCTTTCTGCAGATGATGAGCACACACAAAAACCAACACAAAACAAGTCTATCAGCTGTGTTAGGGTTCAGTAAAAGTCACACACAATGCTGAACTAGCACACACGGAAAAGAAACCCCCACAAACGTTCTATCAGCCGTGTTACGATTCAGCCACAGTCACACACAGTGCTGAACCGGTTACGAGCAAGTGTTTTGAAGCACAAGTGCAGCTGGTGGTATAAAGCCAAATTCTGGTAAAAAGATCACTTGAAGACAAAGCACTTGTGGATAGGTGGGAAAGACGTCGTCTCTGGTTGGACAACAATGGAACAAAGAAGTGTTAAACACGAAAAGAAAGAAAAATGGATCAACTGTGGCGCAACATCAAAACTAAGGTCCTCACCGTTTTAACACCGGTCAACAAGCTGCTGGCAAAATCTTAACTCGTCTCTTCTCTCTCTCTCTACATCCATCCTCATAACTTGTCTCTGTGCTGGCAACACTTACAACAACTGACGACAAGATATAAACACCTTCATCTGTGGAATATAATAAATACGCCAGAACAGACCAAGTGCGTCACCACCACCACCATCCACCGAATGAATGCTCCAAACCACCAGAGTGCTGGCTATCCACGGCGCAGGTCCTTTCCAAAGCTGCTTCACCCCCGTCGCTTTGCTGCGTATACAACGTGTGGAGTGGACAAGCTCTCGCTTGCCAAAAGGTGCGCAGGTAGGCAGTGTCGTGTCACAGTGCCGCCCTCATGGGGGGTCGGGGTGTCTACACCTCCACTGCTCCTTGTGGTTG
The DNA here is from genome assembly GCA_028751875.1 of Rapana venosa. Taxonomy (NCBI): domain Eukaryota; kingdom Metazoa; phylum Mollusca; class Gastropoda; order Neogastropoda; family Muricidae; genus Rapana; species Rapana venosa. Next base: position 11,422,002 of record CM054139.1, on the reverse strand, counting down.
ACAGAAAAAGCTGGCTAGGGTGGAAGGAGGGGTCCTCCCTCAACCCTCCTTCTGGCAGTACAGTTCTTTCAGGGCCTTCAGCTCCTCGATCAGGGTCTTGTTCTGGTTCTCCAGCACCGCCACCCGATTCTCCAGGCACTTGACGTACTCCTTCTTTTTCCTCCGGCACTCACGAGCAGCCTCCCTGCAAATGGAAAAACAAGATTCGTTGACTTTCTCTCAGGGACACACTCACAAAGCTGCAAGCTTTACTTGCTGCATCTGTTGGTTTAATTAAACTGTCATGAAAAAGAAAGGATGACAGTTGACAATATCTTTAAATAATAAAAATCAAAGTAGCGTTTTTCGCTACTCTATTCTTGAAGGATCATGATGACTTCACATTGTGGTAACTGCTCTCTTCTGCTTCCATAATGTCATCAGTCTTTTGATGCCCACGAGTCCAACATTGTTACAATTTGGTGCTCCCCCCCCCAAAAAAAAACCCTTTTTAAAAAACAAACAGCAGGCCATTAAGAAAAATCAAATTACAATCATGGTAAATATTTGATAGACTACCTCTGAAATTTAAAAAAAAAATCAGTTTTCAGATCAGACTGTATTGCATTTTTCTTGATCAAAAGGTGACCCACCCCTCTCCTCCCAACACACACACATTAAAAGGGGGGTGGGGGAGAAGAGAGAGAGACAGAGAGAGAGAGGACAACTGTTGCTGCATGCACAGTCTCTTCAAAGTCAGATTTTTATCAATACTGGCCGAGTGAAAACAGAAAGCTTGAAAAGCACTGTCCATCTCCTTTCCACCCAGCTTTCTTCACAAGATATAACACAGTGTTTGGATTGAATCTGATGTGAAACTTTAAGTAAAAACAACTACACCAAGCCACACAGAGTGCAAAACTGCAGGAATTTCTAACTTGTTTTTAGTATTAGATAGGCTACTACAGCTTTGCAAGCCTTCTGCAGAAAATCTAATCTGTGTAGTTGTTTTATAGAATAAAGAACAAATTGGGTCAATGGTCTTGTTTTTCCTGTTCTCAAGTATGAATGTTAATTACTGTGCAGTTATGCATGCACAGGATATCAAGACCTGTTTGCAGTGCATGTGTACCAAACTGGAAAAATTACTAAAAAAACCCAAACAACGGTAAAACTGCTACTAGAATTGAACTTTTGATGAGGCGAAAATATAACATTCAACATGCGGCTGTAGTTTTATAGATTTGTAGTAGTGGTAAGCAGGCCTGCTAGCCAAACAACCACTCCAGCAAATGAAGAGCAACATAGCAAACGTGATGAACAGAGCCAGAGACAAATGGTACTAATTCTGCTCCACTTCCATTAAGTTCTAGTAGAGCCGTCTCTTCAACAGGGCTGCGATACATCACTTTTTCAAATCCTTTATTCCAAAGCTGGGGATGTGACTTGCATCATAAAGCAGCCCACAGCCTGTCAATTTGTTAAACAATTTTTAACTGATGTGATCCACACAGTGCCACACACGTTACATAACTTTTAACTGATGTGATCCACAGTGCCACACACCACATGTTACACAACTTTTAACTAATGTGATCCACACAGTGCCACACAACATGTTAAACAATTTTCAACTGACGTGATCCACACAGTGCCAGTCACCTGTTCTTCAGGAGTCGGAGCTCTCTCTTGCGTGACCCTTCCTCGGACATGTGTTGTGGGCTGGACAGAGGGCTGTCAGCAGAGGCCATGACCACACCCTGAGGTAGCGACGTTGAAATCTGATATGCCTGCACGTTGGTTCCCCCAACTGTCAACAACAAAGCCAATAATGAATTCATGTTGTGCCAATCTTAAGAACTCAGAAAGTAAATTGCCTGCAGATTATTGTGGCTGCAAGCTACAAACGGAGTGCCTCAAACATGGTTTCAACGCCCATCCCCCTATCAGAGTTTATTTCTGTCTGTGGCTGGATGATAAAGAGTCAGATGGGGTTTACAGCAGGTAACAGTAACCCTGGAATCTTTTAATTATTATGTGAATTAATTATTAGGTGAAAAAACCCACAACAAACCCCAAACAAAAAGAAATACAAGCATCTGGCCAAGGTGGCCCCAACATTTAAAAAAAACAGGATTCCCACCATCCAGTAAATTAAATCTTGGAAAGCTTACAACTTTTCCAAATCCTGCTGGACAAAAGAAAGCTGTCCAAAACTTTTCTAGCTTTGGAAAGGCCTTCTCATTTTCCCCAAGACTTTTTCAGCTTAGGAGAGGTCTTCTCATTTTCACAAGACTTTCAGCCCTGGAAAGGCCTGCTCATTTTCCCAAAGACTTCTCCTGCCCTGGAAAGGTCTGCTCATTTTCCCAAAGACTTCTCCTGCCCTGGAAAGGTCTGCTCATTTTCCCAAAGACTTCTCCTGCCCTGGAGAGGCCTGCTCATTTTTCCAAAGACTTTATCTCCCTTGGAAAGGCCTGCTCATTTTTCCAAAGACTTTTCCTCCCTTGGAAAGGCCTGCTCATTTTTCCAAAGACTTTTCCAGCCTTGGAAAGGCCTGCTCATTTTTCCAAAGACTTTTCCTCCCTTGTAAAAACCTGCACATTTTTTCAAAGACTTTTCCTGACTTTCAGGGCTCGGTGTAAACCATGGAAGTGACTTTCTGTCAATACATGTAAGATTCTTTTTGTCAACACGTTTGGGATTTTTGTTTTGTTTGTGGGCGGTGCTGGCTATCAATGGGAATCCTTCTTCTTACCAGGAATATAGAACTGTCCGTCAGGCCCCTGGGTGTACTGGATGATGGTGGCGCCCCCTCCACCGGTGCTGGAGGCGGAGGTGGGGCTGGAGTTGGTCATGGTCAGCGTCTGCAGGCCCTGGGACACCGGCGTGCCGTCAGACAGCTGCAGGGTTCCTGTGAGGTCAGCACACACACAGTACAGGCATACTGTGCACGGTGATGAAGAGGGGGGGGGGTGGAGAGAGGAAGAGAAAGGGAGGGAAGGAGTGCGAGACAGCAGAGAACGAGAGAGAGAGAGAGAGAGAGAGAGAGGACTGACCTACTGACTTCTCCCTCAACTCCTTGAGGAATGTTGGGGGAATACACTACATGTTTCAGGCGATGTGCCTTTGGCAAGATAAACTTTGTGAATCCCTCCCATCAGCAGTTTACAGACAGTGGAAATAATATAGTCTTCTGCAATGCCCGTTTTGGATGCAGCTGATCTGATTGCAGAAAATTTGTGAGACAATGCCCAGTCCAGTTTCCACATAGCGGTTCCATTAAAAAAAAGGTAGCTTTACTTCAAGGGAATTCTTTCAACATTCACAGAGATCTTTAATCACAACTTAATAATCTGTCACATACAAGATCAATAATCATTGTCTCATTCATATTTTCATCGCCCCACCCTTCTCTTGCAACAATTATCTATTACTTTTGACAACTTCTCTAGATCATTATTAACAAGACGACACAAGAACAATTAAGGAAATCCAGTAAGTACCTAAAATCATAGCGCAATTTAAGCAATCTGAATGAACAGAACAGAGAGGAATATTCTTGTCAAAGACACATTCAGGCTAAAGCAACGACATCAATACCCAACAAGATCACATAATCAGTGCATGCAATCACCAAGCAAAAGAATGTCACAAGCTGAAACAATCAGCACAAAACTGGCTCTTCAGATTTATCAACATAGCAGTGCAGGCTAGGAGATATTCTAGGTCTGTCAACTACTACAGTAAAAGCAGGCCGCCACTGACCGATGTCTCCCTGCTGATACTGCACGGAGTTGGTGGAGTTGGAGAGGTTCTGGGCCACCTCAGAATCCCCATCCTGGCTCTGGCTGCTGTTGGACTCATCATCCATCTTGCTCACAGGGGACGAAAGGTCATTCAGTATCTTCCTGGCAGGCATGACAACAATGGCGTTTTTGTTTCTCTCTTTCCAAAACTTGCGTTTGGTTTTCCACATCAACCTCTTTCTTTTAGCTGACAGAGTAGTGTACAGGCTGTATATATATGCAAGTGATGTAGTTCAATATACGACACCACCAAAACGTGTGTACTCTGTGCACTCATCTCTTTTTCTGGATATCTTTGTCTCCATGACCCATCTTTTTTAATGTTCATGTTACAGTCCTCTACATTTTTTCCAGTGCTTGAGTGAAATTCCCCCTCCCAAGATTCACCAATTGTGAGATCCTGCACATGTGACCATTTCCCCCCATCATTAAACTCTTGAGTAAGTGAGTTTTGAGTATGTGGTTGTGGGTATGTGCATACTTTAGGTCTACAGGTATATATTTAGAAAGCATTTGCAGAATGTACTGCTGTGGTATGTATGTATGTTGTCCGTCGTGTCTGACGATGACCTCCAAAACAGCAGAGGAGGCAGCTGCTGTTTTGGAAACTGGGCAGAAATTTGATTATAGTGGAGATGCCTTGCCCACAGTATATCCCCACTCTCTCGGCCAAGTGGGCATAAGGACAGTCAGCATTGGAGATGTTCTCCAAAGGCCAACTAGCCCCCAGGGCTGCAGCACATGACTGTGCGAGTCAAGCCTCCTAGTCAGAGTCATAGTCGATCACTAAAGACTAAGCTGTAAAGTGGAATTCCATGAGTGGGAAAGCCACTGGTCATACAGCCTCTCACTTTGCTGTTGCCCCCAGTGTCAATGGTTTAATCAAGAACTGTGATAAAGCCCAGGCGCTGTGGTATGTAAGGTGTGTGTGTAGTTTAATGTGCACATGCATGTGTGTGTACATGAAGTATCAATCAAAATGCCTCTTTGGTCTTCTTTGCCTGTTTTATTTCTTGAATGTAATAATAATAATAAATGGAATTTATATAGCCCTTTATCTTGCAGAGACAAATAAAAGCGCTCGCACTCAACTCACTTTTACACAGTCTTGCAAATAGTAACAATAGTTCTAACAAGTCCAAATGTGCACGCACGTGCGCACACACACACACAGGTCATACACACACACACAGGTCATACACCCTGGCAGGGCAGAATGTAATATCTTTTAAAAACAAAACATGAGTTCATATATTTATTTAATTACTTCATTATCAATCTGTGTGGATGTACTCTAAAAAAGATGATGAACTGAAGACAGTACAATTATCAAGAACCAATAAAGGTGGAGAGAAATAGACCCCCCCCCCCCCCCCAAAAAAAATACAACCCACAAACAAACCAAACCACAACCCCCCCTCCACACACACACACAAACAAAACTAATAACTAAAACTTACCTATATGAAGGGCGTCTTGCAAGGAACTCTCTTCGTTTTTTGGTTTCTGATTCGTCAGCTGATAAATCGTCATCAACATTGGCCACCTATAAAGAAAAAAAAAAAGACATCTTTTCAACTAATTCTGTAAAGTTCTGCAGTAAGAATACCCTCTCTTCTTAATTCTCCTCATAAGGATTCTTTGGGGCACTGCACTTTCATGGCACAGTGTGTCTCAGGCAAACTGATTGTGGTGGAACCCAGCCCTTTTCCGAGTCGCAGACTGCATGCTGGGTATGTTCATGTCATCCATACCACTGGTCACATCTGGCTTACTGTAGTGTAATGTGTATAGAAGTTGATTGGCATAATTTGCACCAAACACCTCCATTTATTATCTCCTCTAAAGGATGGAGTCATACCACTATTCACTCCTAGGGAAAAATCTTCTGGTATCCTTAGGAAAGACTTGAACCTATGTGCTCACTTTAAATATCAGAGGCCTTACGCTCTAAATAATCACTAGGTTACTGTGTTTCCCAACAACCTCCCGACATCATACTGTCCATCGCTCCTGTAAAGAGAAATGGCCTACTCTTCCAAAATGTGGAACAGGTTTTTATTAAATGTGCGCACAAGGTGTTCTGCATGCGTTAGTCTCATCCAAAGAACTTTTGGGGGAGTGGAGTATGTGCTGATGTTAATTCCATGGGAAACCCCCCTAAAACAGACGCCTCCATGCTGGCTCGAACTGGGGACGTCAGATCACGAGCGCAGCACTCTACCCACTATGCTACCACCTGCCCACCTTTTAGTGTGCAAATGTGGATGTGCATGGAAAAAGCACGACTCCACTGCCGACAGATGAAGTAAATACATATTTATATATACAAATATATCTATGACAAAGTGCCTCACCCTGACGACCTGAATGGTCTGGAGAGCCCCAGTGTCACCGGCAGTCTGGATGACAGAGGGCTGGCTAGAGGGAATCACAGACTGGACCTGAACCACAGTCAGTGCCTGGCTGCCATTGTCAATGTCTCCACAGGCACCTCCCTCAGACATCTCTGTCCACACACACACACCAACATGTTTAAGGCAAGAAAGTACTCGTGCAGGGTGACCCAAATACCACCAATGTCTTGTCAACTGGGTCACAGGTCTAGAGGTAACACACCTGCCTAGAATTTGTAGAAAGCTAAAAGTTGGTGAGGGACGTTCTGTAGATATGATTGAGTGCCATGTTCCTTGTGCTGTTGTGGTATCAATTGTTGTTGAATGTCTTGTGTCAACATAGTGCGTAGATGGCTGGTTCATGAGCAAATTAAGGTAGAATTATTGTCCATTACGGCATTAGGTAGAGTTAGGATTTTTCTTAGTAAATTGTAGGATGCTTATCTTTAATCTGTTTTTAAATGCTAACGTGTTGGTCAAGTGAGTTCTCTTTTGTATGTGAAACACTCAGTGTTTCCTAAGTTTAAATTGATATGGGTTAGTCCTGAGTGATTTAGTACTTTGTTGCATGTTAAGCAATTGTGTGTGGTTCTTCAGACTTCAGTTTGCCTGGGCTACCCCACGGTGATAGTGCTTGGAAACCTGAGTTGTGACTATGAGGGAAGTGGGAGGGGAATATTTGTTTGTTGTAAGAACAATTTTCTCTTGTGGAAGAATATTTTTTTAAGTATTTAATTGTATTTGAACATAATTACAGAGTACACATTAGACGTGATTTAGATTCGAAATGTAAATGTTTCCTTGGGGATACATGGTGAGTTTAGGCTGAATTAGTGAATAGACAAATTGTCAACCTGGAGGATGCAAGGGAAATAACCCTAGTCACCTTAGCGCTAGTTATGGGCATATGCTTAGGAACGGCAAGTATTGCCTGTTCCAGGTTCCTGTGGGTGCCTCCAGCGGTGGAGTCGTGCCTGGAGAGGGTGCAGCCCGGTGTGCCCTGAGGAGTCGCCAACGGCTTGTCCTTGACCCTCTGTCCCTTTATCCCTGGATCCACCTCTTTTCCTCACAACCCATTTCCCTTCTCTCTGCTTCCCTGTCCACCTGTGACCCTCCTTGAGGACTTCAGTATGCCTGGGCTACCCCACTGTGATAGTGCTTGGAAACCCGAGTTGTGACTATGAGGGAAGTGGGAGGGGAATATATTTATTTCTGAAGCAGGTTTCAGAACTGTGCAGAAGAGGGGAGGGGATTATTAAGTTAGGACTTACGAGTGTGACTGGAAGTTGAATCTGTGTGTGTGAAAGTGGATTTAAGTATTTGTCTGATGTGACTGTTTTTGGATTTTGGAAAGTAAAGTCTGGAACTTTTCTTCTGTGATCTGCGTTTGTTGTTGTCAGGAAGATAGTTAGAGAGGGAACGGGTGGGGGTTTAGCCACAATCCCTTAAGGAGCGCGACAAGCCAGCTGAATGAAAGTAAGTTCAAGGTACACACCATACAGAGTTAGAAGCCAGTAACAAAAACTAAAAATTCATGTTCATCACAGAGGCACCCACAGGAGAGGATCATTCTTTCTATATATATATATATATAACAGAAATTTGAAAGTTTTGGCACCAGGTTAATGATGAATAGACTTGAAAATTTTGGTACTACTACCAGGACACATAACATTTCAGATCCTTTTTGTTTTGTTGTTTTTTCAGGGTATGGAAGTCAGTGGACAGGGTGCTAGCCTTACTCTGTAAAAAAAAAAAATTATAAAAAAAAAAAAAAAGAATACAGATTACATTTACAGTCAACAAACGTACTACATACAGGTTATATATCAGCATATAACATTATAGTATAAGTAAATCATAACCAAAGTGTTAACAAAAACTGAGCAGTAAATGATAATTGATATCGACATAAAAAACTAGAATTCACAAAACAAAATTTTTAAAGTATACCTCTATTAAGTTACTGAGCTTATCTTTGACTCACATGTTAGTGGTATCCCGAGTCAGAGACTATTCATTTTCTTGTCAACACATCTTGCAGGTGTATTAAAAAAGTTTTGTTTTTGTTTTGGTTCAACATTGTTTGTTTTTATTCCTCAGGTAGAGCTCCGGGGTTCACCAAATCAAATGGTTAAGTTTTTGCATCTAACGACTAATGATATATGCAACTACCCCCCCCCCCCCCCCCCCCAACATCATTAACTGATTAAGGTAGCCACAATCCAACTTACTAATTAGGGGGCGGGTTTTCTCTCTTTCTTTTTGTAGTTTAAAACTTTCCACCCAAAGAGTAAACACAGTATATGTGATATATTTATATGAAAAAGTAGCCAGTTAATGCTTGCAGCATATTTAATATATTTATCCCAGTTCTAAATAAGTAGGCCTACAAACATTTCAAGATTACTAGTCTGCATTACAATTAATGTGAAGTCAATTTTGTAACACAAAGACTAAAGAGCTTAAACATTTACTTGCTAAACATATCATTATATATATATATTACACACACAAACCTTGACTTTAGTTCAGATCTGCTGACTCGGGTCTCATTTAAACAGAGTAAAGGATTAATCACATTAATGAGAACTCGATATAAATTTATGATAAATTCATTAAATTGTAATATGTGAATATTACTTAATCAAATGAGTAATATACCATTAAACTAAAACACTTCTTTATCAGTTATTATTCAGTTAATCAGTTATGTGTTTCAAGAACTATTCCGATATAACTTTTCTGGATGGAATATCATTATGATAGGCCTGAAGCAAATGGAATGAAAAAGAAGTTCAAAAGAAGAATCATGAATACACTGTAGGAATTTGGAAGGTACTTGAGGAAGTTCCACAACAAGCAAGGCAAGTTCACACTGGGGTAAGCCTCAGAAAAAAAATCCACAAGCAGCAACTAGAGTCAGTATGAGTAAGCAATGTATGCATCACACATTGTTGCAGTACAAACACTGGATGAAGACACTGATCTATCCAGTCTGTGAACAGATTAATTGATAAGGCACGTATCAAATTTACATTCTACAAACAGAAATTAAATTTATAATTTCATATCTACACATCATCTGATTAATAGTGGTAAAGACAAAGACTTTTCTCATACATTTTTACAGTCACTTTTGAATATATTTATATAAATAATATCACTTCAATGTAATCCACTCTTTCAAAATGTTCAACTGTTTTAATCTAAAATCAAACATTATTATGAAAACAATAATCACATCTAAAAACTACAACAGTGATGCAGTAACATAAAATGATTACAGCAAGAAACGAAATGAATCACTGAATGATAATGGTGGTTGTAATAGGCCTGGCCTAAATATAAGCAGTTTCAAGTTATGTTGACTCACACTGTAGAAGCCACTCTGGGTGAACTTCACGGAAGTTCTATGTTCTTATCATGTTCGCCCCTTTCAGATCAATTATTATTATGTGAAATCTAAAATCGTTCGAAATAAAAAAATTTTCGGAATCAAATTTTTACATCTCCACTAGTTATATATAAGTTGTACACCACAATCTTCTACGCGTTTAACGTGCTATCATTTTTTTAATCTTAATCTTGCTATTCTTCGAACCAGTGAGAGTTTCTACAACTAAAGGACTCGGTAAAAGGGCTCAGAGGACGTCTTCGAAGACTTGGAAGGGGTGCAGCAGTGCGCTCGAGCAACAACATGAATCGGAAAACTCTCAAGTAAGTTACTCACAGTGTTTGGTTTTCAGTTCATGAACTGAAACCCATTTTTCAACTGATACACCCGCAGCAAAATCAGTTGCTGAAGCTGAAATTCCTCGAAAAGTCAGGAAACGTCGAATCTTTAGCGGGCACCATGCTGTTTGTTGTGATTCGTCGAATGTGAACTTACCAGTTACGTACTTTTCGTCACCAACTTTTGCGGCAATCGGAGTGGATAAACTTGCAGAATACGTAGCCGCCACGTCAAAACCACACCATTGGCGTCACAAGGTTGAACAAGCAAGGAAGCAAAGGATTTTCTTTTTTCTTTTCTTTTCTTTTTAACCCCCAATAATGTTCATCCGCGGCGAGAGACGCGAGCTGTGATTGGTTAATATCTGAAGACTGACGTCATGAAACCTCGTGCTGACGTGAGCTCATTATCAAGACTAAAAATTCGTCTGATATTTGTTATTTTAAAATAAATTTAATGCCATAATACTGCACAAAACTGCATCTATATATCATACAAATACCAGCTTAAACTCGAATTAACAGTATCTTTCCTGTACAAAAGGTCTTGCACCAATATTTTAGATGTTTCTTTTTGTATACGCGTAAGGCACAAAGTGGTAAACAATCTATTATTGGCGCGGTCAAGGTGACAACCAAGCTTAGGCGATGAGGGTATAGAGCTCAACCTAACGACGAGGTCGCTGGAACAAGACGACAGGACACGTTATGTAACCTATTATTAAATGGACACATGTACTTCAGTGGTTTTGTTTTTGTTGTACTTGATACACAGTGTTTGTGAAAGATGGATACTGTGCAGAATCTTGCAGAGCTTTACTTTTACACTGTTGGGCAAAGTTGGTCATCCTAGGCGAAGGCGAATTCTGACTGGCACACACACACACACACACCTACTACCACCACCACCACACACACACACACACCTACTACCACCACCACCACACACACACACCTACTACCACCACCACACACACTGTAAACCCTTTAAAAATGTTCTCTCATTTTTCTTGTAATTGTTTTGTTTGCTCAGGATTATTTAGATTAATAAGATGGGCAACAGGCCTAAGCTAGTTATATCAGATAAGACTCAAATTAATAGATTTGTGATCAAGTCTGTGCGATCTAGATCTATCTTTGTTGCTGTGTTTCAGAATTAAACTGTTACCTGATTATGAATAGTCAACATTTTTCTTCGCTTTACACACTATGTAATGTAGTGTGTGTGTGTGTTTCATTTATTTTATTCTCATATTTCGAAGATAATGGAATACACAGTCATGCGTTTGTTTGTTTGTTTTTACATTCCGTCCCCGTGTGCACAGTTTTGTAAATGTCACCCGTTCCCACTGGCACTCTGTGGTGTGTGTGTGTGTGTGTGTGTTTACTCTCACACTTGTAAGCACTCTTTCAACTAGACATTACTGTGTCTATTGTACTTCTTTATTTCTTTACAATCTAAATATTTCGGTTGCTGCTGTTAAGCCGCTTTTCAGTCAATACTTTACTATTGTTTCGAGAATGAAGTAGTTAGAACTGACCGTAGGACGAGATAGAGACTTAACCTGGAATCAACCTTGCCAAGGCTAAACTGGATCTTGAATTCATTCTCACCATCAATATATCTGCCACCGCCTGGATTTGTGTGTGTGTGTGACTCCACAGCTGAAAAAGTTTACTACTAGGGCCTAGGCTAGGTCCAGCCTATACTAGGCTGGAAAGAAAATAACGAGGTCAGTGCATGTTTTAAAAAAAAATTCCAGAAGTCCATTCCAATCCAGTCTGTCTTCTCGTTTATTGCCCCGCCGATCGCAGAGGCCATAATTATTGGGGCTGTCGCCTCGTAGCATTTCTAAATCCCAGATTAAAACTATGCAGCTAGGCCTAGATCTACATACAAATTAAATCCGGAATTCTTCTTCTTCTTCGTTCTCTGTTGGGTAGAATGCGTAGTGCCTGGTCTTCTCCTGCGCTTGTAACTCTGCCCCTCCCCTGGCCTCAGCCGACACATTCCGACTTCAGGGCAGTTCTGTAGAAATTTCATAAGAATAATTGTTAGATTTGCTTGAAAAAAGGCAGGAGAATGGGCTGAGTAGGAGAGAGAGAGAGAGAGAGAGACAGAGAGAGAGAGACAGAGAGAGAGAGACAGAGAGTGAGACAGAGAGACAAAAGGAGTGATTGATAGAAAAGGGAAAAAATTGAAGCACAGAATTTTCATAAAGTCGGGATGCCATTTATACTGAGAGAGAGAGAGAGAGAGAGAGAGAGAGAGAGAGAGAGAGAGAGAGAGAGAGAGAGAGAGTCCCTGGCATACCCAGGGGGTTAAAACAGGGTTTAAAACCAACTCTACTGTCAATCCTTGAAACCCCGAAGTCGGAATGCGGCTACTTTAAGGGTAGGCAAGAACAGTTGCGCCTATTGCAAAATCTCACCATTGGTGAACCTCAGAGCTCTAGCCGAGGAACAAAAAAACAACAACCCAGTAATAAATCTGGAGTGGAAGTTATTGTGAACCCACTTCCTTGATGTAATCGCTTGTGTAATTTGTACAGTGCTGTTATTGGACTACATTATATTAGTTGTATTGTAGTGCGGTGTATGCATTGTATCATAATATAGGCCTGCAGTTCACAGTCATAGCAGATTTCTCCAAGTGAATTTCAGGCTGCTGTCCATGGGTTTTCGTGTTGTTTTTTTAACCTAAAGAATGTTGCCAGGAATAAAATCCCTTGTTGCCATAGGTCCTTTTACACGCACTAAGTGTTTGTTGTACATGGGACAGCCGTTTTCGACTGGTGTGAAAGACTAACTCTGGGTTAGGCCACCATTCATTCATGGTCTGGTGGCTGGGAGTAAGTACCACAGGCTGCAGCACAGCCACTGTGCAACGGCCAAGCACATCCATCCCCTCGACATGACCGATGTACCAGGATTAGGCCTGTACTAGCTTACAGGCAGACATAAGTCAAGAAGGAAGGCAGAGGAAGCCAGCATAACCATGATAAAAAATCGCGCGCGCGCGCGTGGTGTGTGTGTATGTATGTGCATATGTGTTTGTGTGCCTGCGTGTGTGTTTGCGTACATGCGTGTGTGCGTATGCGCGCATACGTGTGTGTGTGTGTTTAACAAAATGTTACCTTTTATCAAGTGTGTTCAAATTTATATATGTCCATAAAGTATTAGTTGTTTAGATATGTTTTTAATGACTGTAAAACAAATTTCCTTTAATAGAGTTGTGTGTGAATGTGTGTGTGTGTGTGTGTGTGTGTGTGTGTGTGTGTGTGTGTGTGTGTGTGTGTGTGTGTGTGTGTGTGTAAGTGTGTGTTTAACAAATGTTACCTTTTCATCACGTGCGTTCATTTCTATATATGTATGTGTTCTATTACTTTCTTAGAAATATTTCAATCACTGCAAAACAAATTTCCTTTAAACAGAGGACAATAACAGAATTGAATTGAAAAAAAGAAGAAGAAACCAGCAACAAATGCTACCCCGGGCCTCTTTTGATAGAATTGCTTGCCATCCTTCCTCCCTCCTCCTTCTTTTCCTTCTTTTCTGTGTGTGATTAACACACACATTTGCATATTCTATTGTATGTGCTATATGCCTGTATTTATAAGCCAATTCATCACAAAAAGCAGAGTAAAAAAACAAAACAAAACAAACCCAACAACAAAAAACAAAACAGAACCCCCCGCCCCCGAGATATTGATAAAGCATTATGCTATATGAAAGACCCCTTTTCTCCACGAGTCACACTTCTAGATCATCCATTTTCTCAAGGAATGGCAGTGTTCCCATTTTCAACAAGATTTGCGTATGGAAACCATTTCACTTCGAATGCAGTTGGTTTCATTTGTAGACAATGCATAGATTTTTCTTAACTTGTATCTGTATTTCAGTTCCTGCATGAGACTATTGATGGCAGGTTTTATTTTGTAAAGTCGACATTTATACAGGAAATATTTCCCCAGTATCAATAATAAATCTTATTTGTTGTCCACACATGCATATTATGTTTTAGTTACATTTTGTACGAAGAGCATTCGATCGGAGTCTTTAGGCCAAGCTTGAGATTTCTCTGTAAACGGAGGTACGAGAGTGCTAGTGCGCGCATGTGTGTGCTAGTTCTAGTTCGCTCGTTCTTGTATTTAATGTCCGTTCACTATAAGTGATATTAGGGGGGGACCTATAGCAAAAAGAATAGAAGACAGACGGAAAAAGAGTCATGTCACAGATTGGTATTCAAACATCAATACAATAGAAGACAGACAGAAAGAGAGTCAGGTAACAGACTGGTGTTCAAACATCAGTGTAACGCCTAAAAGAAAACAACATCAAAGAACTTTAAAGAAACGGGAAAACTGGGCTATGTACGGGGGACTTCGTAATAACAAAAAGAATGTGCTAGTTTGTGTGTATATATGTGTGTAAGTGCGCGTGCTCGCGCGTGTGTTATGTAGTGCAGGTGCTAGTCTTTTGAATGAAACGATAAATTTGTGGGCCTATACAACTCACATTCAGTTGCACACTTAAGAACGCACAGGAAGAAGAGACTTGAGAGTTGTTGCTGGCAACATTCTTCAGAAAAAAAAGCCATTCTCATAGAAAAAAACAACCCAACCGAAATACATACACATGCATACAGGAAAAGGAATGGGTGGTGCTACTCTCGTGGTATGACGCATTCTCCGAATTTCATTGCACAAAAATCAGCCATAATTGAAAAGTGCTTTTCCAATACAATACACTGAATATAATACAATAACATCCACGCATGCATGCATACATGCGTGCGCTTCTATACATGCTGTATGCACGCTTCTGAACTCTCTTGCATACTTATGCACGCACGCACTTGACAGCTAAGCGAAACACATTCTCGCCCATCAACGAGGTCAAGGACATATTGAGGAGGCGGCTTCACGTGTTAGGCCTATTTTAAACCATTGGAATACGTCACCACATTGGTTTTTGACGTCAGAGACAAAGATAGCTAAGGCCTACTGCTGGACATCAGTACAAAAGTAGTCGTAAGTAAAGCCAGCGTCGCTGCCTTGGTCATTGGGTAGTGATCCGGAGAAATCGATATCCGAACTAAGCTTGCTCATTATCGATCCTTTTTTGTTTGGTCTAAGCATCAGTGGTGAATGCTCTCTCTCTCTCTCTCTCTCTCTCTCTCTCCCTCTCTCTCTCATCATAAATTGTATCCCTAAGGGCGGGGACTGGGTGTAAAAAAGCACATGGGTGCTTATTCATTATCCTAGAAATAAAAGAATTTGTCATTCTCTCTCTCTCTCCTCTCTCTCTCTCTCTCTCTCTCTCTCTCTCCTCTCTCTCCTCTCTCTCTCCTCTCTCTCTCTCTCTCTCTGTGGTACGCGCGCGTGAGTTGGATACAGAGGGCGGTGGGGTGACGCGCAGACTATTACAGTTGTCCTTACTGTGCAGAACAAAAGAAAAATCCACCTTCAATTTTCTGCGTAAATTAAAATAAAAAAAAGGCAAAAACTGGATAGTCCTAGTTCTATTCAGTGTAACAATAGCGGAAAGCATAGAAGCGTACACAGACAGATCTAGGCACAGGCTAAACTTGTTGTGTCCTCATGATAAATACTTTCTGAATCATGTTGTGGAACGGGAAACAGACAATCAGACACAGGAACTTGGCTTCAATCACCAGTGGTTGCGTGCGCTTACGCAAGCGTCAGTGAACGTGCACGTTTTGCATAGAAGACAGACTAAGAGGTTGAGACCGTTCGACTTAAATCCCATGGGTCCATTAAGTCGTAGGTTCGAATCTCGGTGGCGTCTAGGGAATTAAGCTTGGGTATTTTTTGTACAATCTCCCAGGTCAACTTCAAGTGCAGACCTGCCAGTGAGTTAATTCCCTTCGTGCGGTGTGTGTGTGTATGTGTGTGTGTGTGTGTGTGTGTGTGTGTGTGTGTACACATGCAGAAGATCAAATATGCACTTTACAGATCCCATAATACATGTGAACGTTTGGTGGGTAACAGAAACACGAACATAACCAGCATAAATATCCCCGAAGTCGGAATGCGGCTACCTTCATGGTGGGCAAAAGACAGTCGCATACGCGCAATCTCACCATTGGTGAACCTCGGAGATCTAGCCGAGGAAAGAAGGAAGAAAAATAGTTTAGGTGCTCATATTCTACCCAAAGCAACGAAAAAAAGGTATTGTGGTGCGTTGTATTGTATTGTATTGTATTGTCTTGCATACCACTTACACCAATGACAGGTTTTCTCCGGATGAGCGTGCGCCGCCAAAAGTACAGCGCTACTTTTTTTCCCCCTTTTCTCTGCCTAATATTTTGTTTCTCATGAGAATTGCTTTTTATTTTTTATTTTTACCCCGCACAGAATGTTACCAAGGACTACTTTCTTACTGTCGGGGGTTTTGTTGTGTGCATTAAAATACGATACTCTGGGTTTTCGTCTCATTGGAAAGACTAGCACCCAGATCACCACTTACGGTCAATGAGTGCAGTAAGTGGCGGGAAAATTAGGCTTCTTAAGGAATTAAACCCATGGTAATCACTTTCCGGATAAGTTCACTAGGCCTACTGCCAAACCACTGGTTATAATCAGCCTGGCTCAATTCCAACAGCTATGCAAATTTTGAATTATTATTAGAAAGAACCACATGTTGTATACACGTAGTTCACACACAAAGTGCTCACACACATCGTCACAAAGAAAAGGACAGACTGAAAACACTCACCCTACAAATTTCTTTTAGTTGTTACTCATTTACTCTTGTCTTATTGATCATAATAATGATGGCGATAAATTTCTTTGACTTGAGTAGTTGACATACGGGGAGGGATTGCCTATGGGAAATAACCCATTCGTATTGCGGCTGTGTAGTAAAACAGAATTGCTTCCCATTGTGAGTTGTTATCGGTCGTTCGTTAATTTCCCATACTGCAATCAGATCAGAATTCATGTCTAATGGAAAGGTTTTCAAGGTAGCCTACTCATCACAGATGTAGAATATGTAAAAAAATTACTTATCTTGAAAAGTCTTTCTGAGAAAGTCTCACACTGAGATAGAGATAGCCCAGAGTTGAACGGGAAAAAAGGCTGCTGTAGCCAATTGGCAAGTTTAGCAGTAAACAGTTTTGGCTTAAACTAAAGAAATAAACAAACAAAAACCAGCAAAAAAACAAGAAACCCCCAACGACCCCCAAATATCACCCCCCAAAAAAAACAACAACACCCAAACCCCAAACAACCCCCCCCCCCCCCCCCCCCTCCCCCCCACACACACAAACCCACAAAAATACTAAACCAAAACCCCCCAAACAAAACTAAAACAACACAGAGATATATCTTAGAACACAGGTGTGTGTGTGTGTGTGTGTGTGTGTGTGATAGATGTCGCGAAAGATACAGTTTGGTAGCATTGAACTTCAAAAATTCCCCTTTAAAGTGGCGCCATGGCGAAGGGAAATAACCAGAGCTCCTTCAACTCTTGTGGCTCCGAAAATGAACATTGTTTCCCTTTGACTAATGGGTAAGCGTTTGGAATGCAGCAAATCAATTTTTTTCTCCTATTAACAACAACTTAAGATTAAAAATAAATAAATAGAAGTTTCTTCTTATTTTTTTTATAGTATATTTTTCAGTTGAATGTACATTTCAGCATTCACAATAAAGCAATCAGTTCAACATCGGATGAAACTATAAACCGAGGCCCGTGTGCGAACGCATGCAGAACATCTTGCGCACACGTTAAACCCTGTTCCGCTTTTCGAAAGAGTAGGCCATTGTGTGCCGGTGGGAACATGACAAAATTTACAAAACCGCATACACACGGGAACTGGATGTAAAAAAACACATGAGTGCTTATTCCACTATCCTTGATATAAAATAATTAAAATAAAATAAAATAATATGTTAATATATTATATTTCAACATTCACAATCAGCTCAACAATTAGCCTACATATTTTTTTTCTTGGCTCTGAGCTTCATAAGGGATCCTGTGGTCCCACTTCACTGTTCAGGCCATGTCTTCTAACGCTCAGACAGCAACTACTATTGTCTGTTATATGAGCGAAAATACGTTACGCTGTCGTTAAGCGCTTGAGTCAAGCTCTGTGCATTGGACGTGTGGGAGAGAATTTCTTTTAGGCCAAGTCTTTCTGGAGAAAAAGCCAATAGAATGGACCAAGAAGGAGGTAACAGGAAGAAAAGGAACAAGGCAAAAACAAAGAGAGGGATAGAAAAGAAGGCATTTTCTCCCATGGGGATGCCGCAGGCCTCTGTGTATGAATAGTAGCCTTGTCTTCTGGGAATTTCTGTGATAAAAGTTGGAAATCATCATCAAAATTGAGGATTGCTTGCGTTGCTACAATGCTGACCCCCACGCGTGCATATTGTGGTTAGGAAGCCCGTAGACTAAGGACTAAGGTGTAGTGTTCGCTGAAAAATTAAAAAGAATTAAAATCCACCAAATTTGTGCAAACTCACATGAGTTTTGAGTAGGAGGTTAGTCTTTCAGAAAAAAGTGCTATTTATTTCTGTGGATGTCTTAGTACGTGTTGTATGAATGCACGAGTGATAATTATAGGAAAATAGAAGGAAAAGTGGCAAAATCTAAAGGTGGTGTGTAGTCAAAAGTAAAGGGGTGAATCACTTGAAAGGCACAAAATGAAACCAAATGGAATGAAACGAAATTTTATTTTAACGGGTCATCTGAAAATCAAATGTTCATATCTTCCTTTTTTCTATTTGTAGTGCAGTCCTTGTAAATGCTCTTATATATATATATATATATATATATATATATATATATATATATATATATATATATATATATATATATATATATATATATATATTCGGGGTTTGCAGCTTATCGTGGGTATGCTTCAACAATAGTAGCAACAGCCACAGCAAAAACGATAACAAACAAGGAAAATACCCAACACAACAAGTTTCTTGTAATGTCATTAATCAAACTGATTAAAATAAAAATAATTTTAAAAAAGATAAACTGAAACGTGTGCGAACGCATGCAGAACATCTTGCGCATACGTTAAATCCTGTTCAGCTGTTCGAAAGAGTAGGCCATTGTGCGCTGGTGGGAACAGATGACAAAATTAAAAAAACCCGCATACACACGCATACATTAAAAAAAAAAGTCATATGAGCGCTTTGATTTGTTGCTTTACAAGATTCAGCGCTCTATAAATTCCATACATTATTATTATTCTAAATTATCATCAGTTACGGCCTTTCTTTCCGATTTCATCCCCAAAGTCGGAATGTAGCGACCTTCATTGTGGGCAAAAAAACCTTGGCATTGGCAAAAATCTCTTCACTGGTGAACCTTGAAGCTCTAGCCAAAGAATGACCCCCCCCCCTCCCCCTCATACACAAACCGATTTCAGCCCAGTTCTTTTTAACTAACGTGGAACTGCCCATTCCATGCTTTCCTATTCTCTCTCTCTCTCTCTTTTTTTTTTTTGTGGGGGGGGGGGTTGTTGTTGTTTTGAAAAAGATTATTTCCCTTTGTTTCTACTGCGTGAGAGTATAAGTATTGGATTATTATTAAGATGTATCCCTACGGGCGGGGACTGGATGTAAAAAAGCACACGGTGCTTATTCATTATCCTCGAAATAAAAGAATTTGTCATTGTCATTCTCTCTCTCTCTCCTCCTCTCTCTCTCTCTCCTCTCTCTCTCTCTCTCTCTCTCGTCAATCATCACCCCCCCCCCCCCCCCCCCCCCCCCCCTTCTCCGGAACCCTACCTCTGGCCACCTAGCCACAGAATTAAAGCGGGCAAAGCGTATCACGGGCATCTTCAAAGGGGTGGACAACGCAATTAGATTGGCGGTGGGGTTGGGAAGTGGTCAGACCTGATCGACAGAAGAAAGACTCTTCAGATGCTTGCTCGACCTTTTGCCCGGTCGATGAATGTGACGGGTGGGGGGTAACGCCTTTCACTGCCACCGCGCCTTGCTGATTGATCGCTGAGCCTCTCCGGTGTCCTGACTAGAAATCTGACCTTCCTAGAGGAGAAAAGTCCCCGGAGTTAATTTGATAGGAATAATAGGCGTTCTTCGTTCATTCCAGCGTGCACGGAGATATGGTTTACAAAAGGAGAGAGAGAGAGAGAGGAGAGAGAGAGAGAGAGAGGTGTGAAATGACGTGGAATCATATTTAATAATAATAATAATAAGTAATAATATATAATAATAATATATGTATGGAATTATATAGCGCTGAATCTTGTAAGCAACAATCAAGCGCTCAGGGTTTTTTTTTTTATATATCGAGATAATGGAAAAGCATCAGTGTTTTTTACATCTAGTCCCGTGTGTATGCGGTTTTGTAGTTTTGTCATCGTTCCACGGCACACAATGGCCTACTCTTTCGAAAGCGGAACAGGATTTAACAGTGTGCGGCAAGATGTTCTGCTGCGTTCGCCACGGCCATAATACGGTGCATAACCCTCACTCCAACCAGGACATTCATGAGTAACATTCGTGTCCTGACTAAATATCTACCTTCTTAAGAGAAAAGTTCCTGTTATTTGATTAGGAATAATAGGGTTCTTCGTTCATTGTGCCGGTTTGGGTTTACAAAAGGAGAGAGAGAGAGAGAGGAGAGAGAGAGAGAGAGAGACAACAGAAGAAGAAGACGATGTGAACAAGACGTGGATCATTATTTAATACAAATAATAATAATAGTAGTAATATAATAATATAATAAATAATTTATATGCCTGACGTAGCAACAAATCAAAGCGCTCAACTACAGACAATAGCATCATTTTCTCTATTCCCGTGTGAGGTGTAGTGCATCTGTCCCACCGGCACAAAAGCCTAACTCTTCAACAACGAACAAAACCCAAACACACTCAAACACCCCACAACAAAACAAACCAAACAAAACAACAACAAACAAAACCAACAAACAAAACAAAACAAAACCCAATGAAATAAAATCATTCTGTATGTACACTCAACTAAAAATAGTCCCCTCACCCCCGAGTTAACACGCAATTGAAAAAGTTTGTTTTTAGAGTCAAGGCAAAAAAATAATTCACCAGTGTGTGTGTGTGTTGTGGTGTGTGTGTGTGTGTTGTGAGAGAGAGAGAGAGAGAGAGAAGAGGAGAGAGAGAGAGAGAGAGAGAGAGAGAGAGATATTTCTATCAAATCCAATGAAGCCATTCTGCTCTACAACAGAAGGTGGTGCCAAACATAACCAGTAGCTACACTGACATGGAATCTATACACTGTCCGTCTGTGCATGAGCAAGTTGTGTAAGGATTTGTGAAATTAACAAATAATTATGTAATGATGCCGTGACCACCAACAAGAAACGTTTGGGAATGTCAGATCTGAACATCAAACTGAAGACAATACAACAATAGTCTCCCAGTGATTCCCGGTGGGATGAGTGAAAGTGCATATTCTAGATGATCCCCTAATAAACAAGACTGGATTGGATTGGATTAATAATAATACATGGAATGCATATAGCGCTATATCTTGCACCCCCAAAAAAAACAAACAAAAAAACCCAACAACAACAACACCAACAAATAAAAGCGCTCTCATTTGTCCTACTCATTCACATGCAGCCAGTTACAATTAATAGTTAACAATTTTAAAAAACAAATTCAAATGTATATACTTGCTCGCATGCACACACACCTAAATGTTGTACGCTCCCAGCAGGGTGATGGGGATTGGGTGACCCCCTAGGATGTTAAACTGGGGAAAGCACAACAACAACGTTGATAACAACTAGGCTAGACAGGCCTACAAGCTCCCACTTCTTGACAACAGCCACATGAAACCAAGCATTCTTGTTAGTGATGGTGTACTTAGTGACCACCTCAGAGCCTTAAAGGCATACGGACATCGGCACTAGACGGACATAGAAGATTCCAATTTGTCAGTCTTGTGTGTCACATATATTTCGTGTGTTAAACCTGACTCGGGTGTCACATCTGCCTCATGTGTTGCTTCTATCTCATACAATGTAGAGCTCACATTTCTATGCTTTGTCTGCGGACAGGAAACATGTGGATATTGCCAAGCTCGTGAAAACAGAACAGCCACCTAACTAAATCTATTTCCCTCCCCAGACACAAAACGATCAGACCTATGATGGAATGTTGCCGCCCTGAAGAAAAGGGAACAGGAAATGACGCAGGGAAGAAGGGAACTAACTCCAGTAGACGTTATTATTGGAGAGGAAGAGAGCAATTTCGGTGGGCAAATATACTTGGGCTGCACGTAGTCTTTACTGAGAAAACAGCATAAACCGATCGGTGCATCACTGTTTGTCCGATGAATAATTCTTGTCTTGTGCTCAACACTTCAGGTCCCTCACCCTGTGACTGAATTCCATGGTATGATCCAGGCCGGGTGGGGGGTGGGGGGGTCAACAATGTCACCTGTTAAAGTGTGTGTGTGTGTGTGTGTGTGTGTGTAATGCATTACGTTTACATAGATTTTCTAATAACTCTTCTTCTTTAGGGGTGGTATTTGTTTCTTCTTCTTCTTCTTCTTCTTCTTCTTCTTCTTCGAGCGCTCAGTCAGAAACTCATTGTTGTCTGTCATATGCGCGAAAAAGTGTCGCGCTGCCGTTAAGCGCCTGACAAGTCAGGTCCAGCTCATCCGACTTTGGCGTGGAAGAGAATGATCTTTTCAGTCTTTCTGGGAAAAAAGGCACGATAATAGACCAAAAAAAGGCCGCCAAACCCCAACAACAAAACCCAAACAAACCAAGAATGAGGTGACAGGAGGTAAAAGAACAAGGCAGGAACAAAGAAAGGGATAGAAAAGAGGAATTCAGAGCAAAGAATTTTCAGAAGGTGGGGATGCTATTTACACTGACAGGCCCCCCGCACCCCCTTGGGGAAATAATTGTTACAGCGTTCGTTAGCAACACCAATGAAAACATCATCATCATCATCATCATCAGGAGTAGTATTAGTAGTAGTAGTAGTAGTAGTAGTAGTAGTAGTAGTCGTAATAATAGCAACAGCAGCAGCAGTATTTTATTTTTATTTCATTTTTGTAGCAGCAATAGTAGTTTTTGTAGTAGTAGTAATGATATAGTGCTAGTGGCAGCAGCAGCAGCAGCAGCAGCAGCAGCAGCAGCAGCAGCAGCAGCAGCAGCAGCAGCAGCAGCAGAAGTAACAGATATCACCACAACCACCATCATCACATCTGCTATTCTACAACCACTTCAACACCGTCAGTACTACTGCTATCAGTGCTTTCTATTCCCTTCAGTGTCTGTGATTACTCTGAGATTTTGTGCTCTGTATGTATTCTTTTTCCACCCTTCCTTCCTTGTTCATTCATCTCCTCTCTCTCTCTCTCTCTCTCTCTCTCTCTCTCTCTCCTCTCTCTCTCTCTCTCTCTCTCCTCTCTCTCTCTCTCGCATATCACTAAATGTTCTACTAATATGCTTATTTTATTAGGCGTTTACCGAGAGCCTCAGAGACACCGGTTTTAACACTGTGGGCGACTGATCTCGATCAGTGTAGCTAACTTATTTTATATATCTTAAATCGCTTAGTTCCCTGTGAATGCGGGGACCTGTCGGTATAAACAGCATCCCCACCTTCTGGAAATTATGTGCTAGGAATTCCCTCTTTTCTATTCCTTTGTTTCTGCCTTGTTCCTTTTCTTCATGTCACCTCTTCGTCTAATTTCTTGCCTTCTTGGTCCATTCTCCTGCCTATTTACAATAAAGACTTAAAAAGTAACAATTCTCTCCCTTGTGCTGGGTCTGACTTGTCAGGCGCTTAACGGCAGCGCAACGCATTTTTGCTCTGTATTACAAACAACAGTAGTTACTGTCTGATGACGACGACGACGACGAAGAAGAAGAAAAATCGCTTAGTAATACGAATAAATGTACAACAGTTTTTTCATGACAAATCATAGATGATTTGCTAAAGTGACAAGGAAAGTCAATCCTGGTCTTCACCACGACTATAGATCTACAACAACATTATTTTTCTCTATATAGAACAGCTCGAATATACGTCTGTTTGCATGAAGAGGTAGGTGTGTGTGTGTGTGTGTGTGTGTGTGTTTGCTTGTTTGGTGGTGGTGTGGGAGTTGGACTACTATAGCAGAAATGGCTGACCTCCATGCTTACATTATATCATGGACTGTAGAATCTGTGATGGACGTAAGGGAAACCGAACGAGGATTGGGGAGGGTAGGGGGTGAGGGGTAGGGGGTAAAAGGGGGGGGGGGGGGGGAGGAGACTGATTGGCTTGAGCCCAGATATTGATGTACTAGTTTGTTTTCCTTTGAGTGTTGTCATAAAGTGGAGTATGGCCCATGGGTATTGCCAACCCCAAAATAGCTTTCTTCCTGTCTAATAAACACAGCCGCGGGAATTATTTCCCTTTTATCCATCATTTCCTCTCTCTCTCTCTCACTCACTCTCTCTCTCTCTCTCTCTCTCTCTCCTCTCTCTCTCTCTTTTCTGTCAGCAGTCCATCAGAGTATTCTATTTTTTGCTTTTCCTTTAGATTTGGAAGAATCCTCGTTGGGTCTATTAAGATGTTGAGCAAAGTTTTTTTTTTCTTTTCTCCGAAAGTAAAAACTGTTTCCGTGTTTGTTCGAAAGTGCATTTTGTAAATGATTAGTGCGATGGTTGTTGTTGTTGTTTTGCATATTCAGCTTAATACTCTATGGGTCACTCAGTAGATGTAGTAGTATGTTCTTTCGAGCCAGAAGGCCCATAGAGCCGGAGCTTATCCCGGTTTCTGTAGCGTTAAGCAAACTGATGGTTTTTCACCACCCCTGTGACAGGACGCTAGTCTGTCGCCAGATACTTCCCCAGCAGAGCTGGTACCCACTTGTACACCTGGGTGGAGTGAGGAAAATAGAAGTAAAGTGTCTTTCCCAAGGACACAACACCGAGCCGAGCGGGGATCGAACCCGCGACCTCTGGATCACGAGTTGACCGCCTAAACCACTCGACCACGGTGCCTCTCCTTTTAAAGTACTTCGTCATATGAGCAACCGCACTCCAACTTCAGATTTCTTTCTCCTAAAAGATTGCTGGTTGTTATGTTTAAAGGTTGTCATGGCTGAAGACAACTTCAACTTAACATATTTACATCATAGCAACATCTTAATGCAGGCTTCGGCACTTAGCATACATTCGGATGAGACTATAAACCGAGGCCCCGTGTGTGCGAACACACGCACGCAGAACATCTTGCGCACACGTTAAATCCTAGAGTAGGCCATTGTGTGCCGGTGGGAACAGATGACAGAATGTACAAAAACGCATACACACGGGGACTGGATGTAAAAAAGCACATAAGTGCTTATTCCATTATCCTCGATATAAAAGAATAAAATAAAATAAATAATAATAACTGACCATGCTTTTGTGTTTTTGCCTGGGTTAAATTTGGCTTTTATTCCAGGGGGTGGGGTGGGAGGTGGTAGCCTAGTGGTTAGAGCGTTGCACTCGTGATCTTACGGCCCGGGATCGAGCCTATGCGGAGGCACAGGTCTATCTATCCCACAATTAAGGCAGCTGCATGCCGGCTTCAGGCATGATGTCTAAACACGACACCAATGTGCATGCTTTTTCTTTTAGACATATTTTTTGTCATGAGTTCTTACCCGCACGAATCGCCTACTCTTCCGAAAGGCAGAACGGGTTATAACGTGTGCACAAGATGTTCTGCGTGTGTTCGTACTCAGGGCCACGGTTTATAGTCTCATCTGAAGGACTTTCGGAGGCACCGTGGTCGAGTGGTTTAGGCGGTCAACTCGTGATCCAGAGGTCGCGGGTTCGATCCCCGCTCGGCTCGGTGTTGTGTCCTTGGGAAAGACACTTTACTCCTATTTTCCTCACTCCACCCAGGTGTACAAGTGGGTACCAGCTCTGCTGGGGAAGTATCTGGCGACAGACTAGCGTCCTGTCACAGGGGTGGTGAAAAACCATCAGTTTGCTTAACGCTACAGAAACCGGGATAAGCTCCGGCTCTATGGGCCTTCTGGCTCGAAAGAACATACTTGTTTTGAAGGACTTTCGGGGGAGTGGAGTCAGTACTGTTGTTAACTCCAGGGGGAAAATCCCCCTTGAACGGGCGTTTCGGTGGTGGCTTGATCCCGGGCCGTCAGATCACGAGCACAACGCTCTAACCACTAGGCTATCCCCCCTATGTAACAGTGAAAAACATAAACCAAAGCTTGTCCAAAATATTTTAAAAAGCCCTTGTGCTAAAAAGACAATTTAACCCGTGACAAAAAAGGTAATGAACACATTCTAAAACAATGTAAGAAATATGTAACAAAAAGATAATGAACTCTCACCAAAAGAGTAATAAATACATGACAAACAAGTTATAGATACATAAAGAATTGGATGCAGCATATGCAACGTGTACTGCACAGGGAAAATGGCTAAAAAAAAAAAAAAAAAAGTTAACATAGTTTTAAAAGCATCCCAAGGGGAGTAATTTGTCAGAAGAATCATTACCTTCCACAGCAGCAATGGAGGGCATTCACCAGTATGAAAATAGGTTGTTTTTTGGAGGGTTGGGGTGTGGGGTGGGGGCATGCGCGTGCGCACGCACACACACGCACAGGATGGCTTAACGAAAATACACAAATAGCAAATGCATTGCTTGTTCAATGTACCCTTTGGAAGCTAAGAAAATAATGACTTTGGCTAACTTTTACACACACACACACACACACACACACACACACACACACACACACACCACACACACACACACACACACACACACACACACACACACACGCGCACGCGCGCGCGCCTACACACACACACACACTGAAATAGGTACTCATCTTCATATGGGCACTGCATTATAGAATGTGCAAATAAGCAGGAAGGAAGAATGGTGGAGGAAAGGGGAAGACGTGGATTATTTTCAGGACAAATAGTGATGCAGGGGTTTGTTTTTCTCTCAGTGTCGTCTGCCGGAGTCGAAGATAGCTCCCGTGTGTTTGCCAACCAAAATAGCTCTCTTTCTTTCCGTGAGAGTTATTTCCCCTCCACCTGTCATTTCCGGTTCCTCCATGTTAGTCTTGTCAACAGTCCATCAGTGTATTTGTTAGCTTTTCTGTTGGTGAACAGTCTATCAGCGCATTTGTTTGCTTTTCTGCTGCGTTGCAGTATGCCATTACGGACTGTGTATTGAAATTATGAAAAGTAGATACTGGAAATGACAGATAAAATAGCGGAGTGGTTACAGAAACAGACTTTTAATCATAATTGCTTGAGATTGCAAGATGTGAGTTCAAATCTCAGTGGCACTTGATGGATTAAGGGTTGGGATTAAAAAAATTGTTTACAATGCACTGGCTAACCTTACGTACAGACATGCAGGTGTTTTGCCCCTCCTCATGAGTACATGTTTGCAAAGATTGTGTTCCTGTAACTCCGGTCAGTATTTTGATGGGTTGCAAAAATCTCCAGTCTGTGGCCTAGGCCTGGTCAGTGCCATGGAGTTACGCAGCTGAGCAAAACATCTGCAAAATGGGTTTCTTGATAATGTTTGTGGTATGTGGTGGAATGTTTCTAATGTGACAATATGTTCTTGGGGACACCCCCCTCCCATGGAATTCTCCTTTTATGCAGATGTTTTTAATGGGACAATATTTCTTTGGGAAAAAACATTGGAAATCTCCTTTCATGCAGATGCTTTTAATGTGACAATATTTCTTTGGAAACAACCCCACTGAAATTCT
The DNA here is from genome assembly GCA_028751875.1 of Rapana venosa. Taxonomy (NCBI): domain Eukaryota; kingdom Metazoa; phylum Mollusca; class Gastropoda; order Neogastropoda; family Muricidae; genus Rapana; species Rapana venosa. The sequence goes on along the minus strand of CM054139.1, from coordinate 11,394,330 downwards.
CCTTTCAGGCAGATTCCTTCTAAACTAGTGCCATTTTTCCAGGGACTCAAGATTTGGGAGGAAAACAACACAAAAGCACCCATGGACTAAAGTTTTCTTCCTTGAGAACATGGCTATGCTCAGACCCACGGCACACGCCACTCAAACTTCCTTCTTTGAGAGCATGGGTCTGCTCAGACCCACAAAGTACACTGTTCAAGTCTTCAAGGAAAATAGTATGGTTCTGCTCAGATCAAGCCCACGACGTACGGGGAGTTTGGTTTTCTGCTTACTGCTCAATCTCTCACCAGACACACCACGTACAGCGATCAATGTGTCTTTTTTGAGAATAGACCCACAACGTTTTGTTTTTTTGTTTACTCTTTTGTTACTCCCCCTCCCCCAAAACACCCCAACAGCCGCCCCCCAGACATTTTGTTATAGATGTAGAATCATATTACACTGACAAAGTCATACATTTTTTGGTGAAGAAAGCTGAAAAGCGTGTTCATTTGTCAGGTAAAAAAACCTGTCAGGTAAAAATAATAGCTGTGGATCTGCTCAGACTGACGGCGTAAGGGAAAGGTTAATAAACACACAAAGTTTCGTTCCAAATATCTACAGAGAAAACTGTAGTCATACCATTACTTCCAACAGATAGAGCAAATGCACCATCTAATAATAATAATAATACATGGAATTTATACAGCGCTAAATCTTGCAAAAAAACAAATCAAAGCGCTCTCACTCATCCCACTCTTTCGCATGCAGCCAGCCATGATTAATAGATTTTCACAAATTCAAACGCAAACACACACACGCGCACAATTAACAGTTTTTTTACAAATACAAATGTAAACACACACGCGCGCGCGCGCCCACACACACACACACACACAACACACACACACACACACAACAAAAGTTGTACACTCGGGCAGGCTAATGGGGGGGGGGGGGGGGGGGGGGGGGGGGGGAGTTGGTTATTGAGGGCAGGGACAGAGATGAGATGAAGCAAGAGGAGAGAATCTTAGGTTTTGAAATAATGCGTCTTTAGGCTGGATTTAAAAGCATCATAAGTAGGCTTTTGACGAAGGGAGAGAGGGAGGTCGTTCCAGATCACTGGACCAGAAACAGAGAAAGAGCGACGGCCAACAGTGGACTGGTTGAATCTAGGTATTCTTAAGCACAAGGTATCTGCAGCAGAGCGGAGGGAACGAGAAGGAGTGTACAAATGAAGACATTCACAGAGGTAGGAAGGTGCCGTTTTGTGGAGACTTTTGTAACAGAGGGTGCAGATCTATAGTTTATTCTCTGTGGCACAGGCAGCCAGTGGAGAGATCGCAAGAGAGGAGTAATGTGCTCAGATTTTTTCTTTCTGAGGACTAGTCGAGCTGCAGAGTTTTGTATACGTTGAAGAGGTGGATAGATGATGCTGGCAGACCAGCCAGAAGAGAATTGCAATAGTCCAGACGTGAGAGAATGAGAGATGTGACTAGTTTGGATGTTGCATCAGTGGACAGATACTTTCGAACTGCACTAATGCGCCGTAATTGATAGTAGCACGACTGGCAGGTTTGGGTGATGAATTTTTGCATGGAGAGCGTGTTATCGATAGCTACCCCTAGATATTTCACTACAGTGGATAGAGGGACAGACGTATTGCCGATTTCTATTGAAGCTGTTGTTATGGAAGAGAGTTTGTGTTTGGTCCCTATAAGCATGGCTTCGGTTTTATCTGCATTTAGTTGTAACTTGTTCTCTATCATCCAGTTTTGGATATCTTGAAGGCAGCAGGACATATTTGTCAAGAGGGAGGCAGGTTTTCGGGAGTTTCACTGCTAAGAATCTGAGAGTCGTCTGCATAAAAATGATGGCTGATTTGATGACGGTTTATATATGTGAAAGTGGGGCAGTGTAGAGAGTGAAAAGAACAGGGCCGAGAACTGACCCCTGTGGGACTCCACATTCCAGTTTGGCAGGTGCTGATTGAATCTTATTTACTGTAACTGTGGGAATCGGTCTGTAAGGTATGAACTGAACAGGTGAGGGCTGTGTCTTTAATACCAAACGTGTTCTGGAGACGGTAGAGAAGAATTGAGTGGTCTATAGTGTCAAAGGCTGCAGACAAGTCGAGGAGAGTGAGAAGGGATATTTTTCCTGAGTCAGAAGCGTGCAAAAGCGTGTTGAAGGTGTGGACTAGGGTGGTCTCGGTGCTGTGGTTGGCACGATAGGCAGACTGAAAAGGGGGAAGGAGATTGTTGGAATGAAGATGGCTATTGAGTTGTTTCAGAACAACTTTTTCAAGGACTTTAGAGATAAAAGGTAGGTTAGAAACAGGCCTGTATTCTTCAGAATGTTAGGGTCGAGGTCGTGCTTTTTGAGTAGAGGTGTAACTATAGCAGTTTTGAGAGCTGATGGAAAAATCCCTGAGAGAAGAGATGAGTTTACTATTTTCGTGATAGTGGGTATGAGCTGTGGAATGCACTGAGTGAGAAGAGAAGCAGGTATAGGATCGAGATCACATGATTTTATTGTCATTTCTTTCAGAATTGTCTTGATTTCATTCTCACTTGTTGGATGAAAGAAAAGAGAGGAGATGCCAGTGAATTGGGGATCAGGAGTGCGGGTTGGAAAGAAGTCTGATCCAGTCTGGAGCGAATGTTGCGGACTTTGTCAGAGAAGAATGAAGAAAATATAGCAGGAAGTTCGGAAGGGCTGTGAACAGTGGGTAGAGGGCTTGCCTTTGCGGATCCCAGAAGAGTTGAGGTGAGGGAAAAGAGAGATTTCATGGACGTAGCACAGAACTTGAGCAGAGTAATACTTTGTCTTTGCTGAATGGATTAAGGTTTTGACTTTGTTGATTTGTTTTCGAAGGAGTTGCTTATTTATTTCAGTTTTTGTTTTACGCCATTGTCGCTCGAGTTGTCGGCGTTTGCGTTTTGCGACCAGGATATCATGGGTGTACCATGGGGCGCAAGGCCTATCAGGAAGAATGAGGTCGGTGGGAGGCGCATGCTCATCGAGCAGTTGGCCAAGAACAGTGTTGTAGTGTTTAGACGGGTCAGTGTGGTCAGGGATTTGTGATAGGCGTTCAGCAGCTTGGGTAGAGAAAGTTTGGATATCTATGGACTTGAGATTGCGACGGGTGATGCACTTTTTCTTTTTAATAGGCCTTGCAATGTTGAGAAAGAAAAGAATGGCAGAATGGTCAGAAAGCAGTTCATTAGTGACGGATGCAGACCTGATGAGATCTAGTGAAACATCAGTGATGAGCCAATCTAAAATATGACCCGATCTGTGTGTAGCTTCATTTACCAGCTGGGACAGAGAGTGGTTAGACAAATAAAGAGAAAGACGCTTGACGTCAGGAGAAGACTGGTTGTCAAAGTGGAAGTTAAAGTCGCCGAGAATGATAATTTTTCTTGGGAGAGAGGCTGTAGTGATCAAGGAGAGATTGGAATTCTTGATGAAAAAGGGAAGATGTCAGATTGTTTTTACGGCTGGGAGGTGGGCGGTAAAGGCAGCAGAAAGTGACAGAATGGCCGGGTAGATTGAGGTTGAGTTCACAGACTTCTTAAGATTCCGGTGAGAAAGGGAGGGAGTGGCAGAAAGAAAGAGCCGGATGCAGCGTGTCCTTGTAAACGACAGCGATGCCACCTCCACGGGAGAGTCGGGGGAAGGAAAGAGTCTTATAGCCAGGTGGTGTTAGCTGTTTTATCATAGGTTCATGGCCTTGTTGTTTTAACCATGTTTCTGTGAGAAAAGTTAAATCTAGGTTTTTTTTCAGAGATAAAATCGGAAAGGAAATCAGCCTTTCCATCTGGGCAAACAGATTGTACATTGTGGAGACAGATGTGAAGAAGATTTGAAGGAGACGGAGAGGTTGAAGGAGAAAGTGGTGAGTTAGGACAAGGATCTGAGGAAGAAGATGAAGGCGATGGCAGATAAGTAGACAGTGGGAGAACAGACAAGAGTTTACATGATGAGTCAGGTGTGGAGGGTGGTAAAGGAACAGAGTCAGGCAGGGGATCTGAAACTTTGTACACAGCATGAAGCACATTACAATCAAGAAAAGTCTTTTCAGTTTCACACATAGAAGATAAATCAATAACAGGGGGAAGCATGTCACGGGGAGATGAGGCAGTGTGGTCAGTGGTTACGGAAGTGACGTCAGAGGTGAGGGGGGAGACACGTGGAGGCCGGGCACACTGCAGGCGATGACGTCTGCCTGCACGTGTTCCTCTTCTGGTTTTTCTGCGATGAATACCAAGGTTTGAGATATGTTGCTTTGTAGCTTCATCAAGTCCGTTTTGTTTGCGGCCGATTTCACATAACAGTGTTCTCAGATCTACAGTGGTGTGTGTCATTGGGGTGGAGTGAGGAAAGCTGGATGTTGGCGGTGGTGGTGGAGGATTAAGTTCGTGAAGCACGTGCAGTTTGTCACGATGCAGCAGGGTCAGGGTAGAAAAGGTGGCAAAAATTAATACAGCAAGGTAAACACAAATCATCATGTTGCCATTTTTCAAACAAAATATTTACAAGATGAAAAATTTAGAATTGAAATATTTTACAAAATAGGCAATTTCAAGAAAAACTGGTCTGACCGTTCGAATCCAGACAAAAACACAAACACAGTGATATAAAATTGTCCTCATACGATAACAGAAAACACTCAAAAATCACACACTTTCACAGAGCCACACACCAATGCTGCCACCAGGCGCAAAAGCTAATAGGGGACTCTACAAAGGAAGACAAGAGGCACGTTCTCAAAAAGAAAGAAAGAAAGAAACAAATACCCCCACCCCACAAATAGGAGTTCTCTCTTCAACTATAATATACTTCGATATAGTTATAGGCACACAGGAAACAGAACCTGCAGAAAAATGTATGAACTGTATTTGAATTTACATGTCGAACCATCGATATTACACAACAATGAATATTTTCAAAGATACTTAATGGAATGAAGAAAAACTAAACAACTGATTTTTTTTTTCAATTTCTGTTTGTTGATACAAGATCCACATTTTTAAATGGAACTTTCATTCTCGACGAAGGAGGCCTTGATATTGCCACTGCGATCGGCTGGGCTGTAACGACCATGAATGGATTGTGTGTTTTTGGGATTCAGTCTGGAATGTTTCTGTTCTTTTTTTAGACATAGCTACCTATCATTCTTGCAATCTTCTTCTTGTTTCTGTCTGTCTGTCTGTCTTTCTCTCCGTCTCTCTCTGTGTCTCTTTGTCTGTCTGTCTCTGTCTCTCTCTCTCTGTGTATCTGTCTGTCTCTCTGTGTGTCTGTCTGTCTCTCTCTCACCTTGGTCATTTTCTTTCTGTCTCAGTCTGCAGAGTCTCAATCTCACTTCTCCCCCTCCTTCTCTCTCTCTCTCTCGATCCCCACCCCTCTCTCTTCCTTCTCTATTTCTCTCTCTGTTTCTTTCTTTCTGTCTCTCTGTCATCCCCCCCTTTCTGTGTCTCAGATCTCTCATGCACTGGATCACTACCCTAAAAATCGCGGCCTCAGAAGACAAATCGAAGATCACTGTCAAAGAAATGTGACGTGCTCAAAAGACCTGTCGTCTCTGATCGGACAGCACCCCTCCCCCCCTCTCTCTCTCTCCCCCTTTCTTTCTTTCTCTCTCTCTCTCCCTCTCCCACCCCCTCTCTCACGCACAGAGAAACAGACACAGGCAGACATGAACTCTCTCTCAGAAAGACACACAGACAGACCCACGCGCGCGTGCACACAAACACACACACACACTCATACACACACGCACGCACTCGCACTACACTCTTTTTTTCTCTCTCTGTCTTTCTGTCTGTCTGTCTCCCCCCCCCCCCCCCCCCCCCCCCCTTCTCTGTCACATACACACACTCACCCTCTCTTTCTTTCTGTCTGTCTCTCCCCTACCTACCACCCCACCCACATCACACACACATCACACACAACACACACACACACACACACACACACACACACACACACCACACACACACACACACCACACTATGATTTTCATTTCGATTTCTTTACTTTCTCCAAATGGCTTTCATGCCCTCGTTTTCACTTAAACTCTCTTTCAGTGTCACCCGCCCTCAAAGTTACACAGATGGGTGAAAAGGAGAAAAAACATCAATAAATTAAAAAAGTAATGGAATACAGAAGACGTGGAAAGGATGAAAGATGAAAAATAGAAAAAAAATTGAGAAGGAGAAGGAAGCAAAAGGGAAGGAAAAACAAGAATGAAAAAGTCTTATAACAAGAAAAAAGCGCGAGTCTTTCTGATTAAAGGCATAGGAGTTTATTTGTGTAAGAAAAGTTAGGTGCGGTGTGTGTGATATCTTCAGTTTAACGTCTATTCACATTTAGTAATTTTAGACGGGAAAAAGTAATCTAAACAAGAGAATGCAAACAATAACAGAAAAGTGTCAGATAACAGTATTGAATAAAAACCAACTTTAAACAAAACCCAACTAACTGCGACTGCAGTGTGTGTGTGTGTGTGTGTGTGTGTGTGTGTGTGTGTGTGTGTGTGTGTGTAAACTTGCATTGTAAGGAAACTAACTGCGACTGTGGTGGTGTGTGTGTGTTGTGTGTGGTGTGTGTGTGTGTGTGTGTGTGTGTTAACTTGCATTGTAAGGAAACTAACCGACTGCGGTGTGTTTTATTTATTTATTTATTTAATTTTATTCTTTTATATTGAGGATAATGGAATAAGCACTTATGTGCTTTTTTTTTTTACACCTAGTCCCCGTGTGTATGCGGTTTTGCGGCACACAATGGCCTACTCTTTCGAAAAGCGGAACAGGGTTTAACGTGCGCACAAGATGTTCTGCGTGCGTTCGCACACGGGCCTCGGTTTATAGTCTCATTCGAAGGACTTTTGGGGAGAGTGGAGTCTGCACTGATGTTAACTCCAGGGGAAAATATCCACTTGAACGGGAATGAAACCCGGGTCGTCATATTGCGAGCGCAATGTTCTAACCACTAGGCTATTCTCCCCCTCCCCCCCCCCCCCGTGTGAGAGAGTGTGTGTGTATGTGTTGTATGTTTGTGTGTGTTGTGTGTGTGTATGTGTGTGTGTAAACTTGCATTGTAAGGAACCGTAAACTTATCACTTTTTTGTTTTGTTTCTTGTTCCTTGGCTACAGCTCCAAGGTTCACCAATGGCGAGAATTTGGGTATAGGAGCGTTTTTTGCCCTCCATTAAGGTAGCCACATTCCTTCTCCGGGGATAGACTTATCACAGTTATGAGATATATTGCACGCTGAATAAATCATCATCATCATCATTACCACCACCACCACCACCACCACCATGATCATCGTCATCATCATCGTCGTCATCGTTATTACCACCACCACCATCGTTTTTGAATATTATTAAAAATATGCAACTGCAATACAAGAGAAGAATCAACACTTCTGCATAATATTGTATCATTATATAAGATCACCAATTAACTACGTCAACAGAAACTTGCACCAAAAACAGGATGTTCATGAAACAAAATCGCTTCTGCTAGTGTTTAAATTAAACAGAAAAATACCACAATGATGAACCACGAGATAAAATATTAATCCACTGACTTTTCCCTTTCGTTATTTTCATTGCGGCATAAAAAAAAACCCCAACAAGTCAGAGGGCGGTGTTGAATCTACGTGGTTACGTCTGTAGACAGACCAGAGGCCGATTTTCTATTGCAGAAGAAAGGGAAAGAGGAAGACCCGATACATGTAGACCTGTTCCTATGCCCCTTACACCCCATCACGCCCCCCCTCCCCCCGCCCCGAGAGAGAGAGAGAGAGAGAGAGGAGAGAGAGAAGAGAGAGAGAGAGAGAGACTCGAGAGAAAAAAATCGGAGTTTGCATTTTTGAAAAACAGTATGTTTTCTGTGGATTTTTTGGAAAAACGTAACATAAAATCGCTATAATGAACTTGACCTTAAAGATGGTTCATTTGTGTGAGCATATTTTTTAAACCTAGATATCAAATGACAACCTTTAACACAAAAACTTGTGGTTGTCTTGAAAACAGCAATTTGTTTTTTATGATTTACCAAGTTTGTTTTTGTGAAAAGAAAGTTTTTTAAAAAACCTATTTCAAAATTTTCCTTCTTTTTAGGAATTTTCCAATTCGATGGTGGTGGTAAAGTGTAGGACTTGTAATCTAAAGCATTCATACCAGATCTAGTTATGATACTAGATCTAGTAGTTTTCATACTAGATCTAGTAGTTTGAGACTCGTAGGACCTGGTAAATTCAGCCAAAGACTTTTTTTTAAAAGACCTTACAGATCAAGTTATATACAAACCCTACTTTGCATTAGCCCTCAACGTTCTTCCTTTTTTGGGGGAAGGGGGGGGGGGGGGGGGTGTTCCTTGATAAAGTTCCATGGTTTACAAATGGTGAAATTTTGTGGATGCCACCATTTTTAAATTAATTTTTTTTTAACCCATGATTAATGTAGCTTCATCTTCAAACAGACACCAGTGTGCATGCAGTTTTTAAAAAAAGTCCTTCATTCCTATCGGCACACAACAGAGTATTCTTCCGAAAACAGAAACGCCTGCTTTAACGAGTGGGGAAGATGTTATGCGTGTATTAACACACAGAACCTTGGTTTATAGTCTCATTCGAAAGTCTTTGGGGGAGTAGAGTCGGTACTGATGGTAACTGTGTGTACATTTGAATTTGTTTAATTTTAGCCATTAATTATTGGTTGCATAACTGTGTAAGAATGGGTTGGGCGCAAGCGCTCTGATTTGTCTTTGCAAGATATGGGCTATATCAATTCCATTTATAATTATTTATTATTTTAACTCCAGAGGATAACATCACCTTGAAGGGGTGCCTGGGTGGTGGCTCGAACCCAGGCTGTCAGAAACGCTCTAGCCACTGGGCTATCTCGCTTCCCCTCCCCCCTCTACTTCCTTATCTATTACCTTATTCCTAGTGGTGGGTCTGTCAGACTCATGGCCAACAGATTAACCTCTAGGTACTAGACAACGTTTTCAATCAAAACACTACTGATATAACTTGTACTCAGACTGGATCTAGCTTATTATATAGTCTTCGATAAGCGCTTCGATTTTTTTTTTTACAAGATTCAGCGCTATATAAATTCATACACAACAACAACAAAATATAAAAAAAGCTGTCTTTTAGGCCCACGGAGGAGGAACAGGGTGTCACCCCCCCCTCCACCCCATCTCCCCAACATTTTTTCATTCATACATGAAAAAATAAGAAACTGGGCAGAAATAATCTTAAAGTTGAGTTTGAGGACTACATTAAGCCATTCTGATGGAAAACAAAATATTCACTTTGTCTATATATCCTCTTTAAATGAGAAAACGGGGATTTGTCAGGCCCCACGCAGTAAGACGAAGGTTAATCTCTTTCGTGTCTGCCTACGTATGTATTATACCCATGTGGAAGGTCAGACCGGGTATCAAAAGTTCAGTATTTCTCAAAGGTGCCGCACGTTTTTGAAGCACACTAGGCTTTCTCAAAGATTTCGTAATGCATTTGTCAAATCTCTCTCTCTCTCTCTCTCTCTCTCTCTCTCTCTCTCTCTCTCTCTCTCTCTCACAAACTACATCTTGCCCCCAGTAGAAAGTCAGTAAGACACTACAACAGAACAATTTCTTGAACTAGAAAGAAAACCCCAACAAAGCACCCACTTGACACACGATGACCTGAGAAAAAAACTAAATAACCGTAGAAAACATTTGTCAACAAAGATACAAAAAACAACAACCAAGAAACTCTGCCAACACAAAAATAATCATAAACAAATTTGGAAGACCCTACAGACAAAATGTCACAAAAAGATTTGACAACCTCCCGCCTCCCTGTCCTATGAAACATAAAAAAACCCCAACAATCTACAAAGAAACAAACAAGAGCCAAGCACAATTTTCAATGGCATTTTAAAACACGCAGATGACCCCAAAATTCTCTCATATTTTGAGGATGCTATTATGATTAAAAAGCAGGATCAGTAAAATTGACCAACCATGTTCATCCATCTGAAATCAGTGATCAGACAAAAACAGCTTTCTTCCATTTTTCTCTTTAAAACACATGCCTGGATATTACACCAAACGCACATCCGCATAGTCTTGGACTGTGAGTAAAGTTTCAGTCTTTTACCCTCCTGCAAAATGAACGCATTGAAGAACTTCTTCAAAGAAATCGTCACAGACGGCTTAAATGACGTAAGTACCACCGACTTTTCGTTCTTTCATTGATCTGTGCAAAAACAGGACAAAGCACACTTTGGTCTGATTAGTCATAATGATGCAAAGTTCCTCCAACTAGGCATAAAACAGTACTCTGTTTGCATAACAACTTAAAGTCTTAAACAACGATTCTGTCAACTAATACAATATAACAACGTATATTACAAAATCTGCAAATTGAAAAATAATTCAAAGCTTTTCCAGACAAAGTATTCACCTGTATAGCTTACCAAGTGCGGGCATTGACACACACACAAATAGAGAATTCAGCCGGGTCCTTGCCTTAATGTTTTGGCTTGCAATGACAGGATTTGAGAGAGAGAGAGGGAGAGGAGAGAGAGAGAGAGAGAGAGAGAGAGAGAGAGAGGAGAGAGAGAGAGAGAGAGAGAGAGGAGAGAGAGAGAGAGAGAGAGAGAAAGAGAGTGTGTGTGTGTGAGAGAGAGAGAGAGAGAGAGAGAAGAGAGATGAGAGAGAGAGAGAGAGGGTGTGTGTGGTGTGTGAGAGAGAGAGAGAGAGAGAGGAGAGAGAGAGAGAGAGAGACGAGAGAGAGAGGAGAGAGAGGAGAGAGTGAGTCTCATTTCCGTTTGGTCTGACCAAATCAGTCCTACAGTCTTTCCTCCTTTTTAAATGAAAGGGAGAGCAGTGAGAAGTAAAGGGAGGCAAATCAGTCAGCCAGTCACCAGCTTCACTGATAGAGGCACGAAGCCCACACGGTGTAAAGGGACAACAATCTATCCCTTTCATTTTGATCCCAGGGCAAGTCTAATATTTTGAATAAAAAGATTATTCTGAAAATATTTGCCTTGATCAGACTTTTCCCTTTCCAAACTTTATCATTTATTCATCATTCATTTTAGAATAATTTGTCAAGAAAACAGAAATATACACATCAGATGTGTGTGTGTGTGTGTGTGTGTGTGTGTGTGTGTGTGTGTGTGTGTGTGTGTGTGTGTGTGTTAGATAGATAGATAGATAGAGAACTCGAACTCGAAAGATTTATTCACAAAAAGGCCATTGGCCCATAGTAGATAGATAGATAGATAGATAGATAGATAGATAGAGAAAAGAGAGAGAGAGAGAGAGAGAGAGAGAGAGAGGAGAGAGGAGGGAGAGAGAGAGGAGAGAGAGAGAGAGAGAGAGAGAGAGAGAGAGAGAGAGAGAGAGAGAGAGAGAGAGAGTTAGTTCAAGTGTTTCAGCACACAACAGCTGACTTCCTCTGTTTTCAAAATAATCATAAATGTACCCATTTTCTCCAGGGAGTAAATTCAAAATAGGTGCTATCCAGGAGACCATCACCGGTGACAGCATTCCATTAGAGAACATCGAGGGCGAGCACATTTTCCTTATCTCACCGCACCCCTCCCCCATCTCAATCCTTTCCCCGGCTCTTTTGGAAGTGTGGAATAGGCAATGCGGCGTGCTGAAAGCGACAGCATCACGCGGTAAAAAGCGCAACTCTCGCCTGTGGCACCGGAAGTCGGGCTCTCTAGTCATTAAACTGTTCAGATCCAATCGGCTGTGAGGATCTAGCGCAGAGGTCGCTGTCTGTCTGTCGGTCGGTCGGTCTGTCTGTCTTTTTCTGTCTTTCTTGCGCACGCGAGCGTGTTTATAACTTTGTCTCATTCTTAGTCTGTGTCAAGCGAGCGTGTGTCTACGTGTTTGTAACTTTCTGTGTCATTCTTAGTATGTGTCAAGCAAGCGTGTGTCTATGTGTTTATAACTGTTTCATTCTTAGTATGTGTCAAGCAAGCGTGTGTCTGTGTGTTTATAACTGTTTCATTCTTAGTATGTGTCAAGCGAGCGTGTGTCTATGTGTTTATAACTGTTTCATTCTTAGTATGTGTCAAGCAAGCGTGTGTCTGTGTGTTTATAACTGTTTCATTCTTAGTATGTGTCAAGCAAGCGTGTGTCTGTGTGTTTATAACTGTTTCATTCTTAGTATGTGTCAAGCAAGCGTGTGTCTGTGTGTTTATAACTGTTTCATTCTTAGTACGTGTCAAGCGAGCGTGTGTCTGTGTGTTTATAACTGTTTCATTCTTAGTATGTGTCAAGCAAGCGTGTGTCTATGTGTTTATAACTGTTTCATTCTTAGTATGTGTCAAGCGAGCGTGTGTCTGTGTGTTTATAACTGTTTCATTCTTAGTATGTGTCAAGCGAGCGTGTGTCTATGTGTTTTAACTTTCTGTTTCATTCTTAGTCTGTGTCAGGCAAGTGTGTGTCTATGTATTTATGACTTTCTATCTCGATCTGTGTCAAATGTCTGTCATTTCTTCTTCCCTCTTTCTCTCTTACCTAATCAGTGTTGCAATTCTTCTTCTTCTTGTTCTTCTTGTTCTTCTTCTTCTTCTTCTTCGTCTGTGTGGGAAATGGGAAGGCAGTTCTGCTAATATCACACAATAACAATCACCTAGATTGTGTGTAGTATTTCCTGATATATGTGTTTTCCAGTTTATTGTTTTTATATATAGTTGTTAAACGTAGATGTGTTCCTATGTGTTCCTATGCAGTCGTTGAGGAACGAGGTGTCAGAGACCTCGACTTCCCTAGGGGGGCCAGTATCTTGAGGGTGGCGCCCATCTCCTCTCCCTTGCTGCTTTACCTTCCCTGACTCTAAAGCGGGCAGGTACCCATTTACAGCTGGGTGAACTGGGGGACTGTACTCAAGCCAAGGTGCACAAATGGTCACCCACCCTAGAGGTAACTATGCTTTAGCTTGGGGAGAGTGAATGCTCTGACTACTGAGCTATCCTGTTCCCTTAAATGGTATGGCTGTAGCCCACGTGAATCTGTATGTTTTTGAGAAAAAAAAGTATTTGTATTCGTAGTATGGGCATATAAGAATTATGGCGAACAGTTTGCTATCAGAACAAAAAAAGGTAAGCATACGGAAGGCACATTTATATAACTTATAAGTAATAAATACACAAGCATATTGTAGTAGTAGTAACAGCAGCAGCAGCAGTAGTAGTAGCAGCAGCAGCAGCAGCAGTAACAGCAGCAGCAGCAGTAGTAGTAGCAGCAGTAGTTGTAGAAGTAGTAGTAGTAGTGGTAGAGTAGTAGTAGAAGTAGTGGTAGTAGTAGCAGCAGCAGCAGCAGCAGCAGCAGCAGCAGCAGCAAGCAGTAGCAGCCGCAGTAGCAGAAGCAACAGTAGTAGTAGTAGTAGTAGTAGTAGTAGTAGTAGTAGTAGTAGTAGTAGTAGTAGTAGTAGTAGTAGAAAGAAGAAGAAGAAGAAGAAGAAGAAGAAGTAGAAGAAGAAGTAGTAGTAGTAGAGGAGGAGGAGGAAGACGAAGAAGAAGAAGGATGAGGATGAGGATGAGAAGGCTGAGTAAGAGAAGAATGAGAAGAAGACGAAGTTTTCTTTTACTCTGTTGTACTGCTTTCTAAACATCTTTTCATGATTGCCTGTGTCCCATACACGGCACGGTCAGAAACCAAATCTTAACCCGATGCCTTCAGCCCAGTTGACCACAGAGTCCACACTAAGTCACTAAGGGATGGAAACAGATGACAAAATTTACAAAACCGCATACACACGGGGACTGAATGTAAAAAAGCACAC
>CM054139.1:11365536-11373036 GCA_028751875.1 Rapana venosa | reverse complement strand
CTCAGATTGCGAGCGCAATGTTCTGACCACTAGGCTATACCGCCAGTAAGATCACGAGCTCAAGGCTCTAACCACCAGGCTATCCAGCCACCCATATTTATTATGATTTTGTTAAAATAACTGTATTGTTAGATATTCACGTGCTCCCTATGTTTAAAAAAAAAAGTAAACGTTCTTGTATCTTGTTCTGGCTATCACTGTAAACACTGACTATTTTAGCGGATAGTAGTTAGGTTAAAGAAGGTAAGGGTAAAGGTCTTCCCATAAACCAATGCAGTCGTTGGGGAGCAAGGTGTCAGAGACCTCAGCTTCTCCAAGGGCCAGCAGCATATTGAGGGCGGCGCTCATCTCCTCTCTCTCGTTGCTTTACCTTCCCTGACCCTAAAGAGGGCAGGTACCCAATTACAGCTGGGTGAAGTGGGGTACAAGGCACATGAACGGTCACCTATCCCAGAAGCAACCACGCTCAATACTGCTTAACCTTAGCTTAGGGAAACGAGTGGCCTGACCACTGAGCTATCCCATTCCCAATAGTAGCTAGCATAACAACATGCATTACATTTCTGATCTGTGGTCCTCTGGGATCCTTACACCAGTAACATCCCTTCACCAACCCACAAACATTTGCAAAGTACTGCATTTTTTATACCCACAAGTTCCAGGGTTAGACTGCATGTATTTACAAACTACACCATTTTATTGTAAATATGACGCTTATATTTCTGGGCTAATCTGTAGATATTCGAAAATAACTTATTTTATTGTGGGCCTATAATTATGACATAATGCTCATTCAGGATCGCCTGAAGAAGGCAAATTCTTCCTCCTCTTCTTCGTCGAACGCTCAGACAGCAACTATTATTGTCTGTCATATGGACCAAAGTGCGTTTCTTTGCCGTTAAGCGCCCGACAAGTCAGGCCCAGCGCATTCGACTGCAGCGTTAGAAGGCAAATGACCGTCTATTCATCTGACGTTTTGTGTCTGCCTCTAAAACATAGATAAGTTTTTCTGCTTCTATCAATCTGTCGGCTTCTCACGGTCTGTAACAATATGCTGCTTTGACTCCGATCTTTTGCTTTAAATGTTGCAGTACACTACTCACTCGTCAGGATCAGGTTTGGTAAACATCTTTCTGTACAGGAGAGTTACCTCACTTGCACGAAACTTCATCTGCATTTTGTCAAATTTGTGGCAAAACATTTCAAGTTCAAACTGAGGCTACTGTGGTTGTTAGAAAAGACGTTAAATAAAAAGGAAAAACCGACTTAAAATAAATGTTTTAAATTCTTAAACTTCACCTTGTTGATGTGAGAAAGGGGCAAAGAGACAAGCATACATTTACGTTGTTGTTCTTATTGATTTCGTGAGAGCTTTCTTCCAAGAGTTTTTGTTGCGTGGCATGGACTATCGATGTGAACATTTGTATGAACCTAGTGCATTTTTAACATGAGTATTTTCAGTTTTGTGTCTGTCTCCTCTATCTTCTTTGCATTGCAGACGACATCACTGTAACGGCTTTCTAAAGATTGACAGATTCATTAACACAGCAAAAAGAAAGGTACGAAAAATTCTTTTATCTGGAAACAACTCTTGAAACAAATGAGGAACGAAACGTCTGACTATTTCTTTTCTGAGCACAAATGACTTGCTTCTTGAAAAAAACGAAAAGACAGAACAAACGAAATTTTGTTTAACCGGATTCTCTGAATCTCCATTCTAATGTTCAAGATAAAGCAACCGTTAAACGATTTCTTTTCCTTGAGTACTTGCTGTTGCTGGTTGCTGTAACAACGGCCATGTTTAACTTCCGTGTACATAGTTCTTTCACAGAGGGAATTTTTCCCCATTTTAACCATCCTGCTCTACCATTCGTTTTACTACACTACACTGCGCTACGCTTAACTGCGCTGCAGTTCACTGCACTGCACTGTACTGCACTGCACTGCACTACACTGCACTACACTAAACTAGTCTACACTACACTACACTACACTATACCTCACTACACTACACTACACTACACTACACTACACTACACTACACTCCACTGCATTCCACTGTACTCCACCCCACTTCAATCCACTCCCCTCCACTCCACTCCACAAATCCCTTAACCAAGAGCGGTCACGGAGGCACAGCACTGACGAAAACACCAGCTTTAATCTATGGCGATCGTGTGCCATTGCCTGGGTCTCAGCAAAGCTCTGTGGAGTCCATTCAGTGATGTATGTTGTCCACCCATGTCTTTCTCTGTGTGCCTTTTTTTCTACCTTCCTGCACTGCGCATTCCAAGACGATATTTGAAAAGCTGTCCGATCTTGTTTTATGACCCTACCATTTCAGTTTTTTCTCTTTCTTAACTATTGTAAGGTCGCCATAGAGGTCTGAAGTCTGTCTGATCATCATCACACTTTATCATTTGTCCCATGGTTTTATTTTTCTTCCGTGTTCGTCAGACGCACAGCTCAGACTCTGTGATGAAGGAAACAGTATACTGCAGGTCTTCAAAGTCTTCATAGAGATTCTTGGACTCTGGGTCAGGTTAGATCTTCTTTCGGGGTGCCTCATGTAGCGGGCAGACATGGATCTAGGAAAGGGACGGCGTTTAAAGGACACGTAATCTGAATCATCTCGCCATGGCAGGTTTACAAACTTTAAGGCTGGATCAGTGGTCTAGAGGTGACGAACCAGCCCAGAAAGCGAACATTCCGGGCTTTTATTCCCGAAACTTTTCCCCCATCCACTAGACC
This sequence comes from Rapana venosa, assembly GCA_028751875.1. Classification (NCBI taxonomy): domain Eukaryota; kingdom Metazoa; phylum Mollusca; class Gastropoda; order Neogastropoda; family Muricidae; genus Rapana; species Rapana venosa. Next base: position 11,370,285 of record CM054139.1, on the reverse strand, counting down.
GTGAGTGATGGTCTGGGTGCTAGTCTTTTGGATGAGACGATAAGCCGAGGTTCTGGGTGTGCAACACGCATTCAGCGCACATAACAGAACCCACGGCAACAAGAGAGTTGTACCTGGCAAAATTGTGTGGGTAAAAAGCCACCCTGATAGGGAAACAAGTACACATGCAGACAGGAAAAGAACAAAAAAAATGGGTGGCGCTGCTCTCTTGGCGACGCACTCTCCGCAGAGAGACAATGACAATGACAATGACAATGACAAATTCTTTTATTTCGAGGATAATGAATAAGCACACATGTGCTTTTTTACATCCAGTCCCCGCCCGTTAGGGATACATCTTAATAATAATAACCCAATACTTATACAGTCTCGCAATAAAAACAAGGGGAAATAACCCTTTTCAAAACAGCTCCCCCCAACAACCCCCCCCCCCCCAAAGCAAGCAATTAAAAGAAAATCCTAAGAATACCCCACCCCTACCCCCACCCCCCAAAAAACCCTAACCAAAACAAACAAACAAACAAAAGAGAAGGAAAAACCAAACCAACAAAAGATGATAAAAAGAGAAAAAACAGACAAACAACAACAACAAGAACAAGAGCTACAACAAAGCCAAGAAAAATAACACAACCAAACTTAATAAGTCATAAAGATAAACATCTACACATTGTCAAATGGTACACATACTTGTTACACATAATTATAAGATATTGAAATAGGGCACTCATTAAAACTTAAGTACAGAGGCAAGTCCAATAAAGTATTGAAAATATAAAAATATGAATTCTTCATCAGGATATACTATGACTATAAGCAGGACGATAAAGGTGAGGAGAGAGAGACAGAGACAGAGAGTGTGTGTGTGTGTATTTCAGAGATAATATCCAATATATAAATCCCAAAACAGTATGCGATCCCATCAACACTCATTTTAGATTATACTCGTTTCAAATTATATGTCATGATAATGAAATAATTTTAATACCCATACATCCACACAATAAAAACAAGAAACAAACCAAGAAGAAATTAAAAACTATACAGTCGTTTAGGGAGAGAATATGGGTGGGTGAGTGAGTGAGTATGTGTGTGTGTGTGTGTGTGTGTTTGAGCGTGTGTGTGTGTGTGTGTGTGTGTGTGTTTGAGTGTGTGTGTGGGGGGGTGGGGGTGGGGGGGTGTTTCAGGGATAATACTAAATATGTAATACTCACATAGCACACGATCAACACAAACACTTTTTAAATATGTTCATGCAAATTGAATGTCATGGTAATAAAATAAGTGCAATACCCATACACTCTCATAATAAAGAGGGGGAAAAAGCCAATAAGTCATAAAAAGAACATCTACACATTGTAAGTAATAGAAACAAATTCTTTTTTTCCAGGATAATGAATAAGTATTCATGTTCTTTTTTACATCCAGTCCCCGCCCATGGGGTCACATTTAAAAATGCACTCAGTACTCATACTTTCAAGCAGAAGAAGCAAGGGAAAAAAACTTTTTTAAAGGAAAAGAGAGAAGAAGAAAAAAACAAACAAACAAACAAACAAGAGAGAGAGAGAGAGAGAGAGAGAGAGAGAGAGAGACAGAGAGAGAGAGAGACGAGAGAGAAGAGAGAGAGAACAGAGAGAGAGAGAGAGAGAGAGAGAGAGAGAGAGAGAGCAGCCCGAAGTTCAGGCATATTTCATGTATCACGTTCACTTTCACCTATCCCGTAGTCCTGTAGACCGTGGGGGAACCACTGAAGACATTTCTATTTTATTTATTATATTTTTATCATATTTCATGTATATCTGTATACAAATCCAAACTGCATGAACTAGAAATCGACTGAACTTGATATATCTCACCATTTTCATACATACTCTCCCCCCGCCCCCCGAATCCGCTCTCTCTTTCTCTAGACCAAAGCATGTAGGAGCCAAAGGTCAGAAGAGATACAAGAGATGCTACAAATGCGAGTACATTGATGATACACATCTACTGTCTGCATGATAGATGGTCATTTCTTGCCGTTCTCAGTTCTCAAAAAGCATGCAATAGTATTGCGTCTGACTTTGATGTAGTGTGTGTGTGTACGTGCGTGCGTGCTTGCGTGTTTGTGTGTGTGTGTTTGTGAGCGTGCGTGATTGCTTGCTTGCTTGGTTGCTTGCGCGCGTGTGTGTGTAGTTACTTGGGTGTATGCATTTGTGTCTATCGAAAAGCCCACTTAGGGCGTCCATGCAAGTACACACATACACACACGTGTGTGTGTGTGTGTGTGTGTGTGTGTGTGTGTGTGATGAGAGAGAGAGAGAGAGAGAGAGAGAGAGGAGAGAGAGAGAGAGAGGAGTGTATGTGCGCATGTGCTGTGTGTTTGTGTGAGCGCGAGCGTGCGTCAGTGCATGCCCGCGTGTGTGTACTACATGTTCCTGTGCGCAAGAAGCAGGAAAGAGGCGAGGGTGCAGTGCAGTTAGGATGTGGGAGAAGAAAAAAAGAAAACGCACATAGAAGAGAGGAAGAGGAGGGCAGAATCAAATTCTAATGCAAGACTGTAGAGAACCAATCCACGTCCACAATTCTGTCTGCTGCGCTCATTACTTGTGCAGTATGCACAAAGCAAGAAGGCATAGCCAACTGAGGGCTCCACTTGTAACTGATGTAAATGTGTTGGCCATCATGAATATGAATGATTTCTGGTGACGTCATTCTCTGTCCTTCACGTATTGGTTTGTTTTATATATCTGGCTGTCTGTTATGAAGAATGGAAGTGGGAGAGTGCAGTGGTTATAACGTTGGACTTGGTGATCTGATAGAAACGGTGTCTGAGGACCGTGGGTTCGATCATGGCTGAGATTTCTGCTTGAGACATGTTTTCGCTTCTTTCTTTTCTGTTCCTCAGCTAGAACTCGGAAGTTCGCCAATGGCGAAGTTCATGCGACCATTTCTTCCCACCATTAGGTACCCGCATTCCAACTTTGGGGATATATTTTTCCTTTGATGTTAATGCTTCTTCAGCAGACAAAATCAAACTTTTGTTTGAGACAATTTTTTTCTGAAATTTTATAATTTCTTCTGCAGACAAGAAAGGGTCAGACCTTTGTTTGAGACGCTTATCCCTTTTTACCATGTTCCCTAGCTAGAGCTCTGAGATTTACCAGTGGTGAGATTTTGCGTATGGGACAGTTTTTTGCCATCATTCAGGTAGCCACACTCCTGTTTTGGGGATGATGTCTAAGCGCGACATCAGTGTGCATTCACAGTAAAAATCAAGATCAGAATTAAAAAAAGTTTCCGTAAAAATATTAATTCTGATTACAATGTTCTGCAAGTCATTAGAGAGAAACTGTAAACCGAGATCCTGTGTGTGAGCGTATGCACAGTCTTGTGCATATATTAAAAACTCAACCATTTTTTTTTTAAAGATGAGTAAACCAACGGGATACCTCAGTGGTCAGAGCACTCGCTTTCCCCAAGCTAAGGATAAGCAGTATTAAGGTGGTAACCAAGTGGATGGGTGACCGTTTGCGTGCTTTGACTTCAATACAGTCCCTCTGTTGATATAGCTGTAAATGGGTACCTGCCTCTTTAGAGTCAGGTAAGGTGAAGCAGCGAGGGAGAGGAGATGGGCGCTTCCCTCAATTTGCTGGCCCCTGGAGAAGCTGAGGTCTCTGACAGCTCGCTCCCCAACGACAGCACAGGTTATGGGAACACCTTTACCTTTAAACCAACCATGACTGCTGACAAGGAAAACACAAAAATACCTAGCATGCAAATGATTCGGTAACATGACGCAGAATTGGCTCCAGCCAGGTTTCAACATGTCCAAGTTAAGAGTTTGTCACTGCTGAAGTCAATCTCAACACAACATTTTACAACATAACGGCATTTTAATGAAGGCCTTGGCACTTAGCTGACATATAAAAAAACAATGGACACAGCTTTTGGGTCAATCCAACCGAAAGACATAACATCACCAGCTTTTACCATCACCATTCCTATAGACAAATACAGGCTTGACTTCGTTTGACTTCTCCATTAAGTTGTTGAGGAGTCTTTGTGCCCCTCACACCCACACTGGACCACAGAAGGAAGGAGAAAGAAAGGAAGACCAAAAGCAACGTGGAGAGGGACTGTAGAAAGTGAGATGAAGGCCATGCAGCACTCTTGGGGATCAGTGACTAGGTTGGCCCAGGATAGACAGGAGTGGAAGTGCTTTGTTGCTGCCCTACACACCACTGGGTGTAATGGTTAATGATGATGATGATGACCCCCACACTATCCTTCCCAAATATTTGTAGCAGACAGCCAGCCAGACAATTGGAGCAACACCCAAACAGACAAAAAAATTAATGAGATACTAGCGTCACTTACATATTCACCACAAATCATACATATTCATGCTGTGCAAGAGATTATAAATTCAGACCAACTACAAGACTGGCTCCTCCTTTCCTTGCGGATACCCTATTAGTACTGAGCACAGCAGACAGAATGCTGGACGTTGATTGGCTCTGTACAGTCTGTATTAGAATTTGATTCTGCAGTGACAGTCTCCTCTCTCCCTCTCATTTCTCTCTCTCTCACTCTCGGGACCACGTGACGGGACCAGAACTGAACGGGTGTGCTGTTAGTAAGCTGCTGCAAATTGTTGCATTTTAGCTTCAAAATGTCAGTTACTGGCCTCCCAGCAACTGTAATAACAACTTTAAACGCCCTGCTGATCGACAACGTGGTATCAGGTTGGAAAGTCGCTGGGGAGAGCGG
>CM054139.1:11355536-11358036 GCA_028751875.1 Rapana venosa | reverse complement strand
AGCCCTTTCTCCTCTATGTCTTTGCATTGAGCCCAATGCTCGACCGTTTGAAACCGGTGCTTACGATGACAGGCAGTCTGGTTTTGAGGATCCATTTTATCCTGTCCTCCAAAACCATACGGTTAGAACGGCCTGTGTGTCGATGCTTTTAGGCTGCACATACTGAAAGATGAAACAAAGTCTTGCAAAGGCGGTTTTTAAGAAAAGGATTTGGTTTGTTTGGAGCACTTTTAAGACACGAAAACATATATGCTGTGTACGTATATTTGAGATTGGGGAAGTAGATATATATCAGATAAATGTAAGTAATGTAAGCATATAGAATGATAATAACCTGCGGCTATCCGCTGCTTGTGTTGTTATGTTGGTGACCACCACCTAAAATTTTTTCGTATGGAGAGATTTGCAGACGAGAAACAAACGAGTTTACTTGAGTATAAAACAAGTTTAAAATTCGAAGACTTTCTTTAAAAGTAGCGTGGGTGATAAATCAGAGGCTGAGTCTCTCTTGAAAGCAGTTAGTTTTTGCTCATGGACTGGTAACGGGACAGGATAGCCCGATGGTTAGAGCATTGCGCTCGCGATCTGGCGGCTTGAATTTGAGCTCGGGTTCGAGTCACCTACCGAGACGTTCAAGGGAATTCACATCAGTGCTGACTCCACTCTCCAGAAAGTCCTTCGGATGAGACTATAAACCCAGTTCCCGTGTGTGAACGCACGCAGAACATCTTGCGTACACGTTAAAACCCGCTCCGCCTTTCGGAAGAGTAGGCCATTGTGTGCCAGTGCAAACGGATGACAAAACTGACCAAATTGTATGCACACAGGGACTTGATGTAAGAAAGAAAAAGCACATGAGTGCTTATTCCATTCTCTTTGAGACAAGATAGTTTTATTATTTTTTTTAAAGCTGAGCAGAAGTTAAAGGAAAATAGTGTGACTTGGAGCAAAACCTAACTTTGGAGTGCGGCCTCCATGGTGCAGGAATGCTGACGTCGGCTGCTATTATGGACTGTATTGTCATTGGATGGCGATGACGCGTACCTACTTCCTCTCATTTGCATGTTGAGGTCTCAACTTTTTCAGATCTGTCTCTGTCCTCTTTTGTTTGTATTTGTCTGTCTTTGTGTGTCTCTGTCTCTCTGTCTTTGTGTCTCTCTGTTTCTGTGTCTATCTCTGTCTCTCCCTGTCTGTCTGTATCTCTCTGTCTCTGTGTCTATCTCTGTGTCTCCCTGTCTGTCTCTGTGTCTCTCTGTCTCGGGTGTCTCTCTCTGTGTCTCTGTCTGTCTCTGTCTCTGTGTTTATCTCCGTGTCTCTCTGTCTATCTCTGTGTCTGTCTCTGTGTCTATCTCTGTGTCTCTCTGTCTGTCTCTGTCTCTGTGTCTATCTCTGTGTCTATCTCTCTGTCTGTCTCTGTCTCTGTGTCTATCTCTGTGTCTATCTCTGTGTCTGTCTCTATCTCTGTGTCTCTCTGTCCCTGTGTCTCTGTGTGCATGTATCTCTCTTTCTGTTTCGGTCTCCACCCCCCACCCCCATCTCTTTTTTTCTCAACTCTTCTTTGTCCCATATATCTCCTCAAGTCTTCCTACCTTTTCTCTCCTTTCCTCTGTCCTGTAATTGCTTTTCTAATTCATTGTCTATACTTTGCTACTCTCTCTTTGTTATTCTCTCTTTACACTTTTGCTAGTATTAACCATTCTCTCCACTTTTCCTCACACCCCCACCTCTCCCGTCTCTTTACTGTTGCTTGCTTAAGTTCAACGTATTTTACCATTGCATTCTTCAATATTTGTAAATATTTATCCTTGGTGTGTAAAGATGTGGAGTGCGTTTTATTGTTTTATTATTTTTCTTTTTTTAAATCTTTAAACTGTGACCTGATACATTAAGTGCAACGTAGTTATAAATACATGTGGGTACGTATGTATGTATATATGTATGTATGAATGTCTATCTCTCTGTTTGTCTGTCTGCCTGTCTGCTTGTATCTATGTATGTATTATCATGTATGAATGTATGTATATGTGGATATATTTGTAACTGTATAAGTGTGTGTGTGTGTGTACGTGCGTGAAGGGTGTGAGAACACATGTGTGTGCATGTGCGCATATATGTGTCTATGTGCGCAAGCATGAGCATATATGTATATATGCACACATGTATGCAAACGAGCACAAAAGCACACATACTCACAAGCTTGCCTGCCCGCGCACGTGCTCGCGTGCGATAATACACTTTCCTGATTAGTTACGCGCGTGCCTGCATACATCTTCTATACGTGTGTATATGCACGCGCGCGTGTGTGCATGCTCGTGCCTGTGTCTTGGGGGCAGTGTATCTATACTGGAAGTGGAGATTAATATTTTGTTAGAAAATAGACAAGAGATGGGGACAGAGCAAATAAGAGACTGAACAGCAGGGGACTTTTTTCCAGCGCGTATTTACTTTGGCTGTAGCAGGCAGGCAGAGAGAGAGAGAGAGAGAGAGAGAGAGAGGTAGG
>CM054139.1:11350536-11353036 GCA_028751875.1 Rapana venosa | reverse complement strand
CGCACGCACGCACGCACGCACGCACGCACACACACACACACACACACCACACACACACACAGAATAGGCCATTGTGTGCCGGTGGGAAGAGATGACAAAATTTACAAAATCGCATACACACGGGGAATGGATGTAAAAAAGCACATAAGTGCTTATTCCATTATCCTCGATATAAAAAAAAAAAAAAAAAAAAATTAAACGCACACACACAAAACACACAAACACACACAAACACACACACACAGACACACAGACAGACAGACAGACAGACACAACACACACACACACACACACACACACACACACACACACACACACACACACACACACACACACACACACACACACACACACACACACACAAGCCCTCTATAAGCATAATTCTTTTTTGATAGGGTCCGGAAAGCCGGTAAAAAAAAATCTGAATAGACCAAACACCTCACCACACCCTTTGTACTTCAAAATACTGACAAGAAAGAGCAGTTTGGACAAGAACACCCAAGCTCACTCTAGCCTCTACGGAAACCATACATTTTCTTTCCAGCATCCACAATACGCTGTTCCAAGTTTTGCCCCCCTCCTTCCCCCCCCCCACCCCTACCAAAAGGAAATCGATGGTTTTATACACTTGGGGGATAAGCACAAAATATAAAGGAAAATGTTATGTGCACTTATACGCTCCCGCACAGTTTTGATTTAAAGAAGTGTGTGTGTGTGAGTGTGTGTGTGGGGTTTTGTGTTGTGTGTTGTGTGTGTGTGTGTGTGTGTGTGTTTGTGTTTGGTGTGTGAGTGTTGTATGTGTGTGTGTGTTGTGTGTGTGTGTTTGTGTGGTGTGTGTGTGTGTGTGTGTGTGTGTGTGTGTGTGTGTGTATGGCGCGCGCGCGCTAAAGGATAAAGGAAGAAGAAAAAGAAGAAGAAGAAGGGATGATGATGAGGGATGTTTGGTAGTGGTGGTTGCAGTAGTAGAAGTTTTAGTAGTGGTAGCAGCAGTAGTAGTAATAGTAGTGGTAGTAATTGTAGTAGTAGTAGAAATTTAGTAGTGGTAGTAAAAAGTGGTGGTAGTAATTGTAGTAGTGTAGTAGTAGTAGTAGTAATAGTAGTGGTAGTAATTGTAGAAATTTAATAGTAGTTGTAGTAATTGTAGCAGTAGTAGTAATGGTAGTAGTAGGGGTTTAGTAGTAATAGTAGTAGTAATAGTAGTAGTAGTAATAGTAGTGGTAGTGGTAGTAATGGTAGTAGTAGAAGAAGTAGTAGTAGTAGTAGTAGAAGAAGTAGTAGAAGAAAGTAGTAGTAGTAGTAGTAGTAGTAGAAGTAGTAGTAGTAGAAGTAGTAGTAGTAGTAGTAGTAGTAGTAGTAGTAGTGGTGGAAGAATTGCGAAGAAGAAGAAAAAGAAACACTGTTTTACGAGTGTATGCACACAAAAAAGAGAGTGTGATTCTGTGTACTAAGAGTGGCACACACACATCTGCACGTGTTTTAACCTAAAAGAAAAAACAAACACCCTACATTTCCTGTTTTCGTTATTCTTTTATTTTGAAGATAACGGATTAAGCACTCATGCGCTTTTGTACATCTAGTCCCCGTGTGTATGCAGTTTTGTAATTATCATCCGTTCTCACCAGCACACAATGGCCTACTTTTTCGAAAAGCGGAGCGGGTTTTAACGTGTGCGCAAGATGTTGTGCGTGCGTTCGCACACGGGACGTCGGTTTATAGTCTCGTCCAAAGGACATTTGGGGGAGAGTGGAGTCGGCACTGATGTTTACTCCAGAGGAAAAATCATCTTGAACGAGAATGGAACCCGGGTCAGCAGATCACGAGCGCAGTGCGCATCAGTCTAACCACCAGGCTATCCCGTCCCCTTTAACTACCGAGATTCGAACCCACGACCTTAATACAGACAAAACTGTGGCGCTCTTCCCAATCGGCTCATGCATACACATCTCCACTACATCGAAACTGATTCAGGCACAAATACACTCTGCTGTCAGTTATGTTTACTCAAATCTGTTTGATTCATATTTTCTTGAAGAAAAAGAAAACGTTAGCATTGAAGTTCAATGCAGCTTTACGAATACTTTACAGCCTGAGGCAAAGGAGAGAGCGGTTTTTTTTAAAAGACTGGATTCAACCCCCCCCCCCCCTCCCCTCTTCCTTGCAATGTTTGAGAAAAGCAGTATTTTTCTGTGTTCGTCTTTTCTGTTGAATCAATTGAATGTTATGTAAGATAACGCCTACTCTCTCTCTTTGTCTCTTTCTGTGTCTTAGCTTTGTCTGTGTCTGTCTGTCTCTGTCTGTCTTTATGTCCGTCTGTCCGTCTGTCTGTCCCTCTGCCTGCCTGTCTGTCTGTCTGTCTGTCTCTCTGTGACTCTTGTTTGTCTGTCTTTGTTCACTTCTCTGTCTCTCTTTCTCCCTATTTGTCGTAAAGTTTGTTTTTCTTTTTCCACTTTTTTTTAAGTATTGGAAAATAGTGTGTGTGTGTGCATTTATTTATTCTTTT
>CM054139.1:11330536-11345536 GCA_028751875.1 Rapana venosa | reverse complement strand
GTGTGGGGATGGGTGGATGTTCTGTATTGTGCTTGTTTATATATATGTGTGTGTGTATGTGCGGCACATGCACCGTTGTAAAAAAACACAAATGACAAATTTGAAACAGCAATTTTTTTTATCACGGTTTTCGTCGTGTCGTCGTCGTGTCGTCGCACATCATCTCATCACATCTCATCTCTTTCCCTCATCATCATCAACTGATGATCAGTGATGATGAGAATGATGTAATGATGCCGCAATAAAAGTGTACGTGCTCTGAGACTACGTGACAGAGCTGTACTCTACTACGCTTCCTATCATAATATATCCCAGCGACAAACATACCCGAGAGATACAGACACCTGCAGTGGTGGTCAGGTAATTTGAACAACACTCTCTAAATAGCATCCGTTTAGTGGATGGAGCTCGACTGGGTGGCCCTAACGTTCCCAGTGAGCCCACAGCACACTCACCCGGGGTAGGAGCCGGCCTGAGCCCGAACAATCCTTATGACTCGTATTGGTATCTAACCTTTGTTGTCGACCATCCAAGCTCAGAGAAAATCAAATAAGAAGAATTGTTCTAATCTTCTTTTCTTCTGCTACTTCATTCTCAAGGCAAGGAGAAGAAGAAAGAATAGAAGAAAAAGAAGAGAAGAAGAATACTATAAAAGTTTTCGTAAGAATTTGAAGAATGAAGAGAAGAAGAAAGAAGAGAAGAAAGAAGAAGAAGAGAAGGAAGAAGAAGAAGAAGAGGAAGAAGAAAGAGAAGAAGAAGAAGAAGAAGAAGAAGAAGAAGAAGAAAGAAGAAAGAAGAAAGAAAGAAGAAGAAAAGAAGAAGAAGAAGAAAAAGAAGACGAAAGAAAGAAGAGAAGAAAGAAGAAGAAGAAGAAGAAGAAAAAGAAGAAGAAGAAAGAGAAAAGAAGAAGAAGAAGAAAGAGAAAAAGAAGAAAGAAGAAAGGAAGAAGAGAAGAAGAAGAAAGAGAAGAAGAAGAAGAAGAAGAAGAAGTAGAAGAAGAAAAAGAAGAAAGGAGGAGGAGCAGAAGAATTGGGAAATGCATCATTCCCTCTATCCACTGCTGTGAAGTATCTAGGGGTCATTATCGACAACACACTCTCTATACAAAAAATAATCACCCAGACCTGCCAGTCGTGCTACTATCAATTACGGCGTATTAGTGCAATTCGAAAGTACCTGTCCACAGACGCAACATCCAAACTCGTGGCATCTCTCATTCTTTCTCGTCTGGACTATTGCAATTCTCTTTTGTCTGGTATGCCAGCATCATCTATCCACTCCCTTCAACGTATTCAAAACTCTGCAGCTCGATTAGTTATCAGAAAGAAAAAATCTGAGCGCATTACTCCTCTCTTGCGATCTCTCCACTGGCTGCCTGTGCCACAAAGAATAAACTATAAGATCTGTACCCTCTGTTACAAATGTCTCCACAAAACAGCACCCTCATACCTCTGTGAATGTCTTCACCTGTACACTCCTTCTCATTCCCTTCGCTCTGCTGCAGATTCCTTGTGCTTTCGAATACCTAGATTCAGCCAGTCCACCGTGGGCCGTCGCTCTTTCTCTGTTTCTGGTCCATCGATTTGGAATGGCCTCCCTATCTCTCTTCGCCAAAGGCCTTCTTGTGACACTTTTAAATCCGGCCTCAAGACATATTTGTTTCAAACCTAAGATTTTCCTCTCCTTTTTCATTTCATAGCTCTCCCTGGTTTTCAACAGCCCAAAGACTCCATCACCCTGCCGGGGGTGCCTGTGTGTGTGTGTGTGTGTGTGTGTGCTGTGTGTGTGTGTGTGTGTGTGTGTGTCGTGGTGCGTGTGCGTGTGTGTGTGTGGTGTGTGTGTGTGTGTGTGTTCATTTGGACTTGTTGGAACTGTTACTTGCTGTTGGTTGTATGACTGTGTAAGAATGAGTTGAGTGCAAGCGCTTTGATTTGTCTGTGCAAGATACAGCGCTATATAAATTCCATTTATTATTATTATTATTATTATTATTATTATTATTATTAAGAAAGAAGAAGAAGAATTCCAAAGAAGAATAATAATTTTAAGAAGATAAAGAAAAATTGCACAGAAGAAAAAGGAAAAGGAAAAGAAGAAGAAGAACAACAAGAACAACCAAAATCAAAGCAGAACACAGAAAAAAGAACCTAAGAATATCAACAACTACGTCACACAAGTGCAAAAAATTCCAGGAACAACAGCGAGCAAAAGAACCCCGAGAAAAAAAAAAGCAAGTAGCTTCTTATGTTTTTTCAACCCCCCCATCCCCAAACCAAATTAAAACAAACAACAACAAAAAAAACCGCACTAAACGAGCCCCCCCCCCCTCCCCTCAACCCCCCCCAACCCTGAAACAAACCCCAAAACAACAACCAAAAAACAAAAACTCTGACCACCCTTCCCCCTCCCCTTACCTCCCAAGGAAATAAACACACAGATATTCATGGTGCCGTACGGGGAGACACTTGACCTGAACCCACTGACCCTCCCCAAAGCTCGGGACGAAATTGTAAATGATGCCTACAATGTTCATGGTTTGTTTCTTGCTCATGTAGTCTAGTTTTTGTTGTGCTCTTCTTTATTTTTTGTTGTCTTTTTGGGGGTGGGGTGGGGGTTGGAGGTGCTTTTTTCTGTTTTGTAACCAGAGTTTCTTGCTGTTTCTTGAAATTTGTGTGTGTGTGTGTGTGTGTGTGTGTGTGTGTGTGTGTGTGTGTGTGTGTGTGTGTGTGTGTTTTATTTGTTTACTTCCTTCTTTTTTTGTCGTTTTTTTTCTTTTTCTTTGTTTGCTTGTTGGTGTTTTTCTTTCTAAAACCTGTTTGTTCGTTTCTTTCTTTCTTTCCTTGCCTCTTGTTTTTTCTGTCTGTCTGTCTGTCTGTCCTTCTTTCTTTCTGTCTATCTGTCTGTCTGTCTATCTGCCTGTCTGTCTTTGTTTATTTGTTTATAAAACATGGTTTCTTTCTTTATTTTCATTCTCACTTCCTTCCTTCCTTCCGTTCGCCTTTCTTTCTTTCTTTCTTTCATCTTTCTCTCTCTCATGTTAATGGCCCGCATATAACATATACCTAGCGCACTGTTTTTCTTGTGTGGTGTTAATGTCCCGTATGAAACAAATACACAGGCAGACGGGAAAAGCAACAACAACAAATGGATGGCGCTGCTCTTGTGGCGACGCGCTCTCCCCACAGAATGCAGCCCGAAATTCACACAGTGAAATGTGCCATGACTTAAACAGGTATACAATACAGCACAACACAACACAATACTATAAATACGATAATACTAATAATAATAATAAATTTAAAAAAACAACAATGATAATATTTGGAATTTATATAGCGCTAAATCTTGTAAAACAAACAAATCGAAGCGCTTATCGATACACTACACTGCACTACACTACAGCACATGCATTTACAAACACTACACTACACTACACTACACTACACTACACTACACTACACTACACTAACTACACTACACTACACTACACTACACTACACTACACTACACTACACTACACTACACCACACCACACCACACCACACTACACTACACCACATCACACCACACCACACCACACCACACCACACCGCACCGCACCGCACCGCACCACACTTTCTGTTGTGTAGTGTGGTCGCTGGTTTAACACTGGTTAGGCATTTAGTGCACTGTTTCTGTTGTGTAGTGTGGTCGCTGGTTTAACACTGGTTAGGCATTTAGTGCACTGTTTCTGTTGTGTAGTGTGGTTGCTGGTTTAACGCTGGTTAGGCATTTAGTGCACTGTTTCTGTTGTGTAGTGTGGTTGCTGGTTTAACGCTGGTTAGGCATTTAGTGCACACTTTCTGTTGTGTAGTGTGGTTGCTGGTTTAACGCTGGTTAGGCATTTAGTGCACTGTTTCTGTTGTGTAGTGTGGTTGCTGGTTTAACACTGGTTAGGCATTTAGTGCACTGTTTCTGTTGTGTAGTGTGGTTGCTGGTTTAACGCTGGCTTGATATTTAGTGCACTGTTGTGAATTGTGGTCGCTGGTTTAATGCTGGTTTGATATTTAGTGCACTGTTTCTGTTGTGAAGTGTGGTCGCTGGTTTAACGCTGGCTTGATATTTAGTGCACTGTTTCCCTTGTGGAGCTGGGGAGATGTGGCCAAGAAAAACCCCAATAAAACCAATAATATCGAAAGCCCGATAGAGCTCCAGGGAACCCCCCCCCCCCCCCGCCCCCCGCCAACAAAATGTGAGGACTGGCAGGGTCACTGCGACAGACAGCACACTTCGCCACCCGTACTGAACTAAACATCTGGCATGGCTAGAGAACGCTGAAGAAGAAAAAGGTTGGATTTCCCCCCTTAGGCTCTGAGGTTTACCAAAGGTGAGATTTTTGTGCATACCACCATTTCTTTTTCTCCCACCATTAAGGTAACCGCATTCCAACTTCGGGGTTACAGTTTTTGGATTTGAACCTATCATATCTGCCAGGACAGTCGGGAGGTACCTCCCTGCTCTTTCCGATTTTCAACTATCGTCGGTTCTTTAGACGTGCATACAAGTTCTTCTTATCTTCTTCTAGTTCTTGTTGTTGTTGTTGTTGTTGTTGTTGTTGTTGTTGTTGTTGTTGTTGTTCTTCTTCTTCTTCTTCTTCTTCTTCTTCTTCTATATCGAGGATAATGGAATAAGGACTTATGTGCTTTTTTACATCCAGTCCCCGTGTATATGCGGTATTTTAAAATTTTGTCATCTGTTCCCACCGGCACACAATGGCCTACTCTTACGAAAAGCGGAACAGGGTTTAACGTGTGCGCAAGGTGTTCTGCGTGCGTTCGTACACGGGGCCTCGGTTTATAATCTCATCCGAAGGACTTTCGGGGAGAGTGGAGTTTGCACTGATGTGAACTCCAGGGGAAAATATCCCCCTTGAACGGGAATCGAGCCCGTGTCGTCAGATTGCGAGCGAAATGTTCTGACCACTAGGCTACCCCGTCTCCACACGAATCCGACTGGGTTGGAGTCTCCTCCTCCGCAAGATTTGACATTGAGTTCGATTTTCCCGTCAAACGTGGAAAGAAGAGGGCAAGGCTGGCATTAGAACGCAGAACCTCACGGCTGGGAATCGAACCCAGACCCTCAAGGATTTGTGGTTTTTTGGATCAGCAGTTCTGTCCATGTGATCTGACACAATCCTTTTTGTGAAGGGCTGAAGGCTGGAGCACTTGTCTGCTTTTTCTTTCTGATTCCTCTCCAGTGGTTTGTTCCTAGCATCAAAGCCAAGCATGGTCTTATGTCAAAAAAGGATGGAAAAGAGAAAGAAAGAGAAACAAAGGAATAGATGAAGATGTGTGTCGTGAGAGAGTGAGAGAGAGAAGAGAGAGAGAGAGAGAGAGGGGAGAGAGGAGAGAGAGAGAGAGAGAGGAGAGAGAGAGAGAGAGAGGAGAAGAGGAGAGAGAGAAGAGAGGAAGAGAGAGAGAGGGAGAGAGAGAGAGAGAGAAGGAGAAAGTGAGAGAGAGTTAGAGAGAGAGAACTCGAGCTCGAAAGAGAGAGTGAGAGTGAGTGAGTGTGTGTGTGTGTGTGTGTGTGTGTGTGTGTGTTTGTGTGTGTGTGTTTGTGTGTGTGTGTGTGTGTGCGGGGGAGAGGGAGAGGGAGGCAACGGTGTTGGGTAAAGTTACGGGGACAGAAGGAAAAACAATATGAGGAGATAAAGAAAAAATGAATGAATGAATGAAAAAAGAGGAGGAGGAGGAGAATTGCAAAGAAGAAAGAGAAGAAGGAAAACTACTACCACTACTGCTATTGCTACTACGTGTACTGCGGCTTACTACTACTACTACTACTACTACTACTGCTGCTGCTGCTGCTGCTGCTGCTGCTGCTGCTGCTGCTGCTGCTACTACTGCCGCTACTACTACTACTACTACTACTACTACTACTACTACTACTACTACTACTACTACTACTACTACTACCACTACCACTACTACTACTACTACTACTGCTGCTGCTGCTGCCGCCGCTGCTGCTGCTGCTGCTGCTGCTGCTGCTGCTGCTGCTGCTGCTACGACGACGACGACGACGACGACGACGACGACGACGACGACGACTACTACTACTACTACTACTACTATACTACTACTACTACTACTACTACTACTACAAAGAGAGAGAGAGAGAGAGAGAGAGAGAGAGAGAAGAGAGAGAGAGAGAGAGAGAGAGAAGAGAGAGGAGAGAGAGAGAGAGAGAGAGGAGAGAGAGAAGAGAGAAGACAGACAGACAGACAGACAGACAGACAGACAGACAGACGGAGAGATTCAGACTGTTGATTATTTGATAAATTAAGAAAGCAATCGCATACTTTGTTTTTTGCATACACTCATTACAGATTATAGTTTTGACACAATCAATGCATGTATCGATGACGCAGAATAACATTATCAAATATCAATCAGATATATACGTAATGAGCAAGCATAGAAGCATCCACATACAGGTAAATCACGGGTCAAGCCAGAAAGCAAGGAGTTGCAGGTTTGATTCCCCTCTGATCCCAAATTTCACCCAGCCCGATATGAAAATGAAGTTGTGCGCAACGTTACCTATTAGGATAAAGGTAAAAAGTAGTCCAGTTGGCAATCGTCTATTCTAAATTTTGAAATTAGCTCCGCTTTTGTGTTTTTTTAAAACTCTGTTCTATTTTTCTTCTTCTTTTTGTTCTTTTCTTTCAACCCTTATTTTCTTTCCTTCTTCTTTTTTCTGTTTTTATTTTCTTTCTTCCTTCCTTTCTTTCTTCTTCTTTCTTTCTTCTTCTTTCTTTCTTTCTTCCTTCTTTCTTTCTTTTCTTCTTCTTCCTTTCTTTCTTTCTTTCTTTCTTTTCTTTTCTTCACTTTTTATGTTTTCCCTCTCAGTACAATTTTTCTTTCCACCTTTCTTTTATTTCTTCTTAAGTATGGATGGCTCCTGTTCTTTTATTGTTGCCTTCAGATGTCTTTTTGTTATGTTTTTTGTTTGTTTGTTTGTGTTTTTTTGTACTTGGTGCTCTCTGGCGCTTTGACCGATTTTTTGGGTCCTATTTGATGTTGTTTTTATTTTACTATTATTGCTCTTTTTGTTGTTGCCCATAATGATTCGTATGTTTTCTTTTGTATGCCTCTCTGTTTTGCTCTTCTTCGTGTGTGTTTGTGTGTGTGTTTGTGTGTTGTGTTGTGTGTGTGTGTGTGTTTTGTGTTGTTGTTTGTTATTGTGTTGTGTTGTTGTGTTGTTGTTTTTGTTGTGTCTTTTGTGTTTGTTTGGTGTGTTGTGATTTGTGTGTATTGTGTGTTTGTTGTTGTGTTTGTGTTGTTGTGTGTTTGTGTGTGTGTGTTTGTTTTGTGTTTGTGTGTCTGTGTGTTTGTGTGTGTTATGTGTTTGTGTGCTTGTGTTTGTGTGTGTTTGTGTGTGTGTGTTTGTGTGTTTGTGTGTGTGTGTTTTTTGTGTGTGTTTTGTGTGTTTTGTGTTGTGTGTTGTGTGTGTGTTTGTGTGTTGTGTTGTGTGTGTGTTGTGTTTGTTGTGTGTTTGTGTGTGTGTTTGTTTGTGTGTTTTGTTGTTTGTGTGTGTTGTGTTTGTTGTGGTTGTGTGTGTGTGTGTGTGTGTTTGTGTGTTGTGTTTGTGTGTGTGTGTGTGTGTGTGTTTGTGTGTGGTGTGTGTGTTGTGTGTGTTGTTGTGTGTTGTGTTGTGTGTTTGTGTGTGTGTGTGTGTGTGTGTGTGTTTGTGTGTGTGTGTTTTTTGTGTTTGTGTGTGTGTTTTGTGGTATGTGTTTGTGTGTTGTGTTGTGTTTGTGTGTGTTGTTTGTGTTGTGTGTTGTGTGTGTGTTTTTGTGTGTGTGTTTGTGGTGTTTGTTGGTGTTTGTGTGTGTTGTGTTTGTGTGTGTGTTGTTGTGTGTGTGTTTGTGTGTGTGTGTGTGTGTTGTGTTTGGGTGTGTGTGTGTGTTGGTGTGTGTGTGTGTTGTGTGTGTGTTGCTTTGTCCGTCCCTCTTCCTCCCTCTCCACTCTCTCTGTGTCTCTGTGTCTGTCTTCCTGTCTCTGTCTGTCTCTCTCTGAGTGTGTTTGTATCTCTTGGCTCTATGTGTCTTGTTCTCTCTCTCTCTCTCTCTCTCTCTCTCTCTCTCTCTCTCTCTCTCTCTGTTCTGTTTCTCTTTCTTTTCTTCTTCTTGTCATACACACTTTCTCCCTCCCCTCTCTTGTCTGCCTGCCTGTATGTCAATCTATCTCTAACTCTCCATCTGCCGAAAGTCTCAATGGGATCTCTCTCGTTCTGTGTCTGTTTTCTGTGAAGGCCCGAACAACAGAAGCCTTCACCAGACAGTCTCTCATTGACACCAGAAAGTCTCCGCACAGCGCTGTACATCTAACGGACATTCTCAGAACTCTGACGTCACAAGAAGAAGCAACGAAAAGGAAGGGTGTGGCTTCACCCTGAAGGCAACACTCCGCCGTCACCTCGCGGGTCATGTAGTATCTTCTATAGAGTGCTAGTAATAATAATAATAATGTATGGAATTTATATAGCGCTGAATCTTGTAAAGCAACAAATCAAAGCGCTCAGATAACTTTTTATTTATTTATTATTTTATATCGAGGATAATGGAATAAGCACTCATGTGCTTTTTTTTACATCCAGTCCCCGTGTGTATGCAGTTTTGTAAATGTTGTCATCTGTTCCCACCGGCACACAATGGCCTACTCTTTTGAAAAGCGGAACAGGATTTAACGTGTGCGCAAGATGTTCTGTATGCGTTCGCAACGGGGCGTCGGTTTATAGTCTCATCCGAAGGACTAGTCGGGGGAAAAATGTTCTGCTGATTTTTATAGATGTTTGAAAGTATGAGCAAACGCACTGTGTACTTGTTTTGGAGATTGAGGACATAGAAAACAATACTAGGTAGCCACAGGAAAGTTGGAAATAATCATCAAATGAGGATTGCTTGTGTTTCCACAGCGTTGACCCCGCGCATGTTTATTGTGGTCAGGAAGCTAGCAGACGACAAAGGACTGAGGAGGTACAGTGTTTGCTGAAAAACCCCAAACCTTCCAAATTTGAGCAAAATCACTGAGTTTTGAGTCAGAGGCTAGTCTTTCACCAAAAATTGTCTTTTAAAAATTTCTATGGATACCTGAGTACGTACGGTACGAATGCAGAAATAATAAATTATAGGAAAACAGAAGGAAAAGTGGCAAAATCTAAAGTCGGAGTGTAGCCGAAGGCTGCAGAACTGATATGGGGTAAGGTAGATATGTGGCCAAGAGGTTACACACCCTTCATAAACGCAAGATGTCCAGGGTTTGATTCTTGACTGTACCCGAGCTTGTCCTCCAGCCACCAGACCGTGAGTGGTGGTTTGGGTTCTAGTCTTTTGGGTAAAACGACGAACTAATGTCCTGTGGGCAAAAGACATGGAGCACGCATAGAAAAAAAAGTTAAGAGAAGAATTGTCATCAACAAATTAACAAAGAGTTAAACAAGTTATGGCTCTAACACGTATAACATCTATTTTTAGCGCACGTAAAAGAATCCACGGCAGCAAGAGACTTGATCCTGTCATAATTGTGTAGGAAAAGCCACTCTGATAGGAAATAAATACACACACAGACAGGAAAATGTAAAAATAGTGGGTGGTGATGCTCTTGAGGCGACGTGCTCTCTTCGGAAAGAGCAGCCCTAATTTTATGCAGAAATCTCTGCCGTGACTTAAAGTGGCATGCAGATACAAACTCTACAGTAAAAAGCCACTCTCATAGCGAAAAAAATGCACATTCATATAGGATGAAGATGTTCTACTCTTGTACCAACCCACTCTTCCAGAGGAGAGCAACCCAAATTTCATTCAGGAAAAGGGGGCAGGATAGCCTAGTGGTTAAACTGTGGTGCTCGTAATCTGACGGCCCGGGATTGAGCCTCCACAGAGGGGCCCTGTTTTAGGGAATTTTACCCTGAAGTTAACATCAGTAATGACTCCACTCCTCCAAAAGTCCGTTGGATGAGACTATAAACCGAGGCCCCGTGTGCGAATGCACACAGAACATCTTGCGTACGCGTTAAAAACCAAGGTGTGCAAAAACAGCTGCATACACAAAACCCCACTATGGGTAAACCCCGAAGCCCTATCTGAGGAATGAAAAAAATCCACATTCACATGATATTGATGTATGCGTTTGCGTACAGAACGGTTTAAAAAAAATCATTCTGTGGACTTAACGACTTACAGTGGTATGGAATTAGAACTAATGTGAACTCCATGAAAAAAAATCTGTGAAACGGAAACGTCAGCAAGACAAGAACCTGTGCCTTCAGATTATACAACAAAGGCCTTTACCTGGAATTAAACTTATGTGTTTCGGATCAAAAGTGCTCCATAGCTGATCCACTGTGTTTGTCCCCGTATTTGTCTCTGTTCTCCTATCTCTATCTCTCCTAACTCATCATCATCGTCATTGGGATCATCCTGAACAGTGTAGTTTGTTTTCATCATTGCCTTTAACGCCTTTTCTGTCATCTTGTTCCAGCAACATACTTAGCCTGAGGCAACGGGGGAAAGTCATTCAGATCACGACAAAAGTTTGCCACTCACTTTGATTCACAAATTGGCTGTCTGGCGAAACTGGTCAAACGCATTTCTCCTTAAGTTCCAGTTTATAAATGGACTGCCTGTCTGTCTGTGGACAAATGCAGACGACGTTTTCTGCACCACTTCCTGCTGATGTCATTTGGGAGTATGGAGTAGTCTCCCCTAAGCGAGTCCCTAAGCAGGCAGAAGATGGCGTTATCAGATGAGCTGTCCTGTTCCTCTGTAGACACCAGCGCTCTGTTTAGCATTTTCTATCAGCTTATGCAAAGTGCACGCACAAAGCCATGACATAGGCGTGTAAGATGAACTGGCATAGGAACAAGTGCTAACTCGGCAGATGTATGCCTGTGCATGTAAGAGCTATTCAACCTGTCCTCACTCTCCACACAGAGACAAAAAAGAAGACAAACGTGTCTGATATCTAGATCAAATATCGTGGGACGGGATAACCTAGTGGTTAGAGCGTTGCGTTTGTGATTTGACAGCCTGGGATCCGGCCACCTCTGAAACGCCTGTTCAAGGGGAATTTCCCCTGGAGTTAGCATCAGTTCTGACTCCACTCCCCCAGGAACCCTGAGGATGAGACTATAAACCGAGGCCCCGTGTGCGAACACAGTCAGAGCATTTTGTGCAAACGCTAAAGCCTGTTCTGCCTTTCGGAAGAGTAGATCATCAACCAGCAGGAACGGACGACTATCTACCTACCTATCTATCTATCTATCTATATCTATCTGTCTATCTATCTATCTATCTATCTATCTATCTATCTATCTATCTATCTATCTATCTATCTATCTATCTATATGCATTATATATATCTATATATATCTATATATCTATCTATCTGTCTGTGTCTGTCTGTCTGTTTATCTATCTATCTATCTATCTATCTATCTATCTATCTATCTATCTATCTATCTATCTATCTATCTATCTATCTATCTATCTATCTATCTATCTATCTATCTATCTATAAACGCAACCACACTGGCGTCTTGTTTAAACATCATCCACGAATTTGGGATGTGGCTACTTAAGTGGTAGGCAAGAACAGCCGCATACGGAAAAATTTCACCCTTGGTGAATCTCAGAGCTCTAGCCAAACATTGCATGTGATAGTCGATGGCTGATATGGGGTGGGAGTGGGAGGTGTAAGGGTGAAGCAAGCATTTGTTGATATTTTGGTCATGAAACTGATCCCCACTCCCAACATCAAGCCTACTAAGTGTTTCAACGTGGCTGGATTTTTTTCTCATTTCTGGGCTAGAGCTCCGAGGTTCACCAATGGTGAGGTTTTTGCGTATGCCACCGTTTTTGCCCACCATTGAGGTAGCTGCTTTCCGACTTCGGGGAAGTAGCTGAACGAAATGTGGCTCGCAAGGAATGTGCGTGCATGTGAAGTAGAGAAGTATTCTTTTTCCTTCCTCCGCTATAGCTTTCATCATCATCATCATCATCATCATCATCATCATCATCATCATCATCATCATCATCATCATCATCATCATCAATGCCTTTGTGCCTTATTGGCACGTAGGGCAGCAACAAATGTTCTCCACTCCTGTCTGTCCTGGGCCAGCTTCCGAATGGTTCCCCAGGTATGTTGGAAGGTCTTCAGCTCTGTTTCGACAGTCCGACGCCAAGTGTTCTTGGGTCGTCCTCGTTTGGTTTGAAGTTCATTAAAAGTGAGATTTTTGTGAGCGCGATCGATTTTTGCTCACCGTTAAAGTAGCCGCAATCTGACTTCGGAGGTGTACACGTATCTGAAACTCAAAAAAAGAAAGAAAGTAAGGTGACATCATGAAACATTGAATGTACCTTGCCATTTGGGCGTTGTCCATCATGTATTACTTTGATGACATTAAGCCTTCTGGCTGCTAGTATATCCGGAGCAATATACAATACGTGACAAAGTCAATAACAGGAAATATTAAGTGCGCAACAGTCAATAACATAAAACCAAACAAAAAGAAAATGAACAGTGACTGTGTTCATGAAGTCTCTCTTTCTCTCTGTCTCTGTCTGTCTCTCTCATACTGTGCGAGTGTATGGATATTGGGCTCATTTTAGTACCTCGATGTATCCCTAAGTGCGGGGACTGGATGTAAAAAAGCACACGGGTGATTATTTATTATTCTCGAAATAAAAGAATTTGATTTGATTTGATTTGATATTCTTTCACCGATTGCCATAAAGAGGGGAAACAACTCTACACTCTCCCAACTGCAAATGAAACAGTAAATTTTGTTTCGGTTTGTCATCAGAAAGTCTGTTTAGGAACTGAACCAAACGAAGATTGGATTTCACGTCTCCTGCTAAACAGTTGATTCCTCTATCAGACATTCCACACGCTAGTGAGAAACCTGATTTTGTCGTTCGACTGACTTGCCTCATGCATTGCCAACAGTGGGAAGAGGTGAAGAGGACAGTTTATACTGTATCATGCTACATATTTTGTATTGTATTGTGTAGTTTGGTATGGCATAGTATTATGATGATATGATATAGAATCATATCGTATTATATACCCGGAATAGGGCTACCTTAACGGTGGGTAAAAACACTCGCGTACGCAAAATCTCACCATTGAAAAACCTCGGAGTTCTAGCCGAGGCCCGAAAAAAAAAGTATTCTGTCGTAGCGTACAGTGCTTAACGTCATGGCAAACTTCACTCCTTTTTCCCCTTAGAGTTAATATCAGTGTCGACTCCATTTCCCCCAAAAGTCCTTCAGGACTATAAACCGATGTCCCATGTGCAGGTACAACGTCTTGCATGCACACGTTAAAACCCGTTCCACCTTTCGGAAGAGTAGGCCAGTGCATTCCTGTAGGTCTGGATGACAAGATTGTAAAGACGCAGGCACACCGGTGTCGTGTTTAGACAGAAGTCCCTGAAGTTAGAATGTGGGTGCCTGGTTAGAGGGCCAAAACAATCGCATATGGAAACAAACAACCTCACCATGGATGAGTCTCGGAACTAGCCGAGGCACAAAAAGAATATGCATCAGTTATGCAAATGTACTGTCACTGCCCGTGATACGCATGCATCATTCATGCAAATGTCCTTGATATGCATGCATGGGTTATGCAAATGTCTCAGTCCAAGCATTGTTTCCGTTCACTGAAATGTATGCGCGTCTAGTATTAATCTATGCTATATATGGCTATATTCTAATTGGGCAGTGTACTTGTACACGTATCTGCTATGCAGATGACAGATTATATCTATATTATACTGCAGTGGTATACGTTATGTACAAGTATCTGCAATGTAAATGAATCTGTCCAGCGATATTCCAACTCGATAGGGGTAGGCGATGGAAGAGGCGGGGGAGGCGGGATAGCCTAGTGGTTAGAGCGTTGAGCTTGAGATCTGACGGCCAGGATTCGAGCCACCACTGAGACACCCATTCAAAGGGAACTTTGTTTTTCTGGAGTTCACATCAGTACCAGATCCACTTCCCCGAAAGTCCTGCGTATGAGACTAAAAATAGAGGTCCTGTGTGCGAACGTACGCAGAATATCTCATGCATACGTTAAACACTTTCCGCCTTTCTCAAGATTAGGCCATTGCGGGCTGGTAGAAACCAATGAGAAGAAAGAGAATAGGCAACCTTTTCATTTTTGTCTTATGCTTAGAGGTAAACCACGAGGATCTTGTATATTCTCATGAAGAGATGAGACATGTTAAGACTAAATGCTGCCAGTTAGCCTCATATGGGCACAGGACACACACTACTTAGCACCACAGAAGCACTACACCAAACAAAGGGCTGCATGACTGCGAGATAAATGTTTAGTCCTAGTTAGTATCTGTACCTTCTGCCACTTCAAAAGAAAAATTTCCCCCGTGAGGTTTTTGGGGGCCTGTAAGTATAAATAGCATTCCCACTTTTTGGAAATTCTATGATAGAAAATCCCTCTTTTCTATCCCCCTCTCTTTGTTTCTGCCTTGTTCCTCTTCTTTCTGGCATCTCCTTCCTGCTTATTTTCTGCAGTCTTAGTCCATTCTCCTGCCTTTTCTCTAGCACGACTTAAGATATAACAATTCTCTCCCATGCCGAAGTCGGATGCGCTAGGCCTGACCTTTCAGGCGCTTAACGACAGCGTGACGCATTTTCGCTCATATGACAGACAGCAGAGCAGTAGTAGTTGCTGTCTGAGCGTTCGACGAGGAAGAAGGAATGAAAAAGTAGTCTCTTACTTCCAAGCTTTGATGAATGCAAATGACGGGGCACTTGAGGATTATGTCCCTGCCTTCACAGCTTTGCAGCGAATCATTCAAGTAAGCCTTATGTGGATAAAGAAAGGAACAGCAAAACCCAAAATGCATGTTCCTGACACTCCGCGTTTGGTCATGTTCTTTTTCAGCACTGTACGAGGTGTACATAGATCTAGCTTTTTTTAGATATAA
>CM054139.1:11315536-11325536 GCA_028751875.1 Rapana venosa | reverse complement strand
ATGACAATGACAAATTCTTTCATTTCGAGGATAATGAATAAGCACACATATGAGAGAGAGAGAGAGAGAGAGAGAGAGAGAGAGAGAGAGAGAGAGAGAGAGAGAGAGAGAGAGAGAGGGGAGGGGTAAGGAAAGGAAAAGAAAAAGAAAAAGAGGAGGAGAAAGTAGAGGGGGAGGAAGAATAAGAAAACGATGGAGACCCCTCTCCCTCTCTAGAACCCCCCCCCCCCCCCTAACAAAACAACAAACAACAAAAAACCCCAACAACAACACTACCGACAAGACAAAAGAAAGAAAGGAAAAGAACAAAAACAAACATATAAAACACTACACTGCAATCTAACACAACACAATGCAATACAATACATTACAATACAATACAATACAATACAATACAATACAATGCAATGCAATATTAAAGTAGTAGCTTTGTATAAGAGTTCAACTGACTTGCTGCAAGGATGGACTTTCACATGTGTTAAACATGTTTAGCATACCTAACCTACGCGTCTCACCTGAAAAGCCGAGCGCTCAGATTATCACTTATGCCCACAGAATAGCGGAACATTCAGCTGTCAATCATGGGATTCGAACACAAGACATTTCGCTTTCTGAATGGGCGCCTTACCACGACGCAGCTGCCATACTTTTTCATTCAATTTTAACAAGCACTCGCAGCTTAAACAAGTATTTACAGTTTGAAAAATAATGAAAAACCGTGTTACACCACTTTTGCGAATTAATGAAAACTTTCGACTGCGCCTGTTAAAAAGATCAAAAGCAGCATTAAAAAAGACATTAGCAAGAATACAAGGAAACAATCCCTGTCCAATTTTTCAAAACTTGTTTGCCAATTTGGGATCAGTTTATTGCTTTCCAGTTTTCTTTTTCCTGTACAAATCATCTTCGATTTGTTGACTGATGGCTATCCGTGGCTATATAAACGTCACACAGATCAGAACATTCAACAAAAAGCTGACTTAACGGTTTCTTTGGACTTCAGATTAGCTTCGGTTTAAACCAAACAGTCGGCAGGATTATCAGTCTGCCCACACTGGGATAGTCTGATCTGTGAGACATTCTTACCAATCACCATGCGAGCTTCAGTTTTTGCTTCAGTTTCAAGATATGAATTATGTCTGCAGTTTCACTCCAGTCTCCAAAAAACTTTGAATTTTAACGCATAAGAGCTTCAATTCTTTTAAAATTTGCACGGGAAAAAATAACACAAAACAGACAAAAACCTTCCACTCTTATCCAAATCCGAAAACGTGCAATCAGCAAGACAAGCAGACGTTCAAGCTGCCATGTCAGTGTGGACTCCGCAGACACGGATAACGTCTGCTCCATTTCCGGAAAGGGGCATAACACTAAGGCACTGCGGGCTGAATAACGTCCCCTGTTGAAGCTGAGAATGCTGGGGGAAAGAAGGCTAAAAGACAACGTGGGCTGGAGGGGGGTACATTACTGCCTGTGTCCCCACTTCCTTATGTCACAGACTGTGTGGTAATGTGCTGATCGCTGAAGGGAAACGTTTCGCCAAGGATGAAAATGGTTATTATCGTCGTTGTTATTGCTGCTGATGGTAACGTGCGAGTAGCAGTGTTGGTGTTGATGGTGAGATTGTTAGATAGTGGGGGTGGGGTGGAGTGGGATTGGGGGATGGGAGGAGATGGCTGTGAAATGTTTATCATTAAGAATACAACTGGTTATTTTTTTCCTTACAACTTTTTCACTGAAATGTACACGCATTTATACTTCACTGGGTGATCCCCGGTACTGTAGCAACAAACGGAAAATCTGTTGCATGTACAAATTCATACACTTTCCTTCCACAATCCGCAGAAAAAAAAATTCCGTGAAGTATTGACACGTAAGGTGGAACGTAGACAAAAAAATATTCGTGTAAAATAACAATATTAACATTTTATGTGGGAAACATCATGAAATACAGAAAAAAATACCCATGGAATATTGACACGTAAGGTGGCAGGTAGACCAAAAATCCGTGTAAATAGACAAAATTGACACTTTATGTGGGGAAAACACCATGAAATACCAGAAGCATTGTGAGCCCAGCTCAGAAGTATCTTGTTAATTCATTGATCGATGTATGGATTGATTTCTATCGTAACTTTTTAAATTTTAATTTCTAGTTTATTCTTATATATCGAGGATAATAGAATAAGCACTTATGTGCTTTTTTACATCCAGTCCCAGTGTGTTTGCGGTTTTGTAAATTTTGTCATCTGTTTCCACCGGCACACAATGGCCTACTCTTACGAAAAGCGGAACAGGATTTAACTATGGAAGCGGTTTGGACACAGCGCTGAATTTTCCGCACAGTGTCTTTTCATGTTGACCTTGGTCTTCGTCGCGCTAGATTCAGTCTGTCCAAGATTCAAAGCCTGCAAAAGTTAGAGCTATGCCCTCAACGGCTCCTCAGGAAGTAAAGAGAGAGAGAGAGAGGAAAGAAGGGGAGGGAAGAGGAGAGGAGAGGAGGGGAGGGGAGGGGAGGGGAAGGGAGGAGAGGGGGAGAGGAGAAGAGGGGAGGAGAGGCGAGGGGAGGGAGGAGGAGAGGGGAGAGGAGACGGGAGAGGAGGGGGAGAGGAGAGAAGAGAAGAGGAGAGAAGAGGAGAGAAGAGAGGAGAAAAGGAGAGAAGAGGAGAAGGGAAGGGAGGGGAGGGGAGGTAGAAGAGAACAGAGAGAAGAGAAGAGAAGAGAGAAGACAAAAAAAAAAAAAAAGAGAAGAGAAGAAGAGAAGAGAAGAGAAGAAGACAAGAGAAGAGAGAAGACATGAGAAGAGAAGAGAAAAAAAGAGAGAAGAGAGAAGAGAAGAGAGAAAAAAAAAGAGAAGAGAGAAGAGAAGAAAAGAGAGAAGAGAAAGAAGAGAAGAGAAGAGAGAAGAGAAGAGGAGAAGAAAAGAGAGAAGAGAAGAAAAGAGAAAAGAGAAGAGAAGAGAGCAGAGAAGAGAAGAGAGAAGAGAAGAGAAAAGAAGACAAGAGAAGAGAAGAGAAGAGAAGAGAAGAGAAGAGAAGAGAAGAGAAGAGAAGAGAAGAGAAGAGAAGAAGACAAGAGAAGAGAAGAGAAGGGAGAAGAGAAAGAGAAGAAAAGAGAGAAGAGAAGAAAAGAGAAAAGAGAAGAGAAGAGAGCAGAGAAGAGAAGAGAGAAGAGAAGAGAAAAGAAGACAAGAGAAGAGAAGAGAGAAGAGAAGAGACACAATTTGACACAATTTTATTGCTATTTAGCAATCAAGCCATATAGCGCTGCGGCGTGGTAACAACGAACGATATCGAACGCGACGCGATTACAATGACATGGAAACCATGGCAGTGGTGGTATGTACATCAAGATTGGATACATTATTGTCTGTGTCTCAAGTGTCTCAATTTTCAAACCAGCCTTTCCTTTTCCAGTCTACAGCCAGCGAAGTCAGCCCATGTAAGACCGGATCAGGTCCCGAAGATGATGTAACTCCTGCTCAGCACTCGCCACCACTGTCTCTGTGTGTTGTGTGTTAGTACACTGTTTCCCTTTACGAAGTCTGGCAAGCCTGACACGTTCTTCTGGCAACATGTTTTTCTCTTCTTGCTTGATGTACCAGAACACACACTTAGATTCCTCGCCAGGATCTCCATTCCAAGAGTATTCCAGGATGATGTCATCTGATTCACACGTCACAATGTTTTGATCAACCGAACTATGTACCACCACCTTTCGAAACCGTGTGTTTCTCTTGCTGTCCCTTAATCGACGCTGTACACGTTTGTCAGTTAGAGTAGACACATACTGTTTCACAATACCAGTATCAGTATCAGAGTCATCCACTGTGCAGCCAACTGTCAGCTCTTCCTGCACATCAGACGCCTCAGAAGACACACCGATCTTGCTGTCTGTTGCTGGATCACACAGTAGATCAAGTGAATCTGGTGTGGCTGAGGCATTCAATTCACTGCTGACACATAGTTCTGTGTACACACTGGTTTGTTTTCCTTCTGTTTCCACATCGAGCAGGGAGTCAATGTTACACAAGACCGGCTCTTCCAAGACACTGTTATTGTCACATTGGCGACTTGCCTGTCTTTCTTGGTGTTGTCTACTTCTTTGAACATCGCGACGTCTTTGACAAGGGGGTTTCTTGCGATAGTACTGAACACGGGAGTTACGGTTCAGCACCGGGTCCGCCATTTCTGTTGACACTGGCTTGTCAGCTGGCTTCATTCGCAAGACGAACACAACACTGCCGCTCTACCCCGCGACTTTCCAACTCGATACGACGTTGTCGATCAGCAGGGCGTTTAAAGTTGTTATTACAGTTGCTGGAAGGCCAGTAACTGGCATTTTGAAGCTAAAATGCAAAAATTTGCAGCAGCTTACTAACAGCACACCCGTTCAGTTCTCGTCCCGTCACGTCGTCCGAGAAGAGAAGAGAGAAGAAAAGAGAGAAGAGAAGAAAAGAGAGAAGAGAAGAAAAGAGAAGAGGGAAGAGAAGAGAAGAGGACAAGAGAAGAGAGAAAAGAGAAGAGAAGAAGAAAAGAGAAGAGAGAAAACAAGAGAAGAGAAGAAAAGAGAAGAAGACAAGAGAAGACAAGACAAGGGAAGAGAAACGCCCTCGCACACAGAATCAAGGCTTGTCCGAAAGACTAGCACCTACAATAGCACTCATGGTTGAGTGGATGGAGAAAGAAAGTCTGGATACCGACAGGAATGTGCTCAAGTCAGAATGATCGGCTTGAGAATCATAGTCCCTGCAAATCACACACACACACACACATATATATAAACACACAGACACGCACACACACAGACACAGACACAGACACACACACAGACAGATACACACACACACACACACACACAAACACGCAAACACGCACGCACACACACACACACACACACACACACCACACACACACACACACACACACACACACATACACACACACACACACACACACACACACACACACACACACACACACACACACACACACACACACACACACACACACACACTCTCTCTCTCTCTCTCTCTCTCTCTCTCTCTCTCTCTCGAGAGAGAGAGAGAGATAGAGAGACAGACAGACAGACAGACAGACAGACAGACAGACAGACAGAGACAGCGACATGTAATTGAAAACATTCGCATGCATACAGCAAAGAATTCATTCAGCAATATGAGACCACCTTCAAAATAATCTGTTATATCTAAGATACACTTTTTATTACTTTTTCAAAGCGCAGGAGTTAGACAAATGTAAAATTAAAAAGCAACCAAGAATGTAGGCAGACACAGTGCTTCAGTCAAAGTTCCTAATAAAAAAAAAAATCCTAAGATGATGTATGACATAACCGTTTTGAGTTGATAGAGAGGCAGCAGTTATACGTGTTCTGTCAAATGGAAGCTTAATAACAAAACCTGTCATATCTGAAGGCATTTGAACACAAAACTGTCCCCCCCGCCCCTTCACCAACCGTCATCTGTGTGTGTGAGAGTGTGTGTGCGCGCGCGCGCGTGTGTGTGTGCGTGAGTGTGTGGGTGTGTGTGCGCGCGATTGTGTGTGCGTGTATGTGCGTGCGTGTGGGTGTGTGCGTGTATTTGCGCGTGTGTGCGTGTGCGCGCGCGCGTATGTGCGTGTGCGTGAGTGTGTGCGTACGTGCGTGCAAGTATTGCTACGCGAGTTGTGGGAGTATACATGGAGCAAACAAACATAAGAAGTGTAGATATTATACATACTAACACGATATAAGGGGTAAACCAACAAAAGCTATGTGGAATGAACAGCAGAAAGTAATATCTATATAAAACAACAAAACTCTATAATGCTATGTAGTACTTCTTGAAGCTCAATCTCTCTACTTCTCTCTACTCTCTCTCTCTGACTCATCTCTCTCTCCTCTCTCTCTCTCTCTCTCTCTCTCTCTCTCTCTCTCTCTCTCTCTCTTCTCTCTTCTCTCTCTCCTCTCTCTCTCTCTCTCTCTCTCTCTCTCTCTCTCTCTCTCTCTCTCTCTCTCTCTCTCTCTCTCTCTCTGTCTGTCTGTCTGTCTGTCTGTCGTCTCCCGTCTGCACTCTCTCAGCACATCTTTGCATGAATTAAAAACCATCTAATAAAAACAAAGACCACTAAAAACACCCACAAAAACAGTACATTACCAAAACTGATACCCCACCTCACCCCTAATAAACACACAAAAGCAAACACAAAACACCTACCCATTCACCAAAAATACCCCCCCCCTTCTCCGCCCCCCCCCCCCCCAGTACAAACAACATCGGTATAAAAAGCATGACAACGTTGCGCAATTGTTACACATTTCATAATACACATCAAAAAACACTTTTGTTTTAATGAAAAAAAGCTTTGATCACAAATTTTGGTATTGCTTTATTTTAGTATGTATTTGTTACGTTGGCAGATATGAAAAAAAAATCGCATGTGCGCGCACACGCGCAACCATACACGTTTGCTACTGAGTATGTTAGATTTTTAAACGGTAAACTACAGGCTGGAACGGCTGACGATGGTCAATCTTTGTGCACTTAGTCTAACGCCACGTCACCGAACTCCTGGGGTCTCTCTACAATATGTACATGACACGCGCGTGCACACGCGAGCGCATGCAAGCGTGCAAACACACGCACGTTGAGTGCACTGTTGATTCATGACCATCAGATTGTTTCGTGTTACTAAACATTTTTTTCTTGAAATCTAAATCTGTTTAAATCGATTAGAAAAAAATGTCTTATATGGTAGTATTAGGACGGCACAGTTGTAGTATTGTATTAGTACATTGTGATAATTATCAGACAGTACCTGAGATAAAACTGAAGTCTCTGTGAAACTCCGTAAGCAGCAGAGGATAAACATGAATTTTTTCCCCTTACAATCAACTCAAGTTGCCACAGAATTTAACCGCCATTTGAAAAAACAACAACAGGTTGGTAAAGAGATCACATCTGCAGTTAGTGGGGGTTTGGTATCATCTTCAGTCCACAGAGGTAAACCTAACTTCAAAAACCAACAGGTTGGTAAAGAGGTCACATCTGCAGCTAGTGGGGGGTTTGGTATCATCTTCAGTCCACAGAGGTAAACCTAACTTAAAAAAAACAACAGGTTGGTAAAGAGATCACATCTGCAGCTAGTGAGGGGTTTGGTATCATCTTCAGTCCACAGAGGTAAACCTAACTTCGCAACGATGTTAGTTCATCTTGGAGAAAACCGAACATACGACGACAGAACGTGACCACGCGCTGGAGGTCATGGTCCGCGTGGTCCTCCTCCGTCACGTGCTGCATGTACTCCTCCAGGTGAACGTTCATGGCGTCAACAGCAGCCTGTGCCTTCACAACCTCCTCCGCCATGTCCCCCACGTCAAATTCCGGGTTGGCGTTGTTGTTCACGATGTCCCAGTAGCACTTCAGTCGAAACTCTGCCAGAAAGTAACAGTTCAACAGGCCCGACCACCTCTGCTCCTGCAGCATCTCGTGGTAAGTAGGCTCGCGCTTTCCCGGGGAAACCAGAGGCGGGGAATCCACCTCCAAGTGCGCGTGTCTGGCGCCGACCGGAATGGCCACTTCCTGATCCAGAAGGCGCTGATTGACACACCCCGCGACTAACCGGGGGTAGATCTGCTTCATGGCTCTTGCCACCCGCGCGGGACGAGGGTTGCGAACGCGAGGTTGGGCCATGGTCTTTGCACTGTAGCGTTCTCGACAGAAAAGGCTG
Source organism: Rapana venosa (assembly GCA_028751875.1). Lineage (NCBI taxonomy): Eukaryota > Metazoa > Mollusca > Gastropoda > Neogastropoda > Muricidae > Rapana > Rapana venosa. Next base: position 11,317,809 of record CM054139.1, on the reverse strand, counting down.
GAGGGATTTTGTTGGCGCCTTGTGTCCCGGCACATGGGATGAAGAGGATTAAGTAAGTAAGTTTCTCGCACTTCTGTTGTCGGTGTGGAGGTGGGTTTGAAGAGGGTTGGGAGTGGACGGACGGACAGTGACAGCCAGGTTGAGAACGGCCCGTGGTGATGCTATGTTTTTTTTAGTGGATGGATGTCTGAGCTGTGGTTACTGCTGGCCTGGACTGGACGTGTGCTTTGAAGGCTGAGAGTGTCGGGTGGCACGTGAAGGAATCGAGTTGATCTTGCGAGTGCAGTTTGTGTGCAAAGCATCCCTCTTTCCGTGTGTGTGTGTGTGTGTGTGTGTGTGTGTGTGTGGTGTGTGCACGTGCATGCGCGCAGGCGTGCGTGGTGTAACCACGCGCTTTGACAAAAGTATGAAATAGGGACGTGAAATGATAATAATAATAATAATAGTAATAATAATAATTTAGAGACAGGAACCTCCACAGCACAAAAATGCTAAGGGCCACCCACTAGCTAGAACGGGGCCTCTTCTCTGAAGATCTTCCCCTTGTCCTGTATGTTAGCTAGAGGGGGCAGGACAGTCTAGTAGTTAGAGCGCTGTACTCCTGATCTGAAGGCCCGGGGATCGAGTCACCACAGAGACGCCCGTTCAAGGGGATTTCCCCGTGGAGTTATCATCAGTGTCAACTCCACTCCCTCTAAAGTCTTTCGGATGAGACTATAAACCCAGGTCCCGTGTGCGAACGCAAGCAGAACATCTTGCGCAAACGTTGAAACATGTTCCATATTTTGGAAGAGTAGGAATTTTGTGCCCGGTGGGAATGGATGGCGAAATTGACAAAACTGCATCATTTAATTAGTTTGATTTAAAAAAAATCTTTTTTATTTTATTCTTTTATATCGAGGATAATGGAATAAGCTCTTATGTGCTTTTTATTTTTTACATCTAGTCCCCGTTTGTATGCGGTTTTGTAAATTCTGTCATCTGTTCCCACAATGGTCTACTCTTACCAAAAGCGGAACAGGATTTAACGTGTGCGCAAGATGTCCTGCGTGCGTTCGAACACGGGGCCTCGGTTTATAGTCATTCTGAAGGACTTTGGGGGGAGAGTGGAGTCTGCACTGATGTTAACTCCAGGGGAAATTATCCCATTGAACGGGAATCGAACCCGGGTCGTCAGATTGCGAGCGCAATGTTCTAACCACTAAGCTATTCCGTCCCCAGAGAGAGAGAGAGAGAGAGAGAGAGAGAGAGAGGAGAGAGAGAGAGAGAGAGAGAGAGACAGAGACAGCAGACAGACAGACAGACAGACAGAGTCAGCGAGGAAGTAATCAGACTAGAGAGACATTAAACGGTTGGAACTATTTGCTGAAGGAATGGTAACGAGACGATGATGCAGCAAAGAAAACAAGAGGTAAAAACAAATTATGCCGTTAAACAAAAATAACTCAAAGAGAAGAGAAAGAATAGGTTCGTAGAGGAAAAGAATCTAACCCAAAAGAAAAACAAAGAAAGAATAAACGGTAAATGTTGAGGGGAGGGGGGAGGAAGGAGAAAGATTGTAGTTAACATCAGTACTGAGTGACTCCACTCCCTCGAAATTCCTTCCGATGAGACTATAAACCGAGACCCCGTTTTCGAACGCACGCAGAGCATCTTGCGCACACGTTAAAACCCGTCCCGCCTTTTGGAAGAGTAGGCCATTTGCGCCATTAAGAACATATGACAAAAATATTTATTAAAAAAACGCAAGCGCACTTGTGTCGTGATTGGACATCATCCCGAAGTCGGAATGCGGCTATCTTAAGGTGTAAGTGGTGGGTGGGGTGGGGGTGGGGGGGGGGGGGGGGGGGGACGGTCAAATACGCAAAAATCTCATCATTAGTAAACCTCGGAGATCTAACTGAGGAACGAGAAAAAAATCGATTTTTGTTCTCCCTGAAATCCCTTTGGGGATATGAAGGATTAAAAAAAAAAATCAAGAAACAAAATCATAACTGGACTACTTTTCTTTACATGCACAATTTAACGAGATATATCGTTACAATACCACGGAGTAAAACAATTTTCCGCTTACATATTTCCATTCCTTTAAACCATGTTATGTTCGACAGAATTCGTTATTTTAACATCATTGAGCATAATTTTCCTGTTTGTTGAAGAAAAGAATTCTTCATGTTTTCCCGATGTTCCCCCAGACGACATTTTTAACTTCCTGACAGAGACGGACGCTGTAGCCGAGTGGTTAAGACCGTTCCACTTCAATCCTATTGGTC
>CM054139.1:11297648-11315036 GCA_028751875.1 Rapana venosa | reverse complement strand
TTTAGCTTGAGAAAACAGTGCTCGACACGAGCTACTCTTCCCAAAAGGTTTTAGGGGGAAAATCAGTAAAGTCCCGTATATTTTTAAACTCTTTTTCATATAAACAATACTAATAAAAAAAATTTAAAATTTAACCGAACAACTAAAAATTTAAAATTACAGGGACCCCAAATACACAAAAAAAATTTTCGAAAGGAATATTAAAATTATATCCATCTTTCCATTCAACAAATTTTAATCGTTTTTTCATAAAAATTTTTAGCGGGACCTTTTTGATTTGACAGGAAAGGCCCTAATTCTGCGAAAGAACAGGGGGGGAAAAAAAAAAAGGAGGGGCCGGTTATAGCCCCTATTGAGCCTCCTCTCTGTGTTATCGCTAAGGGAGTCGAGACCGTGAAAACAAGGTCGGGTAAAGTTTTTTAAAAAACCCCCCGGGGCAAATTTTTCATCCGATGTTGATTTTTTTTTTGGGTTTAAAGTTTGATTTGTTTTCTTGGTTTTTTTTGGGGTTATTTTTTTGTGTTTGAAATTTTTTTATTGATGTTTTTTTAGGTATTCTTGGTGTTGCGAATTAAAAAGTCAGTAAATACATTTCCTTTCGCTCTTCTCTCTTTTCCTCTCTCTCTCCCCCCTCTCCTCTCTCTCTCCTCTCTCCCTCTCTCTCTCTCTCTCGTACGGGTTACTTTGTTTGGGCTCCAGCAAACACTTCTCTGCCTGGGGTTAAAAGTCATCATCCCAAAATAGTTTTTTTAAAATGCCAGTCGAAGATTAAGAACGTCTGCTTAACTCAAATGCAAAAAACACTGACGCTTTTAAAGGATTGTCACTGAAAAAAAAAGGGATCATTGTTTTCTGCAAATACTATATCAACCCCCATCCCCTCCTCTCACCCCTTAAATTTTCAATTTCACATCATACTAGCGAAAGGTTTGTTTCAAAGACAAGAGACAGAAGGGGTGTTGATTAGGGGGGAATTAAAAAAGGGGAAACGAACATTTTGGGGGTGGGGTTTAAAAAAACTGAGCTTGATACCTTCCCCTGCTGTATTGTTGTTTCCAAATTGTCGATTTAAAAAAAATCTAAACAAACAATTTTTTTTATTTAAAAAAAAAACCCAACCCACCCCATGTCTGCAACCACAGGGACTATGCGAATTTACCCCTTTTGCAAATACAAACACACAGTCTCCCCAAAAAAGCCAAAATTTACTCACACACTAAACATAGCACACAGAAGAAATAATTTTTTTACTGATGGCGGGAAGAATTTTATGTTTAAAGAAATAAAAAAGGGGTGATTGTAAAAAAAAAAGAAGGTAAAGGTATCCCTAACCTATAAGGTCGTAGGGGAGTGAGGCATCAAGACCTCAGCTTCTCTAGGGCCAGCATATTGGGGGTGTACCCACCCTCCTCTCCCTCGCTGCTTTACCTTCCCTACCCTAAAGAGGGCAGTATCCATGTACAGCAGAGTGAACGAGGGACTGCACTGAAGCCAAGAGGGCAAACAGTCACCCATCCCAAGTGGTAACCACGCTTGATACTGCTTAGCCTTAGCTGGGGGAAAGCGAGGGGCTCTGACCACTGAGCACTATCCCGTCCTCCAGTGATTGTAATACATGCATGAAATGAAAAAGGGGAACGGACAGCTCAGGGTAAGAGCATCGTGCTAAAGGGTTTGGTAGCCGGGGATCAAGCCCCGGTTTTAGCCACTACCAAAACACCTGTTCACGAGCGTTTTCCTCCTGGAGTTAACATCTATCAGCTCCACTTCCCATGGCCCAGGCCAAAAGCTGTGTCAGTTATTGATGTCAGCTAACTCCCAAGGCCTACGCTTAACTGTTGTTAGTTGTAAAACGTTGTGTTGAGATTGCCTTCAACCGTGACAACTCTCAACATAACAACTGCACTCTCCTTTGAAGGAGAAAAAAGTCCTCTGATGTCGGAGTATGGCTGCCCATATGCGGGGTACTTAAAACATCATACACCAAACTTCTTATTCAGTGTGAAATTTTTCAATCGCACAGTGATTCCTATGTGGGTTGAGTGAGTCAGAGTGAGTGATGGAAAGAGACCAAAGGAAGACATAGCAAGACCTGGCTGCCTGTATTGCAGATGATCTTAGAGAAAGGACATAAATATGGAGGAAGCTAAAAAACAAGAGATGGAGAAGGCTCATCAATGTCAAACCTCTCCTGGAAACATGACAAAAAAGGAAAAAGAAAAAGGGTGAGTGAGTCAGAGTGCACATTTAGGGTGACCCCCAGAGTGTTAAGCTGGGAACGCATAACCAAAGACACAACAATCCCTGGAAGTCCCCATGGATGAGACTATAAACTGAACCCATGTGCGAACGCATGCAGAACATCTTACATCCCGTTATTCCTTTCAGAAGTGGGAAGCTACTGTGTGGCCAGTAAGAATGGATGACAAAACAACCCACCACAAGCACAAATGGGGTCGGTTTTAACATCAATTTCCCGAAGAGGAATGCGGCTACCTTAACGTTTTTTTGGGGGAAAAGAGCCACACAACGCAGAAAATCTCACCATTACCGAACCTGGACTCTAGCTTAGGCGGAAAAAGAAATAATGACCGGTAAGTGCGACAAAGCTGTGAATCTATTGAACAAGCGAGACTGTAATGACATATTGAAATGAAAGATTGCATCAAAGGGATCAAATACATAAAGGGTGTGTCTGCGGTGGTTTGAAAAGACAGAAATATTGTAAGGGATTGAAAGGACTGAGGGGGGGGTACGGACAATGGACTCAGTCAGTGTATGTGGAACACGATGATGTTAGAGAATTGAAAAAGACTGAAACTGACCGTTCAAGATACCACCTTTGACAATATGCTTTTAAAGATACACAGTCTAATACGTGTGTCCATGAAGTCGTGGGTTTAAGTCCACTTTAATGTACAGACCTGCCAGTGCCTTTATTCCCTACTTTTATGACACACGCAGAAGATCAATATGCACGTTAAAAATCCCATATTATGTTAGCGTTGGTCGGTTACGGAAACACTAACATAACCGGATGAATCTTGTACAAAAAAGAGAAATCTGCTGTGACTGAAAAAGAATATAATTCTTTTGAAAAAGTTATCTTTCAAATTAAAAAATCCTTTTATTACGAGGGTAATGATAATGTAGTAACACTCTGTGCATCAGCGCGTATTGACCAAATGCCTTGTCTAAAATAATATTTATTTTGAGATTTCTTGAGCTTCTTTGAATAAGAAAGCTAAAAACACAATTTTTGGTCTTTCTAAGTTGAAGATTTCTCTGTTTATGTAGTTTCAAGGACATGATTCTTCAGATCCATAAACCCATCTCCCCCGCGCACGCGCGCGCGTGTGTGTGTGTGTGAGCGCCGCACGCACACACACGATACACAGACACAGACAACACGCACACATACACATACCACTCATACACACACACACACACAACCCCACAACACACACACACACACACCACACACACACACACACACACCCCACACACACACACACACACCCCACACACACACACACACACAAAAAAGCAACTGCGCTGCTTTATTTATATAACCATCCGAAAAAATGTTTGACTTGGACTTTCCACACTCACAAAACACACACGCAAAGCACGCACGCACGCACGCACGCACCAAAGCACGCACGCACGCAACTCAACTCACTCACTCACTCACACGTATTGAATGAGGCCTTTATTTTTGCTGTTGTATGTGCTACCCTTCTCCTCTCCGAGCGAGGAAGAAAAGAAAAGTGCTGGATTCGAGCCCTTTTAAAATATCATTAACGATAAATCTAATTTGCCGAAACCCCGGGGGGAATCCATTTAATTACAACCCCTCCTTTTATTCCCTTTTTTGGGCCCACACCAGAAGAAAATACCCTTTTAAGACCCCAAAGGCGGGGGACAAAACAAAAAACCCGGGAAATCGCAAAAAAAAAATCCTTACAAAAAAAATAAACAAAAAAAAATTTAAAAAAAAAAACCTTTTTTAGAAAAATAAAAAAACCCTAATCAGGGCTTTAAAAAAAAAAGGAAAAAAAAAAAAATTTTTTTTTTATTTTAAAAAAAAAAAAAAAATTTTTCTTTTTAAAATTTTTTTAAAAAAAAAAAACCAATAAAACCCCCAAGATTTTTGGGTTAAACCGGGACCCCAAAAACAAAAATTTAAAAAAAAGGAAAACCCCAAAAAACAAAAAATTTTCCCCACCAAAAACACAAAAAACACCAAAAAAAAACAAAAAAACCACACCCAAAAAACAAAAAAACAAAACACAAAAAAAAAATGGGGGTTTTTTAAAAAAAATTTTTTGTTGGTTTTTTCCCCTCAAAACAAAAAAAGGGAAGGCCCCCGAACCCCCGACCCCGCAATCCCCCCCCTCACCCCTTCCACTTTGTGGGTTTTTTTTTTTTTTTGGGGGGCTTTTTTTCCAGGGGGAAAAAAAAATTGGTTTTGGGCCCTTTTTTTAAAATTTTAATTCTGATGTTCCCTTTCCCTATACCGTTGGGTGGCCTTATAGGCGAAAAAGCTGGTTTGGGTTTATCCTTTTAAAAAGTTTTTTCCCTGGCGAAATTTTAATAAAGAATTAGTTTTTTTTTGGGGGGGGGGGGGGGGTGGGGTAAAAAAAAAATAAAAAAAACCAAATACCCAAACCCAAAACCCCCAAAACAAAAAATCCAAACCAACCAAACCCACCAACCAAACCAACCACCCCAACCAAAAACCCAACACCCCCAAAAAAAAAACCCCCAAATTAAGAAAGCCAAAAAAAAAATTTTTCACGTTAAAAGGGGAGGGGGTATTTGTTTTTGGGGGGGGAGGTTTTATTGGGGTTTGGGTTTCCCCGGGGGCCCCCCCCCCCCACCCCCCCCCCCCCCCCCACCCCTCCGGGGACTCCCCTCTCTCCATCCCCCAAAATTTCTGTTAAATTTTCGAGTCCTTTTACAACCCCCAAATCCTTTTCAAACCCGATTTCAAAACACTTTTTAAATCTATTACTATCTATCTATCTATCTATCATCTACCCCAAAACTATCTATCTAACATCTATCTATCTATCTATCTATTTTTTTCTACTATCTATCTATCACCCCCCCTTAAAATGTAAAGGGGTTTGTGTGTGGGGTTTTGGTTGGTGTGTGTTGGGTTGGGGGTTTTGGTTCAGATTTTGTTAAACTTTATTTTTTTGGGTTAAACGAGTAAATAGTTAGTGCAGCTCTTTGTTTTGTCTGCAAAACAGCGTTTAAAAAATTATTTATTTTTAAATATTATTATTTTAAATTTTATTAATTTTTTTATCTATCTTTTCCTATTTTTTTATCACTATCTATTTCTATTTTTGTCTGTTTTTGTTTGTTGCCGGGTTTTTTCCCGTTTTTTTTCCCCTCCTCCCCTTCCATCCCCACCCCCCACCCACCCCCCTTTCCCCATCCTCCATCCATCCCCACATCCATCCACCCATCCACCACCCCCCCACCCACCCACCCCCCACCCCCCTCCTCCATCCATCCACCCTTTTCCCCCATCCTCCATCCACCACCTCCACCATCCACCAAAATCAATCAATCATTGTTTTTCTACTATCTATCTATATTATCTATTTTCATCTATCATCTTCTATTTTTCTCTATCATCTATCTATTTCCCCAAAAAAAACTTTCATTTTTGGGGGACTTTAAAACCAATTCGACAACCAGTCATCCCGGGCAAGGTCTTTCCTTTCCTTGCAAATCATTTCCTTTCCCAGCTAGAAAAAACAACCAACAACAATCGGGCCACTTTTTAGTGGCTTTTCCGACATTTCACAAGGGCACACATCCTCTGTACTGTCACGACAACGTTCCGTATTCTCCATTTTTTTTTTTTCAACATTTAAAGCCACAAAACAAAAGGCATTACCCTCGCAACCTCAAGGGCCCTTAATTCAAAATTTCCTTTCCCAAGCTGTTTAAGCCATCACAAAACCCCGACCATTTTTGACCCTTTTTTAAAAACTACAAAACCGTCCCACCAAATCCTTAAGCATGCCCCCTATACCATCTCCGCCTGATGGGCCCTTTGCACCCCTGGGACAACCGTAAACCTGTCCAAAACGCAAACGCCGGGAAACCCAAAGCGGCAATGGGGAAAAAAAAAAACCGAAATAAACAAACCTTCTTTGTAAACAAAACAACAAAGTTAAAACCTTTAAATTGTTTAGCAAAAACAAATACTACCTTTCCCAATTCTTGAGCCACGTCATGAAACCTCTTTTCCCCCACATCCACGTTTCTTGGATCTGAAAGGCTAGTCCTCTGCCCCCTTTTCACAACCCTCTGAGCTTCCTTCTATATTTTTTCTTTTTTTCTTGACAAAATCCGCAACTTCGCTCCAGTTTGGATCAGACTCCTTTTACCGCAATTTTGATCCCCATTCCGGCACTCCTCTCCCTTTTCCCTTTTATCCCCAAGCGAGAAAAAAATCGAAATAATTTTAAAAGGGAAAACTAAAAAATTTACTTGACCCCCTACCGCTTCCCCTTTTTTGCACAGTGCCTGCCACAAATTATTTTCCCCCTATTTCGAATATAAAAACTTATCTCTTGTCTCGGAAAGTTCCTTCGCTTTAAAAACTGCCATAGCACACCCTACTCAAATACAGACCTTGACCCCAACTTTTCTGAAAAACTATGACCTTTTCCAAAACCTACCGTTTTTTCTTAAAGCCCTTGAAAAAGTAGTTCTAAAACACTCAACAACCACCTTCTCTCCAACAGTCCCCTTTTCCGCTTTCATTGCCTATCGCTCAACCATACACGAAACTACCCTTCCCCATACCTTAAAACACGTCACCCCTTTTGACTCGGGAAAACCTTTTCTTACTCTACTCGATTTTCGCACCTTTGACACTATTGCCATCTTTCCTCTCCCGTCTTCAAAAAACTTTTGGTGTTACGGAAACCCCTTACCGGGTTTAGTTCATACCTTACTGCCCGATTCCAACAGTCACAAAAAAAAAAAAACAAGATTCAGCAGTACCTAAAATTTGGAATGGGAGTTCACAGGGTTTTTTCGGGGCCCGTTTTTTTTAAACCCTCACACTGTCCCTGTCACTATAAAAAACCGCCATCAATCAACCATCTTTTTTTAGCAATACTCCAGTTCTAAGCAGCGACACTCCTAAAAAATCGCCTTCTCTCTTTACAAATATCCCACTTTTTTCAAGAACCAAAAATTGGGATTCAAAAACAAATTACAGCTAAAGAAAAAAAACAGAAACCTTTTTGGGTGGGGCCCAAAAACACAAACTCTCTTCCATCACAAAAGCTTCAATACAATTTGGGAAATGCTCATCCCTTTATCCCTGCTGTGAAGTACTACGGGGTCATTATTGACAACACACTCTCTATGAAAAAAATTCATCATCAGACCTCCGCCCTTACTATAAATTACGGCGTTTAGTGAAATTTTCGAAATACCTGTCCACAGATGCAAATCCAAACTTGTTGCGTCTCCTTTTTTTCACGCGGGGCTATTGCAACTCTCTGTTGGCTGGCTGCCAGCATCACTACCAATCCCTTAAACTAAAAAAAACCTGCACTCCTAAACCTCAGAAAAAAAAAATCTCATATTCCCCTCTTTCAATCTCTCCCTGCCTGTTCCACGAGAGTAACAAAAGTCATACCCTCGTTACAAAATTTTCACAAAACAGCACCCCCCACCCCTTTTAATGTCTTTTACTTGTACACTCCTTCTCTTCTTCCCTCTCTTGGAGAACCTTTCCTTTCGAATACCTAGATCAACCAACCACCACGGGGGCCCGTCTTTCTCATTTTTGGGCCATTGTTGGAATATTCCCTCTCCCCCCAAAAGCCTCTTTGACCTTTTTAAAACCAGCCAAGACTTTTTTATTTAAAAATAAGATTTTCCCCCCCCGCCTCTCTCATGGGTTTTTTTCCCCTGCTTCAACAACCAAATTCATTCCCCCCCAGGGGTGTGCCTTGTGTGTGTTGGGTTTTTGGGGTGGTTTGTGGTGTGTGTGTGTGGGGTGTGTGGGGGGTGGTGGTGCACATTTGGGGCTTGATGGAACTATTCTTTCACGGTTTTGACTGTGTAAAATTTGGGCAAACGCTTTTATTTTTCCGCAAGATATCGCTTTATAAATTCCATTTATTATTTATTTTATTTTTATCTATTTTTTATCTTTATCTACCATCCGACTGTCTCTCTCCTGTCCCATTTGTTCCCTTTGCCTCTGTCCGCACCCGGGAATATCTGCTGGGTTTTCCACTACCTTCAGGGAAAAAACCAAACTTTCTTGTTTTTCCCCTTCTCGTAACTCTGAAAAAAAAACCACTATCCCCGTTTCTGTTCCCCGTTTTTTTCACTCCAAAGTAACCCCAATAATTTCCCGGGAAATCTAAATCCCCCCCCCCTACAGCTATACATCCAATTATTCATACACTTTTTGATACAGTCATGCAAAAATTATCGTGGGAAAGTAGGGGGGGGGGGGGGGGGGATAATATTGCGGGGGAAAAATCTACGTCCCAAACCGGTTTATTCCCCAAGAACGGGGGGTTGAAAATGAAGGGTTTTTCCCTCTTGCCCCGGGGCCTTCCCGGGCACTTCAAAACCCCCACTTCAATCGATCCCCCCGGGCAAAGAGAGGCGCGAGTATCGTCGTATTCTGTTGTATTGATTTGCGTTAAAAATGTTAGTATAGAGTGTAATAGTGTCTTGTACCGTTGGTACTTTATAGCAATTTTTCCCTGTGTGACACTCAGATTGCCTTTTCAAAGAGGAGTGCTTTGTCATAGAATTGTTTCAATTTTTAAAAATCTGATTAAAAACTCTTTATGTGCAGGTACATTTGTGTGATTATGAGAGAAGAGCTGCGAACATGTTTTGTTAGTGTATGCTCCATGTGACAGTTTTTTTTAATATTTCATTTTTGTTCTTTTTTTAACCATCAGCTAGAGCTCTGATGTTCACCAATGGTAAGATTTTGCGTACGCGGCCGTTTTTACCCACCGTTACGGTAGCTGCATCTCGACTCCGGGGATGATGTCTTAATACGACACCAGGGTTTATGTGCGTTTACAATTTCGTCAACCGTTCCTACGGACAGTCAGTAGCTTACTCTTCGATGGGCAGAAGCGTATTCAAAAGTGTGCGCGAGGTGTTCTGCATGCGTTCGTACACAGGACCTCGGTTGATAGTCTCATCCGAAGGACCTTCTGGGGAGTGGAGTCAGTATGATGTGAACTCCAGGGAAAAAAAAATCCCTTCGAAATGGCGTCTCAGTGGTGACACAAACCCGGGTTGTCAGATCGTGATCTCAAGGCTTTGACGGCTCGGCTATCCCGCTCCCCGTTTGCCACATAATCTTTCATAACATGACAATATGGTTTTTGTACATATAATTGTAATAATTTACTATGTCCTCTGACAACTAACTCTCAGACCGCCCGTAAAAATCGGAAGAAATGAGGCGGAGAGGGGCAGTCCTGGTTTCATCAAAACGGAAACTGGAACCACGGGCCCCATTTCATAGATGATTTGCGTACGTTTTTTCGGCGGCCACTGAGCATCATCACCCGCCTTTTTTTTTCCGCTATCTATGAAAGCTTGCTGCCAAAATTAACTCTTTTTCAAAATCACTGTATCAACCCCCCCTTCCCCCAGAGAAAGAGAAAAACAAAGCAAACAACTAACAAAACAACCAAAAACAACAACAACACAACACCCCCAAACACCCCAACAACAACAACAACCCCCACAACCCCTTCCCCCCCCCCCCCCACCAACTCCAAAACACAAACCGTTTAACTTTCTTAGCAAAAAAAAATCAGGGGGCAGAATATTTAAGCGGTTAGAAAGCCGCAATCGTGATCTGAGTTTAGGTGAGGGAGCAAGTTGAAGTCACCCTGGAGCTAATTAAGAGAATTCATACCATGGAGCTATCATCGATACCGACCCTATTTCCCCCCAAAAAGGGGGACGGAATAGCCTAGTGGTTAGAGCGTTGCGCTCGTGATCTGACGGCCCGGGTTCGAGCCACCGCCGAAGTACCTGTTCGAGGGGATTTTTTCTCTTGGAGTTAACATTTGCACTGATTACTCTTCCGTGAAAGTTTTCCAGATCACACCATAAACCGAGGTACGGTGTGCAAACGCATGCATAACATCATGCACACACCTTAAAAAACCCCTCAACAACCCCGTAAATTCCCGCCTTCGAGAGAAGATTAAGCCATTTGCACTAGTAGGAATGGACGGCAAATTAATTATTTTTAAAAACGCAGGCCCACGGTGTCGTGTTTAGACACAATCCCTGAAGTCGAATGCGGCTACATCAATGATGGGTAAAACGGTTGCATACAAAAATTCCTCACAATAGGTTGAATCATCAGAGCTCCATAAGGAATGATCAGAAATTTTTGTTAATAAAAATGTGAGACGATACATCGAGGTCCTTGCGCTCGCCCCCACTCATTGCACATGTAAAAACCCATGGCAGCAAGAGAATCATTTGTATGGGAAATTCTGTACAAATCTTTTTTCATAAATTCCCATAAAGAACACACACACACACACACACACACCCACACAATAACAACACACACACACACAAACACACACACACACACACACAACACACACACACACACACACACAAAGACAAAAGAGAGAGAGAGAATAATAAAACCCCTGAAATCCTTCCCCTCCAACACACAAACACATACACCCACACACACTCACACACACACACACACACACACACACACAACAACACACACGTACACACACACACACACACACACACACACACACACTCTCTCTCCTCTCTCACTTCTTCTCTCCTCCTCTCCTTTCTTTCCTTCTCGTCCCTCTCATTCTACATCTCTCCTCACACACACAAAAGGAAAAACACACATCTGAAATGCCCACCACCTAAAAAAAAAAAAAAACCACCATGACGCAGAACGAAAAAAAAAGTTAATTTATTCCACACGTATATGCTATCCAACACAAAAAAGCTTGATCACACAATCGATATCAATACGACCTGTATTCCTTTAAAAAGATAATTCAGCAGTTTCTATCAGCCTCAGAGACACAAAATAGTCTGCTTTGTTTTTTCCACACTGACACAAACCGCCTGTGTCTTCCTGGTTCCACTGCGCTATCAACAATATGAAGCGAATAAAAAAGTATATAAATATATATATATATATAAATATATATATATATAGTATATAGGGATGAAAACAAATCGACCACGACCTAAGCATAAGAAAAATATATACGAGCAGCATAGAATCTACTCTAAAACTGTATGGTAAGATTTTTTTTTCGCTTTGTGTTTACGGATAAGTTCCGAGGTTGAAATTATTGCTGAGATTTGTGCGTACGAACCGTTTTTTTTGCCCACCAAAAATAAGGTAGCCGCAATCCGACCCTCGGGGTATGATTGAAAGACAAAGTTCAGAATTATATCGTATCTAAAAACAACATGAATTGAAGTTTAATCTGTTTGAACAAAATGAATCAAAATTGATAGGTAACGTTAAATAAAAAATCTCTGAAAAGATTAAAATGAAATGCGAAACTCTATAAACGAAAATAAAAGGGAGTAGAACATAAAAGGTACGAAAACGGAATAAAATAGCTCAGAAACATAAATTGAAAATTTGATCTGCAAGCGCATAAAAAATGTTGATAAGGAAAAGAGCATGAAATGGAACAAACACAAATGAAGCAACATCAAATACAGTGAAATTCATTAGCAACATGGAGATATAATGAAGCGACACACAAACAAACAATATGAAAAAAATGAAAAATATAACCACGAAATCGAAAGAAATACATAAGCAACATGAAATAAAATGAAATCTATACCCAACATGAAATGAAATAGTCTATACCGAACATGAAATAAAATGAAATATATAAGCAGCCTGAAATGAAATGAAAGCTCCATAAGCAAAATAAAATGGAATAAAATCAGCTAGCAACTTAAAATAAGATGAAACCTAAAAGCAGTATGAAATATACTGAACATGTAAGCAACATGAAACGAACAGTCTATGAGCAACATTACATAAAATGAAAATCTGTAAAGCCAACATTACTACAATTAAATCTGTAAAGCCCATTACATAAAATGAAATCTATACGCAACATTACATAAATGAAATATGTAAGCAACATTACATAAAATGAAATCTATAAGCAGCATGAGATGAAAATCTATAAGGGCAACATGAAATGAAATCTGTAAGCAGCATTACATAAGATGAAATCTGTAAGCAATATTACATAAGATGAAATCTATAAGCACAAGAAATTGAAATCGTAAGCAACATTACATAAGAGAAATCAGTAAGCAAACATAACATAAGAAGAAACCTATAAGGTACATGATTGAAATCTAGAAAGCAACATTACACCAAGATGAAATTTGTAAGCACATTACATATGAAGAAATCTATAAGGCGCATAAAGTGAAATTTGTAAGCAGCATTACAAAAGTGAAATCTATAAGCAGCATGAAATGAAATTTATAATCAACAATGAAAACAAAATCTGTAGACAAGACGAAACAAAATCTAGAAAAAATACAATGAAACGAAAATCTATTTTGTTCCCTTTATTTTTTGGAAACTGTCACAAGCGGGAACAACCTGCAAATATTAAAGTCCTGCTCACACACACACACACACACACACACACAACACACCCACACACACAGACACACACACACCACACAGCCGCCTTACCTGTACATGTACGTATATATGTATTAACGTGTGTTTATGGCAGTACGGACAGGGGGCAGAACACGGTGTCTGATGGGATGATAAGTTAACAGTGTTAAAACGCCACCCACTTACTTTGTTCTTAGCATCGTAATCAATTTTCCTCTCTGCTGTTCGTTTTCCTTTTCTTGTCCATTGCTTCCTGTTTCTTTGTTTTCTATCCTTCGTCGTCGAACGTTTAGACAGCACTTATTGTTGCAACTGTCTTAAATGAGCTAAAAAAGTGTCGCGTTGGCCGTTAAGCTCCTGGCAAGTCAGGCCTAAGCGTGTCCGACTTCGTTCCTCTGTTCCGACATTGTTTATTTTGTATAGTTTTTTGGGTGATGGATGGCTTAATAAAAAAGGCTTATTGAATATATATCGGAAATACACACGTGACGTTGACACCACACGGGTAGAGACACACGGCTCGCAGATGCACACACAGACACGCAGACACACTGACCACAGACCAGACAGAACATGCAGACACTTAAATACATACCGCAATGCACTAGCTCAGTCGCGCCGAACGCAACGCATGCGCACACACACATACAACCGTGCACACGCTCACTCGCGCGCGCGCACACTGCTCACGCGCGCGCGCACATCAGACACACACACTTAGACACACACGCACGCATACACGTATTATCATTCGCGTATGCACACACACACACACATCACCACACACACACACACACACACACTCACACACAACACACACACACACAACACACACACCACACACACTTAGACATACACGCAACGCAATGCTATATTATCAGCCTCGCGCGCGCGCACAAACACACACCACGCACGTCACGCAATGCATGCAATATCAGTTTTGCGCGCGCGCACACTAACACACAACACACACACACACACACACACACACACCACACACACACACACTCACACACACACACAACACACACACACACACACACACACACACACCACACACACACCACACACAACACACTAATTACTCCTGCTGGCTTTCACATATTATTGTATAACTAAATCCGCTAAACCGTTGAAATCGTGACAATCTATATTGTCACATTACATAAGCAGGAATCGCATGACTTTATCTGTGAAGAAAATGCGGTTCACTGTCTCTGCATTCCCTTTTTCTTACACATGGCGCCGTGACGTCATGGACATGACCGTCGCAATAACCCTACCAACGTTTTGCTATTTTGTGTGTTATTTAATTTTTCATTTTTCTACATCCAAGGAATAATGGAATTAGCACTTGCGTGCTTTTTTTTTTCCCCATCCTGTCCCCCGTGTGTATGCGGTTTTTTGTAAATTCGTCATCTAGCTGTTCCACCGGCACACAATGGCCTACTCTTCGGGAACACAGGATTTAACGTGTGCGCAAGATGTTCTGCGTGCGTTCCGCCACACGGGGCTTGGTTTATAGTCTCATGCGGAAGGACATATGGGGAGAGTGGAGTCGGTCACTGATGTTAACTCCAGGGGAAAATATCCCTTGAACGGGAATTGAATCGGGGTCTCAGATTTGCGAGCGTTATGGTCTGACCACTGGAGGCTGTCCCGTGTTGTGTGTGTGTGTGTTGTGTGTGTGTGTTTTCTAAACAGCAAAACCTGAAAATTTTTTTATTACATTTTTTTCGGACCTCGGCTAAAGCTCAGAGTTCGTTCATCAGTGGTGAGATTTTTTTTTGCGTACGCGACAGTTTCTCTTTTTCCCCCCCCCCTCCCCACCACTAAGATAGCCGCATTCCGACTTCGGGAGACGGTTGGGAATTGAACCTAACCGATTTTTCTAGAATAGTCGGGAGGTACCCTCCCTGCTCTTTGGCATCCTTCTCAATGTCCGATCCGACTGTATAGAATCTCCTTCTCCGAAAGCCTCGACATTCAGTTGGACTTTCTGGGAAGAAAGGGCAAGGCCGATAACTTTGAACCCAGAACCTCACTGTTTACTGTTATCGAGGCGAAAGTCTCAACCATCCTCCCACCTTTGGTCGCTGTATATTTTGGCGTATTTTCTGTTCTGTGAAGTACCGTCACCCTGAGGGGTCTAAACCCGGCAATAAGGGTCAATACCGTCATTTTCACTGGGCCCAATTCTCCATTTTTGTACCCCCCCCATCATCTCTCTCTGTCTCTCTCTGTCTCTGTCTCTGTCTTTTCTCTCTCTCTCTGTCGCTCTCTCTCTCCCCTCTCTCCTCTCCCTCCCTCTGTCTCTCTAGTCAGCTATAATTCTTCTATAACCCACCTTTTTCCATTTTCATTTTCTGTATTTTATCTCTCTCTCTCTCCTCCTTTTTTCTGTCTCTGCCCTCTGTCTCTGTCTCTGTCTCTCTCTCTCTCTCTCCCCTCTCCTCATCTCTCCCCCTCTCTCTCCCTCTCTCACTCTTCTCGCTCTCTCTCTCCTACTCTCCCGCCCCCCTCCTATCAGCTGTATAATTCATCTATACCCCCTTTTTTTTCTGCTTTTTTTTTCGGGTTTTAAAAAAAAATATTTTTTTAATCAGATGAACACGCATGATGATTAGAGAAACAAGACTTCATGTCTTAGGGCAGTCTTTTGTCTGCCAGCCACACAAAACCACTGGCTCTTACACTGATTGGTGTCATGTTGTGTGTCTGAGTGACTCTGTTGTGTGTGTGTGTGTTGTGGTGTGTAGGGGTGTGGGTTGGGGAAGGGTGGTGGGGCGGCGGTGGGGGGGGGGGGGTGGCGGGGTGGGGGGGTGGGTTGTGTGGTTGTGGAGGGGGGGGGGGGGGGGGGTTTGGGGGCTGGATGTAATGTGTGGGTGGGTGGATTTGTGTGTGTTTTAGTATATCGTGTGGGTGTGTGTATGTGGTAGTGGTGGTGGTGTACTGTTGTTTCTTTATTCTTTATTTAAAAATCGAGATAATGGAATAAGCACCTATGTGCATTTTTAAAATGTAGTCCCTGTGTGCCCTGAGGTTTTGTAAATTGTCATCTGTTCACACCCGCACACAATGGCCTACTCTTAAAGAAAAGCGGAACAGGCTTTTAAACTGTGCGCGAGATGTGGGTGTGTGGTGTGTGTGTGTGTGTGTTGCTGTGTGTGCGTGTGTGAGAGAGGTGTTGGTTTGTGGGTGTGGATGGGTGGTGTGTGGTAGTGTATGTGTGTATTGTGTTTTGTGTGGTAGTGTTAGTGTTAGTGTGTGTGTGTGTGAGAGAGAGAGAGAGGTGGTGGCGGTGGTGGTGGTGGTGGTGGTGGTGGTGTGTTGTGTGTGTGTGTGTGTGTTGTGTGTTGCGTGCGTGTGTGTGTACATGTGCGCGCGCGCACGTATGTGTGTATATATGTGTGTGCGTGTGTGATTAAAAGCATATAGATCCGCGCCGCGCTCATATCCCATTCGTGGGCGTGTAAACTGTAACAGAACTATATCATTATATTGCTCTGTGTCGTACTGTTGACATTGCAATTGTCTGAATGCCAAACACTAGCTTTCCTTCCCCGGAGAAAAAGAGCCGCTAGGTTAGAGTCATCGATGTTTCCCTTTTATTTTATGGTATTTTTATTGATATATATATATTTTTTTTAATCTATTTGTGTAGAATGTAGGCTATGCCCGTATAGTTTTTGTTTGTCTGTCTAGGACGGTGATTTTTTTTCCAATGCAGAATTGGACTTCGAACAACTCTCATATTCCCGTGGGTTCTTTTACAAGTGCTAAAATATACATACAGACCATTAATAAATTGTTTTTGGTGTTGAAGAATAGTATCTGAGGGGACGGGATAGCTCAGTGGTCAGAGCACTCGCTCTCCCCCAGCTAAGGTTAAGCAGTGTCGAGCATGGTTACCACTTGGATGGGTGACCGTTTGCCCGCCTTGGCTTCAGTACAGTCCCCCAGTTCACCCAGCTGTAAATGGGTACCTGCCCTCTTTAAGGTCAGGGAAGGTAAAGAGGCGAGGGAGAGGAGATGGGTGCCGCCCTCAATATGCTGGCCCTAGAGAAGCTGAGGTCTCTGATGCCTCTCACTCCCCTACGACCACATAGGTTATGGGACACCTTTACTTAGTATCTAGACTCGTACTGCAAATTTTCATTACGAAAATTTTTTTCTTCGAAGACTACATATCCTGAATATTCAAAGTAAACAAAAATACATCTTGGAGGGCGGGATAGCCTAGCAGTTAGAGCGTTGCGCTCGTGATCTGACGGCCCGGGATCGAGCCACCACGGAGGTATCTGTTTTGGGGAAATTTTACCCTGGAGTTGACATCAGTACTGACTCCACTCCCTTAAAAGTACTTCGGATGAGACTGTAAACCGAGGAGCATCTCGCGCAGACGTTAAATACCTGGTTTGGCTTTCCGAAGAATGGGCCATTGTGCTGATAGGAAGGAATGGCAAAAATGAAAAGAGTACATCTCACCACTCTCTCTCTCTCTCTCTCATCTCTCTCTCATCTCCTCTCTCATCTCTCTCTCTCCTCTCTCTCCTCTCTCTCTCTCTCATGCCTCTCTCGTCTCTCTCTCTCTCTCTCTCTCTGCCTCTCTCGGGGGGCCGATCATGTAATGTGAAGGTGAGACGTACGAAATTGCTTAGTATTTTTGGGTTTTT
>CM054139.1:11290636-11297148 GCA_028751875.1 Rapana venosa | reverse complement strand
AAAATTTTTTGTGTGTTGTGGACGTGAGGCGCAGCGCTCAGGCGGCATGGTATGGGCGCATGATATGTATATGTGGTAATTTGTATTTTCAATGTATCTCCTAATCGATTTTTTCCTCTTTTTTTACTGGTTTAATTTAACGGTAAATGATGCAATAATGTAATGTCTTAGTATAATCATTACGAAATTTGTTCTTAGATAGATGGCTTGATGAAAAAAAGCAAATGCATTGCTTATTCAATGTACCATCTGGAAATAAAATTTTGACTTGACTTGACTTGACTTGAACAGCAAGCACGGAACCAAACGAATGGAACAGTATCAACCACAGAAAAATACCCCCAAACAGCCAAAGAAACACAAAACTCAAACTTAAAACCAACAAAAACATCAACACTCGGATGAAATATTTTGACCTGGGCGTTTTTTTTAAGACAAGGGGGCGGTGGGGAGGGGGGGGGGGGCGGTCCCTTGAACGGACGTATTGGTGGTGTGTGGTCAGGTCGCGAGCGCACCGTTCTAACCACTAGGCTATCCCGGTTGGGGCCCGAAACTTTTCCCCCATCCATTAGACCATGAGTGGTGGTCTGGGCGCTAGTCATTCGGATGAGACGGTAAACCGAGGTCCCCGTGTGTTACTCAAAATTACTCAGCGCACGTAAAAGAACCCACGGCAACAAGAGAGTTGTCCCTGGTAAAATTCTTAGAAAAAAATCAACTTCGATAGGGAAAGAAATACAGACCTCCCCCGAAAAAAAGGGTGGCGCTGCTTTTGTGGCGACGCGATGCGCTCGCTCTCCCCGAGGAGAGCAGTCAGAATTTCACGCAGAGAAATCTCGTGACTTAAAGTGGTATCAATCAATCAATCAATCAATCGATCAATCAATCAATCAATCAATCAATCAATCAATCAACCAATCAATCAATCCATCCATCCCACCCAAGTGTAACTCTCAGATGTGGATACCAGCATACCTCACTTGAAGAAGAGGCGAGGCTGACAGTGAAAGGAAGAAGGGCTGTGTGGTGATGCAGTAGTGTGACCATCACAGGCCAGAAGATGCAGATGAGACGTTTGATCTGTTCTGCAGTCTCCAGTCGGCTTCTGTGAATCTCTCTCTCTCTCTCTCTCTCTCTTTATCTCTCTCTACTCCTCTCTTCTCTACTCTTTTCCTCTCTCTCTCTTTTCCTCTCTTTTCTCCTCTCTCTTCCTCTCTCTGTCTTTCTTCCCCCTCTCTCTCTCTTTCTTGTCTCTCTCTCTCGTGTGTCTGTCTTCTCCTCTCTCTCTGTCTCTTCCTCTCTCTCTCTCTGTCTGTCTCTCTCCCCTCTGTCTCTTCTCTCTCTCTCTCTCTCTCTCTCTCTCTCTCTCGGGGGGGGCCGTCATGTAATGTGAAGACGTACAGAAATTGCCTAGTATTTTTGTGTATTAGTAGCTAGTTTTAAGTGGGGCCCTTTGTTTTCATTGTTTGTATACAGTTAGATAAGGAGGATGGGAAAAAATCCCTGCAGTTGTATAGGGCTGGGCTGGGGACATTTGGGGCAGTATTCGCCTGCTTCATGTCCAAACGGCAAAATTTTAAAAATCGGCCATCAGACCCCACCCTGAGGGAAAAGCAGGGAGACGGTGTTGTGTTGGGAAACGACCCCCCCTATCTCTTTGGGGGGCCTTTTTTGCTTCGGGGTGGTTTTGGGGAGCCCCAACCCTGGACCCCCCCCCCCAAAACCCCGCAGGCCAAGGACAAAAATTTGGGGAAAACCCAGTTTGAGATGGTGCTGGTGGTCGAAGCCCCATAGCGGGAAAAATGCACGGAAAACTAAAGCCAGTGCAATTACCGCCAGCCACCTAAACCATAACGTAAACGGGATCTTCTCCTACAGTGGCCCCTGATTGACATTTCCCACGAGACACCAAGGGGAGAAAGGGGAAAAACCTTTTAAAAAGGAAACAACGGAGAGTATGAAACAAAATACATTGTTACAAAAGTGTTGACCCCTTGAAGGGGGAAATGTGTGGTATCAAAAAGATGTGAAAAATCTTGGGGCTGAAAATTTTCGTTAAAACAATAAAATACAAACAAGGACAGAGTGGAAAAACTAAAAGAAACAGACGATCAAAAAGGGCCGGGTAAAGACGAAAAACAAATTATTCATGGCATGGAAAAAAAATTTCGAGGACTGGAGCTTTTGTGAATGTTCGTAAAAAAATCTTCTTTCAGAAAAAGGGAGTAGGATGTTAAGTTTGATATGTTTACAGGTAAATTCAAAAACCCAACTCCCCCATTTTGCCAGGTGTTGTTTTTATCAAGAAAGCTTAGAATATTGAAGGCAAAACTCTTTTAAAAAGGTTTTCAAGGATTTTGTAGACAAACGATTTTTCCCAAAACTTTTAGAGATATTACACAATCTGACCCCTATTTTGAAGAGTGCTGGGGAAAGGGAAAAATGTGAGAAGGGGTCTTTATCATTTGACTTAATGGCAAAAGGAGACCCTTAATGATTTTCAAAAAGGGAAGCTTGTTCCCGGGCCATACAATCATCCTCCCAAAAGTCTCTTTTACAGGGGGTGGGAAAAAAAAAACAGACACCGGTCACCACCCATTTTGACACTCAAAAAAATGGGGCTTGCAAGTGAGGCTTGATGCATGGGCTGCACTTCACCCACACAGGGCAGAAAAAGCAGGCTGACTTTGACCTCAGCTAACACAAGCTGCCCATGAGTTTGTAGGCACTTTTAAAAAAAGAGCCTTCTTTAACCCCTGTTAAAAAGATAAAGCCCTGTTTTTCAGTCAATGAAATTGGGGAAAGTGTCTTTAGATGCGTGGATAATGGAATTGTGGCAATACAGAAAAAAAAATAAAGCTTTTTTCATTTTTTGCCTTGGAACGTAAAGGGTTTGTTGTCAAAACTGCTGAAGAGATTTTGTATTTTGTCGGCTTTGGCTTTTTTTTCTGACAAAACTTTCGGAAAATGTCCAGCCGATTTTTTACTTTACAAGGCCTCGTAAGTCACAATTAAATTTAGCCATCAAGGGAGGCGATTGTGGTTTAGTTTTTTTAAAAAGGGCATGGTTTACGGCCTTTGTAAATTTGTTAGATTTCCTTTTCCCCAAATATTTGCATTTTTCTCGTGCAATCTCTGTTGTGCAGAAAGAAAGTTTTGCTTGTCTGTGTTTTTAAATCCCCCCTGAAGGTTCACCTTTTTATAACAGTTTAAAATATAAGGAATTGCTATGTTGGAAAAATGTTTAGTAAATTGTGGGGTGACACGGATAAGAGTATAAACAAGTGGAGACTTAAAACGGGGACCTCAATTTTTCTTGTCCAGGTAGAAAATGATTTAGTTCAATGCCCAAAATAAAAAGTATGTCTCTCACGAAAACGTAATTCTGAAGATTGTGTTATCAACATTATGGAAAATTTACTTTTAAATAGGGAAGCTCTTAGTTTACAAATTCAAAAGGGCGTAGTAAGGGACCAACAAGGACGTAAAATACATCTCTGAGGGGATGTGTGTTAATGATTATTTTTTTGTAAAAGATGATTTGTTCCCAAATTTTTTGACTCATGTCGTTTGTTTGTTGCTGAGGTTCTGTTTCCGACCCCTTCCGTTAAATTATATATTAATCCGTTATAATACAGGGGTGGAACTGGAAGCCACGTTATGGAAAAGTTTGTATGGGATAAAAACAAACTCTCATTTCAAGAAAATCTCCAGGTGTAACATTTTTGGAAATTTTTTTTTAAAGCCTTTCAGATGATTGAGAGAACTTTAAGAAGTTTTGTTTTGTTTAACGGTTCCATAAAACCCCGTGCTGTTTGTATAAGAAACAGAACATATCAAAAAAGGCCATAAAATGAATTGGGTTTTTGATAAAGAATGTAAAGTAGAAATTAAGGGCAAAACTTCTGAAGACTTTCCGAAAAACATTAGAAATAGGACAAAAACGTGTACGGTCACAAGAAGGGAAAAAAAGCATGCTTTAACGAAAAAAAAAACAGTATAAAAAAAACCTTATTGCAGATATGTGTCATCTATCCTTTTCAAAAACCTTCTGGAAAAGTGTAAGAAGGCGTCATTTTGAAAAAGTCAGCCCAAAAAAAGTTTTCAGTTGCAGATGGTTTCACTTTCAAAACCTTTTGGAGAAAGATCATTAGCCAACTCCCTGATTCTGATGTTGACAAAGGGTGGAACTGAAAATTTCGATCGTCCCATATCTAAAGATGAAAAAATTAGGGGCACTTAGAAATTTAAAGACGAAAAGGCCGGCCCGATCAAATCATTTGGGGAAATTTCTAAAATATGGAGTGAAATATTGTGCTTTTCCTTCTAAAAATATCAACAAATTTTTGAGTGGGCTTTTTCCAGATAACTGGGGTGAATCTTAATACTAACATTGCAAAAAAAGGTGATTTGATAACCCCAATAACTACCCGGGGAATTTCTCTTACAACATAATAGTAAGATATATAGTATATTTTAACAAAAAGGTTAAAGGAATGGGTTTGAAAAATAAATTTCAGGGAGCCCAAGCGGTTTTTAAAGAGGTTACTCCCCATAATCATATGTTTACCTTGCTTGCGTTTGTACAGAAACATTTGTCATAAAAACCCAAGCTTAGTAGCATTTATTGACTTTTAAAAAAACATTTGATTTTTTAACAGGGAATTGTTGGGCCATTCTCCGAAAAAAAGGTGTGAAGGGTAAACATTACGATGTTTTAGAGCCATGTATTGAATTCAGAAGCAGAATAAGATGTGGAAAATAAAGTGTGCATAATATACTGACCATGTGTTAAACAGGGGGATTTGGACCCCTTTTGTTTTCGTTTTTATCAAGAGTTAGCCCGAGACTCATCAATAAAGGTAAAAAGTGCCACTTTCCCCAAGATTCTCAAGTTGTTTTTTCTTCTGCTTGGAGATGTTATCCTGCTATCTGAAAACGTTGTAGGCTTACAAAAACAGTTAAACAGCTTTAAAAATCGCAACATCATGGTTTAAGGTTAATTTAGTTAAGATAATATCGTTGTATTCAAAAAGGTGGATATTTTCTGCCAGAAAAATGGTTGTACAATGGGGAAAATCAGCTGGATAAAAGTAATAAAATTTAGGAATTTTTTTCTCTAACTATTTCACAACGCAGTAAAGATCGGGAATCGAGGTAAAAGAAACTTTTATTTTTGTTGAAAAATACGAATATTTAAAAAAACTCTTTTGACTTTTTTCAAAGATTTTAGCACAAATCAACCCCGTGTTTTAATGGGCAGAAATTTGGGGGTTTGGGGAAACTTAAACCCTTGTGAATCGTGCCCTCTTTGCTTTAAAACAGTTTTTTAGGTTAATAGACGTACACCCAATGATCTTTTTATAGTGAAACTAATAGAACCCCCTCGTTAATGCGCGAAGTGCATTTGATATTGGATTAAGATTTTGCAATAAAGAGAGCAGGGTACCTTTTTAAAACCCACAAGATGCTTTTTGATTAGTGTCGGGAAAAAAAACGGGGGAACACAAAAACGTACCTGTTTGTGTGAATGGGGGGTTTTGGGTTTTTTTGCTCAAAACAAGGAGTGGAAAAATTTTAGAGAGTTTTTAACGCTTTCAGCAAAGATTGATTGACTGCCGAGGAGCAAGGGTGCTAACAAAACAGTGAAAATTCAAATGTCAGACAAATTTATAAAATTCGATGATGTCAACCTTTTTCTAAAACTTGATAAGGATATACATTTGAAAAGAATTTTTTAAGTTCAACTTGGGGTATCGATAAAATGTTCAAAATTCAGATACAGAGAACATGATTTTTGACGACTCAGGCGCTATGCCCCTTTTAGCAACACCAAGGGGTGAAAACATTTTGTGTTGGCTTCGTTTTTTAGGATTTAGGCAGAACACATCCTGTTAAATATAGAGCAGCCTAATTTATTTTTGACCGTTTACTCCCGGCCAATCATCCGAGGTTGTCGCAGCCCACTTATATTTTTGTTTGGGTTTCAGAAAAGAGGATAAAATTTTTTCCCAAGTGTTTTTTGTGCTGACTTTTTTATACATAACTTTGTCTGGGTGTGTGGTTTTTTGTTTTTTTTTAAAAACCAAAAAACAAACAGTTCGGGAAAAACCCCCTCATGTATGGGCCCCAATGGCCTTTTTGTGAATAAATCATTCGAGTTCGAGTTCGAGTTCGAGTTCTCTCTCTCTCTCTCTCTCTCTCTCTCTCTCTCTCTCTCTCTCTCTTCTCTCTCTCTCTCTCTCTCTCTCTCTCTCTCTCTCTCTCTCTCTCTCTCTCTCTCTTCTCTCCTCTCTCCCCACAACACACACGCACACGTTAAATCCTGTTCCGCTTTTCGTAAGAGTAGGCCATTGTGTACCGGTGGGAGCAGATGACAAAATTTACAAAACCGCATACACACAGGGACTGGATGTAAAAAAGCACACAAGTGCTTATTCCATTATCATCGATATAAAAGAATAAAAAAAAAAACCCCACACACACGCACGCACGCACGCACGCACGCACGT
>CM054139.1:11270636-11285636 GCA_028751875.1 Rapana venosa | reverse complement strand
TTTGAAGAAAAAAAAGAGTTAATATGAACATATGAATATTTAGTATTTTTCGATCCTTAGCTAGAGTTACGATGTCCAAATGCGTTTTTATTTTTGTCCTCCATTATAACCAACAAGAATAGCCTACTATTCTGAAAGGCACAACGGGTTTTAACATGTGTGCAAGATGCTCTGCGTGCGTCCGCACACGGGACCTCGGTTTACAGCCTCATCCAATGGACTTTCGGGGAAGGGGAGACAGTGATGTTGTTAACTCCTGGGGAAGAACTCCCACTGAACGGGTATCTCACTGGTGGCTCAACCCCATGTTAGTTTAGCGATCAGAATATTTCGTACACCAGTGCAAAACAGTTTTTATTCTAGAGCAATAAGGTGATAGCAGGGAAAGCTGTCTGAACTTTGTACCTGAAGTCTGGCAGTTGGACAAAAATCCTAAAAAAACCCTGTCAAGAGTTGCTTCTTTTTTCATTCCTCAGCAAGAGCTCCGAGGTTCGCGAATGGTAAGATTTTGCATATGCGACCGTTTTTGCCTACCATGATGGTATCCGCATTCTGACTTCGGGATGTTGCTTAACAAAAATGCCAAATCAGCACCTGCCAATCAGCACCTGCCAAACTGGAATGTGGAGTCCCACAGGGGTCAGTTCTCGGCCCTGTTCTTTTCACTCTCTACACTGCCCCACTTTCACATATAATAAACCGTCATCAAATCAGCCATCATTTTAATGCAGACGACTCTCAGATTCTTAGCAGTGAAACTCCCGAAAATCTGCCTTCTCTCTTGACAAATATGTCCTGCTGCCTTCAAGATATCCAAAACTGGATGATAGAGAACAAGTTACAACTAAATGCAGATAAAACCGAAGCCATGCTTATAGGGACCAAACACAAACTCTCTTCCATAACAACAGCTTCAATAGAATTCGGCAATACGTCTGTCCCTCTATCCACTGTAGTGAAATATCTAGGGGTAGCTATCGATAACACGCTCTCCATGCAAAAATTCATCACCCAAACCTGCCAGTCGTGCTACTATCAATTACGGCGCATTAGTGCAGTTCGAAAGTATCTGTCCACTGATGCAACATCCAAACTAGTCACATCTCTCATTCTCTCACGTCTGGACTATTGCAATTCTCTTCTGGCTGGTCTACCAGCATCATCTATCCACCCTCTTCAACGTATACAAAACTCTGCAGCTCGACTAGTCCTCAGAAAGAAAAAAAATCTGAGCACATTACTCCTCTCTTGCGATCTCTCCACTGGCTGCCTGTGCCACAGAGGGTAAACTATACGATCTGTACCCTCTGTTACAAAAGTCTCCACGAAACGGCACCTTCCTACCTCTGTGAATGTCTTCACTTGTACACTCCTTCTCGTTCTCTCCGCTCTGCTGCAGATACCTTGTGCTTAAGAATACCTAGATTCAACCAGTCCACTGTTGGCCGTCGCTCTTTCTCTGTTTCTGGTCCAGTGATCTGGAACGACCTCCCTCTCTCCCTTCGTCAAAAGCCTACTTATGATGCTTTTAAATCCAGCCTAAAGACGCATTTATTTCAAACCTAAGATTCTCTCCTCTTGTTTCATCTCATTTCTGTCCCTGCCCTCAATAACCAACTCTCCCCCCCCCCCCCATCAGCCTGCCCGAGTGTACAACTTGTGTGTGTGTGTGTGTGTGTGTGTGGGCGCGCGCGCGCGTGTGTGTTTACATTTGTATTTGTAAAGAACTGTTAATTGCGCGTGTGTGTGTGTTTACATTTTAATTTGTAAAAATCTATTAATCGTAACTGGCTGCATGTGAAAGAATAGGATGAATGAGAGCGCTTTGATTTGTTTTTACAAGATTTAGCGCTGTATAAATTCCATGTATTATTATTATTATTATTATAAATCTTCGTTTGTTTTCATTTTTTCAAGAGTTTTTATAAACCGTGAACTGAATTTATGTTCCACACTTCACGGTATAATCATGCACAAAAAGAAAACCAAAAAACATATCTTGCAGATGTATTGCCCATTGCGCTGGTGATGACTCAGGTTCCTGCATGCTAGTCTTACTTAAGCAAACAAGCGGTCAAATTAGGGATCTTTAACGTGTAAATTACCCAAACAGACTATGAGCTCCATCATCTTCATTTTGCCCTCGACACAATACCCGAAAAAAAATCAGTACGCTGCCTCGATAACTGTGCAAGGTAAAGGTAAAGGTGATCCCATAGCCTATGCGGTTGGGGACCAAGGTGTCAGAGACCTCAGCTTCTCTTGGGGCCAGCATACTGAGGGCGGCGCCCATCTCCTCTCCCTCGCTGCTTTACCTTCCCTGTCCCTCAAGAGGGCAGTAATCATTTTACAGCTGGGTGAACTGGGAGACTGCACTGAAGCCAAGGCGCACAAGCGGTTACTCATCCAAGAGGTAATCACGCTCAGCGGTTGCGTAACTTTAGCTTGGAGAAAACGAGTGCTCTGACCACAGAGCTATCTCTTCCGCAAGGATTTATGGGGAAAATCTAGTAAAGTCAGCACGTATATTATCAACTCTTTTTCATGCATATAGCAGATACGTAATAAAGAAGATTTATAACGTTAACCGAATGCAATCTCCAAATGTAGAAAAGTTACATGGTATCCAAATACACACAAAAAGTTACTGCAAGGAAGTATTGTAAAATATATATCCACATCATTCCATTCAAGCGAATTTAGATCGATTTTGTTCAGTATAACTGATTTAGCAGGACCTAATTTGATTTGACGAGGAAAGGACCTATAGTCATGCGAAAGAACACGCCGGGGGGCAAAAAGAAAGGAGTGGTCTCTGGATTACTAGGCACCTCATGGTGACTGCCTCCTCTCTGTGATTATCGCTAATGGAGTCTGAGAGCCGTGAAAACTAGGTCGGTGTAAAGTCTTTAAAAAACCGCCCAGGTCAAAATATTTCATCCGAGTGTTGATGTTTTTGTTGGTTTAAAGTTTGAGTTTTGTGTTTCTTTGGCTTTTTGGGGGTTATTTTTCTGTGCTTGATACTGTTTTTACTGCTGATGTTGTTGTAGGTATTCTTGGTGTTGCTGTAATGTAAAAAGTCAGTATATATGACAGTTTCCTTTCGCTCTTTCCTCTCTCTCTCTCTCTCTCTCTCTCTCTCTCTCTCTCTCCCTCTCTCTCTCTCTCCTCTCTCTCTCTCTCTCTCTCTCTGTGACGGGCTTACTTTGATTGGCTGCCAGCAAGACACTTTCTCTGCCTGTGTGTGAAAGCTCATCATCTCCAAGTATAGTTGTGTTAAAATGCCAGTCGAAGAGTTAAGAACGTCTGCTTAACTCAGAACTGCAAGAACAGACACTGACTGCATTTAAAGTGGATTGTCACTGTAACCAAAGGATCATTGTTTTCTGTCAAGTATACTAGCTATCACACCCCCATCCCCTCTCTGCTCCTATCTCTCAAGTTCAATGTTCAGCATCATACTAGCGAAAGTGTTCGTTTCAAATGACAAGAGACAGAAGGCGTGTTGAAGTGTATGGGGGTGAATTGAGAGGAAAGGGCAGACGAACAGGTTTTGGGGGTGGGGCTTAAAATAAACTGTAGCTTGATACCTTTCCCCTGCTGTATTGTTGTCTGCCTAATATGGTGTCTGCATATTAAATAAAATCTAAACAAACAGGATTATTTATTAAAAAAAAACCCAACCCACCTCATGTGCTTGCTAACCACAGTGACTATGCCGATATTTATGCCCCTTTTGCAAATAGCAAACACGACAGTCTCCCCTCAAGAAACTGCCAAATTGACTCGACACACTATAACATAGACACACAGACAGAAAGTGACATTTTTTCACTGATGAGCGGTCAGAGCAATGATGTTGTGAATGAAATGAATGAGAGTGATTGTAATAAAAAAAGAAGGTAAAGGTATCCCATAACCTATAAGGTCGTAGGGGAGTGAGGCATCAGAGACCTCAGCTTCTCTAGGGGCCAGCATATTGAGGGTGGTACCCATCTCCTCTCCCTCGCTGCTTTACCTTCCCTGACCCTAAAGAGGGCAGGTATCCATGTACAGCAGAGTGAACGAGGGGACTGCACTGAAGCCAAGACGTGCAAACAGTCACCCATCCAAGTGGTAACCACGCTTGATACTGCTTAGCCTTAGCTGGGGGAAAGCGAGTGCTCTGACCACTGAGCTACTATCCCGTCCTCCAGTGATTGTAATAACATGCATGAAATGAACAAGGGGGAGACTGGACAGCTCAGTGGTAAGAGCATCGTGCTCAAGGTTTGGTAGCCTGGGATCAAGCCCCGGTTTTAGCCACTACCAAAACACCTGTTCACGAGCGTTTTTCCTCCTGGAGTTAACATCAGTATCAGCTCCACTTCCCATGGCCCAGGCCAAAAGCTGTGTCAGTTATTGATGTCAGCTAACTGCCAAGGCCTACGCTTAACTGTTGTTATGTTGTAAAACGTTGTGTTGAGATTGCCTTCAACCGTGACAAGCTCTCAACATAACAACTGCACTCTCCTTTGAAGGAGAAAAAAGTCCTCTGATGTCGGAGTATGGCTGCCCATATGGCGAGGTACTTAAAACAGTCATACACGCAAACTTCTTATTCAGTGTGCAATTTCAATCGCACAGTGATTCCTATGTGGGGTGAGTGAGTCAGAGTGAGTGGATGGAAAGAGACCAAAGGGAAGACATAGCAAGACCTGGGCTGCCTGTATTGCAGATGATCTTAGAGAAAGGGACATAAATATGGAGGAAGCTCAAAACAGAGAGATGGAGAAGGCTCATCAATGTCAAACCTCTCCTGGGAGAAACATGACAAAAAAGGAAAAAGAAGAAGGTGAGTGAGTCAGAGTGCACATTCAGGGTGACCCCCAGAGTGTTAAGCTGGGGAACGCACAACCACGACAGCAACAACTCCCCTGGAAGTCCTATGGATGAGACTATAAACTGAGACCCATGTGCGAACGCATGCAGAACATCTTACATGCCCGTTATTCCTTTCAGAAGTGGAAGCTACTGTGTGCCAGTAAGAATGGATGACAAAACAACCCACCACAAGCACACTGGTGTCGTGTTTAACATCATTCCTGAAGAGGGAATGCGGCTACCTTAACGTTGGGCTAAAAGAGCCACACACGCAGAAAATCTCACCATTACCGAACCTTGGAGCTCTAGCTTAGGGACGGAAAAAGAAATAATGACCGGTAAGTGCGACAAAGCTGTGAATCTATTGAACAAGCGAGACTGTAATGACATGATTGAAATGAAAGATTGCATCAAAGGGGATCAAGATACATGAAAGGATGATGTCTGCGGTGGTTTGAATGACAGGAAATGATTGTGAAGGGATTGAAAGGACTGGAGGGGGGGAGGGTACGGACAATGGGACTCAGTCAGTGTATGTGGAACACGATGATGTTAGAGAATGTAAAAAGACTGAAACTGACCGTTCAAGATACCACTTTGACAATATGCAGTTAACGATACACAAGTCTAATACGTGTGTCCATGAAGTCGTGGGTTTAAGTCCACTTTAATGTACAGACCTGCCAGTGCCTTTATTCCCTACTTTTGATGACACACGCAGAAGATCAATATGCACGTTAAAGATCCCATATTAATGTTAGCGTTGGGTCGGTTACGGAAACACTAACATAACCGGGATGAATCTTGTACAAGAAAATGAGAAATCTGCTGTGACTGAAAGTAGAATATAATTCTTTTGAAAAAGTTATCTTTCAAATTAAAAAATCCTTTTATTACGAGGATAATGATAATGTAGTAATCACTCATGTGCATCAGTCGCGTATTGACCAGAAATGCCTTGTCTAGAAATAATATTTATTTTGAGATTTCTTGAGCTGTCTTTGAATAAGAAAGCTAAAAACACAATTTTTGGTCTTTCTAAGTTGAAGATTTCTCTGTTGATGTAGGTTTCAAGGACATGATTCTTCAGATCCATAAACCCATCTCCACGCGCACGCGCGCGCGTGTGTGTGTGTGTGAGCGCGCGCACGCACACACACAGATACACAGACACAGACAGACACGCACACATACACATACACACTCATACACACACACACACACACACACACACACACACACACACACACACACACACACACACACACACACACACACACACACACACACACACACACACACACCACACACACACACAAAGCAACTGCGCTGCTTATTCAATATACCATCCGAAAATAAATGTTTGACTTGGACTTTCTCACACTCACACACACACACGCACGCACGCACGCACGCACGCACGCACGCACGCACGCACGCACGCACGCACGCACTCACTCACTCACTCACTCACACGTATTGAATGAGGCCTTTATTTGTGCTGTTGTATGGTGCTACGCTTCTCCGTCTCCGGAGCGAGGAAGAAGAAGAAAAGTGCTGGACTTTCAGAGCCTTGCATTTATCCAACACTTAATCGTCTTAGTGATTCCTCCATACTATACACTGTTGTGGTCCGTGCTGCTATAGGACAAGAACAATGCTGGTATTGATCTTATGAAACCGGTTTAAAAAAGAGTACATTTATTTCCCGTGCTGAACACTTCAATACATCAGCAACCACTTAGCTAACCAACCCACCCACCATCCATCCATCCATCCATCCATCCATCCATCCATCCATCCATCCATCCATCCATCCACCCAGCCAGCCAGCCAGCCAGCCAGACAGCCAGCCAGCCAGCCAGCCAGCCAACCAAATAGCCAACCATCCAACCGTCCATCCAGCGAACCAACCAGCCAAATAGCCAACCATCCATCCAAACAATTAAATAACCAACCAACCAACCAACCAACCAGCCAACAAACCAACCAACCAACCAACCAACCAACCAACCAACCAACTAACCAACTAGCCAACCAATAAAAGTGACCAACCGATTGACAGACCGAGACCGATCGACTAATGAATTAATATTTCATTTCGTTCATTAGGAGAGGGGAGGGGGGAGGAGTAGCCTAGTGGTTAGAGTGTTGATGGTTAGGGCGTTGGGCTCGCAGTCTGACACGTGGGTTCGATCCACCGCCAAGTCTCCCCCCCCCCATTCGAGGGGATCTTTCTCCTCCAGTTGACATCAGCACTAATGACTCCACTCCCCCGAAAGTCCTTCGGATGAAACTATAAACCGAGGTCCTTTATACAAACACACGCAGAATATCCTACGTACACATTAAGATTTCAAAACCGACCTATCCATCCATCCATCCATCCATCCATCCATCCATCCATCCATCTATCTATCTATCTATCTATCTATCTATCTATCTATCTATCTATCTATCTATCTATCTATCTATCTATCTATCTATCTATCTATCTATCTATCTATCTATCTATCTATGTCTGTGTGTCTGTATGTCTGCCTGTGTGTCTGTCTGTCTCTGTCCGTCTGTCCATCCATCCATCCATCCATCCATCCATCCACCCACCCACCCACCCACCCACCCATCCATCCACCAACCAACCAACCAACCAACCAACCAACCAACTAATTCAATCAATCAATCAATCAATCAATCAATCAATCAATCAATCAATCAATCAATCAATCAATCATCATCAGTCTGTGTCTGTGTAACTGTGTGTCTATCTATCTATCTATCTATCTATCTATCTATCTATCTATCTATCTATCTATCTATCTATCTATCTATCTATCTATCTATCTATCTATCTATCTATCTGACTGTCTCTCTGTCTGTCTGCCTGTCTACCTATTTGTCTGCCTTTCTGTCTGCTAGTCTGTGCACGTCACTCCGGCTATATATCGACTGGGTTTCCAAGAGTACCGTTAGGAAACTAGTAAGCTTTCTTGTTTGTCCCAGTTTCTCTGTAACTCTGTAAACAAACCACTATCCATCGTTTCTGTTTCCACGTTTTTACACTCTCACAGTATACCCACAATATATTAGCCGGAGACTCTAAAATCCCCACCCCTACGAGACTATACAATTCCACATCATTCATACACTTTCGATGATAAATCATACAAAATTATCGTGGGAAGGAATGGGGGGGGGGGGGGGGGGGGAGGGGGGGGGGGGGGGGGGCTACATATTTCGGGGAACAATTGTACGTGCCGACACCGGTTGATTCCAAAGAACTGGCGGGTTGAAGATGAAGGGTTTCCGTCTGTGCCTCCAGGACCTGTCCTCAGGGCACTTCAAACCTACCACTTCAATCGATACCCCCACGGGCAAAGAGAGGCGCGAGTATCGTCGTATTCTGTTGTATTGATTTGCGTTAAAAATGTTAGTATAGAGTGTAATAGTGTCTTGTACAGTTGGTACTTTACAGCAATTTTTCCCTGTGTGACACTCAGATTGCCTTTTTAAAGAGGAGTGCTTTGTCATAGAATTGTTTCGATTTTTTTAAAATCTGATTAAAAAAATTCTTTATGTGCGGGTACATTTGTGTGGTTATGAGAGAAGAGCTGCGAACATTGTGTTTAGTGTACGCTCTATGTTGCCTGTTTGTTGTTGTTGTCTTTTTTCGTTATTGTTCCTCGGCTAGAGCTCTGATGTTCACCAATGGTAAGATATGGCGTACGCGGCCGTTTTTACCCACCGTTACGGTAGCTGCATCTCGACTCCGGGGATGATGTCTTAATACGACACCAGGGTGTACGTGCGTTTAAAATTTCGTCAACCGTTCCTACAGACACTCAGTAGCCTACTTTTGGATGGGCAGAAGCGTGTTCAAAAGTGTGCGCGAAGTGTTCTGCATGCGTTCGTACACATGACCTCGGTTTATAGTCTCATCCGAAGGACTTTCTGGCGAGTTGAGTCAGTATGATGTTAACTCAAGAGGGAAAAAATCCCATCGAAATGGCGTCTCAATGGTAGCACAAACCCGGGCTGTCAGATCGTGATCTCAAGGTTGTAATGGCTCGGCTATTCCCGCTCCCCGTTTGCCACATAATCTTTCATAACATGACAATATGGTTTTTGTACATATAATTGTAATAATTTACTATGTCCTCTGACAACTAACTCTCAGACCGCCCGTCAAAAGCGGAAGAAATGAGGCGGAGAGGGGAAGTCCTGGTTTCAAACGGAACTGGAACCACAGGCCCCCATTTCATAGATGAGTGCGTTACGTTGCGGCCACAGAGCATCATCACCCGCCTTTTCCGCTTTCTATGAAAGATGCTGCCAAAATTACTCATTTCAAAATCACTGTATTCAATCCCCCCTTCCACCAAAGAAAGAGAAAAACAAAGCAAAACAACCTAACAAAACAACAAAAACAAAACATCCACCAACCAACCAACCCCCAAAAAACAACAAAAAAACAACAACAACACAAACACCCCCAAACAACCCCAACAACAACAACAACCCAACAACACCTCCCCCCCCCCCCCACCAACTCCAAAAACACAAACCCTTTAACATTCTTAGCAAAAAAAAAATCAGGGGCAGAATATTTAAGTGGTTAGAAAGCCGCATTCGTGATCTGAGTTTAGGTGAGGGAGCAAGTTTAAGTCACCCTGGAGCTAATTGAGGGAATTCATACCATGGAGCTATCATCGATACCGACCCAATTCCCCCCCCAAAAAAGGGGGACGGAATACCCCAGTGGTTAGAGCGTTGCGCTCATAATCTGACGGCCCGGGTTTGAGCCACCACCGAGGCACCTGTTCGAGGGGATTTTTCACCTGGAGTTTACATTTGCACTGATTACTCTCCCCTGTAAGTTTTCCAGATCACACCATAAACCGAGGTACGGTGTGCAAACGCATGCATAACATCTTGCACACACCTTAAAAAACCCCAACAACCCCGTAATTCCGCCTTTCGAAAGAGTTAGCCATTTTGCACTAGTAGGAATGGACGGCAAATTATTATTTTTAAAAACGCAGGCACACAGGTGTCGTGTTTAGACACAATCCCTGAAGTCGGAATGCGGCTACATCAATGATGGGTAAAACGGTTGCATACGAAAAATCTCACAATAGGTGAACATCAGAGCTCCATAGGAATGATCAGAAATTTTTTTTTAAAAAGGTGAGACGATACATCGAGGTCTTGTGCTCCCCCCACTCAGTGCACGTAAAAGAACCCATGGCAGCAAGAGAATCATTTGTGGGAAATTCTGTACAAATCTTTTTTCATAAATTCCATAAAGAAACACACACACACACACACACGCACACTTACACACACACACACACACACACACACACACACACACACACACACACACACACACACACACACACACACACACACACAAAGAGAGAGAGAGATTAACAAAACCCCTGAATCCTCCCCCCCCCCCAACACACAAACAACATACACACACACACACACACTCACACACACACACACACACACACACACACACACACACACACACACACACACACACACACACACACACACACACACACACACACACACACACACACCTCTCTCTCTCTCTCTCTCTCTCTCTCTCTCTTTCTCTCTCTCTCTCTCTCTCTCTCTTTCTCTCTCTCTTTCTCTCTCTCTCACACACACAAAGGAAAAACACACATCTGAATTGACCTCCACCTTAAAAAAAAAACCCACCATGACGCAGAACGAAAAAAAAAAGTTAATTATTCCACACGTATATGCTATCTCAACACAAAAAAGCTTGATCACAATCGATATCAGATACGCCAGTATTCCTTTAAAGAGATATCAGCTGTTTCTATCCAGCCTGCAGAGACAACAAAATAGTCTGCTTTGTTTTCCCACACTGACACACTGCCTGTGGTCTTCTTGGTCCGCTGCGCTATCAACAATATGAAGCGAATAAAAAAAATAAAATAAATAAGCAAGATGAAACAAATCGACCACGACCAAGCAATAAGAAAAATATTACGAGCAGCATAAAATCTACTCTAAACTGTATGGTAAGATTTTTTTTTCGCTTTGTTTATCGGATATAGTTCCGAGGTTTATTATTGCTGAGATTTGTGCGTACGAAACCGTTTTTGCCTACCGTTAAGGTAGCCGCATTCCGACCTCGGGGAATGATATGAAAGGAAATAGTTCAGAATTATATCGTATCTAAAAACAACATGAAATGAAGTTAAGTCTGTTAGTAACAAAATGAATTAAAATGGATAGGCAACGTTAAATGAAAAATCTCCGAAAAGGATTAAAATGAAACGAACTCTATAAACGAAATAAAAGGGAGCAGAGTCTATATAAATGGTACGAAACGGAATAAAATAAGTCAGAAACATGAAATTGAAAATTTGATTTGCAAGCGGCATAAAAAATGTTGATAAGGAAAAGAGCATGAAATGGAACAAAACACAATGAGCAACATCAAATAAAGTGAAATTCATTAGCAACATGGAATATAATGAAGCGAAACATAACAAACAATATGAAATAAAATGAAAAATATAAGCCACGAGAAATAGAAAGAAATACATAAGCAACATGAAATAAAATGAAATCTATACCCAACATGAAATGAAATAGTCTATACCGAACATGAAATAAAATGAAATATATAAGCAGCGGGGGACGGGATAGCTCAGTGGTCGGAGCACTCACTTTCCCCCAGCCAAGTTAAGCAGCGTCGAGCGTGGTTACCAATCGGATGGGTGACCGTTTGTGCGCCTTGGCTTCACTACAGTTCCCCCAGTTCACCCAGCTGTAAATGGGTACCTGCCCTCTTTAGGGTCAGGGAAGGTAAAGCAGCGAGGGAGAGGGGATGGGCGCCGCCCTCAATATGCTGGCCCTAGAGAAGTGAGGTCTCTGACGCCTCGCTCCCCTACGACCTTATAGGTTATGGGACTCCTTTACCTTTTTTCCTTTTATATAAGCAGCCTGAAATGAAATAAAAGCTCCATAAGCAAAATGAAATGGAATAAAATCAGCTAGCAACTTAAAATAAGATGAAACCTAAAAGCAGTATGAAATATACTGAACATGTAAGCAACATGAAACGAACAGTCTATGAGCAACATTACATAAAATGAAATCTGTAAGCAACATTACATAAATAAAATCTGTAAGCAGCATTACATAAAATGAAATCTATAAGCAACATTACATAAAATGAAATATGTAAGCAACATTACATAAAATAAAATCTATAAGCAGCATGAGATGAAATCTATAAGGCACATGAATTGAAATCTGTAAGCAGCATTACATAAGATGAAATCTGTAAGCAACATTACATAAGATGAAATCTATAAGGCACATGAATTGAAATCTGTAAGCAACATTACATAAGATGAAATCTGTAAGCAACATTACATAAGATGAAACCTATAAGGTACATGAATTGAAATCTGAAAGCAACATTACACAAGATGAAATTTGTAAGCAACATTACATATGATGAAATCTATAAGGCGCATAAAGTGAAATTTGTAAGCAGCATTACATAAGATGAAATCTATAAGCAGCATGAAATGAAATTTATAAGCAACATGAAAACAAATCTGTAGACAAGACGAAATAAAATCTAGAAAAAATACAATGAAACGAAATTCTATTTTGTCCCTTTCATTTTTGGAACTTGTCACAAGCGGAACAGCCTGCAAATTTTAAAGTCCTGCTCACACACACACACACACACACACACACACACACACACACACACACACACACACACACACACACACACACACACACACACACACACACACACACACACACACAGCGCTTACCTGTACATGTATGTACATATATATTAACGTGTGTTTATGGCAGAACGGACAGGGGGCAGAACACGGGTGGCTGATGGGATGATGAACTAGACAGTGTAACGCCACCCACTTACGTTTCTTAGCATCGTATTGCATTTCCTCTCTGCTGTTCGTTTTCTTTCTTGTCCATTGCTTCTGTTTCTTTGTTTTCTTTCCTTCGTCGTCGAACGTTTAGACAGCAGCTATTGTTGCACTGTCATATGAGCGAAAAAAGTGTCGCGTTGCCGTTAAGCGCCTGGCAAGTCAGGCCTAGCGTGTCCGACTTCGTTCCTTTGTTCGACATTGTTTATTTGTATAGTTTTTTGGGATGATGGATGGCTTAATGAAAAAAGGCTTATTGAATATATTATCGGGAAATACACACTTGACGTTGACACACACGGGTAGACACACGGGCTTGCAGATGCACACACAGACACGCAGACACACTGACACAGACAGACAGAACATGCAGACACTTAATACATACACGCATGCACGTATGCTCAGTCGCGCACGAACGCACGCATGCGCACACACACATACACCCGTGCACACGCTCACGCGCGCGCGCGCACACGCTCACGCGCGCGCGCACACACACACACACTTAGACACACACGCACGCATACACGTATTATCAGTCGCGTATGCACACACACACACACACACACACACACACACACACACACACACACACACACACACACACACACACTTAGACATACACGCACGCATGCTTATATTATCAGTCTCGCGCGCGCGCACACACACACGCACGCACGCACGCATGCATGCAATATCAGTTGCGCGCGCGCACACACACACACACACACACACACACACACACACACACACACACACACACTCACACACACACACACACACACACACACACACACAACACACACACACACACACACACACACACACACACACACACTAATTACTCCTGCTGGCTTTCACATATTATTGTATAACTTAATCCGCTAAACCGTTGAAATCGTGACAATCTATATTGTCACATTACATAAGCAGGTATCGCATGACTTTTCTGTGAAAGAAAATGCGGGGTTCACTGTCTCTGCATTCCCTTTTTCTTACAACATGGCGGCCGTGACGTCATGACATGACCGCGCATAACCCTACCAACGTTTTGCTATTTTGTGCGTTATTTTATTTTATTTTTCTACATCAAGGATAATGGAATTAGCACTTGCGTGCTTTTTTTCCCCATCCAGTCCCCGTGTGTATGCGGTTTTGTAAATTCTGTCATCTAGCTGTTCCCACCGGCACACAATGGCCTACTCTTAGGGAACAGGATTTAACGTGTGCGCAAGATGTTCTGCGTGCGTTCGCACACGGGGCCTTGGTTTATAGTCTCATGCGAAGGACTTTTGGGGAGAGTGGAGTCGGCACTGATGTTAACTCCAGGGGAAAATATCCCCTTGAACGGGAATTGAATCGGGGTCATCAGATTGCGAGCGTTATGGTCTGACCACTAGGCTGTCCCGTGTTGTGTGTGTGTGTGTGTGTGTGTGTGTGTTCTTAAAAAGCAAAACCTGAAAATTTTTTTATTAACATTTTTTTTCGGACCTCGGCTAAAGCTCTGAGGTTCGTTCATCAGTGGTGAGATTTTTTTGCGTACGCGACAGTTTCTTCCCCACCACTAAGATAGCCGCATTCCGACTTCGGGGATACGGTTGGGAATTGAACCTACCGATTTTTCTAGAACAGTCGGGAGGTACCTCCCTGCTCTTTGGCGATCTTCAAATGTCCTGAGTCCGACTGGTATAGAATCTCCTTCTCCGAAAGCCTCGACATTCAGTTGGACTTTCTGGGAAGAAAGGGCAAGGCCGATAACTTTGAACCCAGAACCTCACTGTTTACTTGTTATCGAGGCGAAAGTCTCAACCATCCTGCCACCTTTGGTCGCTGTATATTTTGCGTATTTTCTGTTCTGTGAAGTACCGCGTCACCCTGAGGGGTCTAAACACGGCAATAGCGTCAATACCGTCATTTCATTGGGTCAAATTCTCCATTATGTACCCCCCCCCCCATCATCTCTCTCTGTCTGTCTCTGCCTCTCTCTGTCTCTCTCTCTCTTTCTCTCTCTCTCTAGTCAGCTATAATTCATCTATACCCACCTTTTTCCATTTTCATTCTCTGTATTTTATCTCTCTCTCTCCTCTCTCTCTCTCTCCTCCCCCCCCCCCCCCCCCTCTCTCCTCTCCTCTCTCCTCCTCCTCTCTCTCCTCTCTCTCTCTCCTCTCTC
>CM054139.1:11250636-11260636 GCA_028751875.1 Rapana venosa | reverse complement strand
CTTTTCTATCCCTCTCTATGTTTCTGCCTTGTTCCTTTTCTTCCTGTCGCCTCCTTCTTGTCTTACTTTCTGCCCTCTGTATTCAGTCGCTTGCCTTTTGTCCCAGCAATACATGAAAAATAACAGTTCTCTCCCATGCCGAAGTCGGATGCATTTTCGCTCATATGTCAGACAACAATTGTTGCTGTCTGAGCGTTCGATGAAGAAGAAAAAAGATCAATCTATCATTCAACTGCTTTTTTTTCTTTCCCTTTTTGTTTGCTTGTTTATTTGTTTGTTTCCTTCCTTCCTTCCTTCCTTCCTTCCTTCCTTCCTTCCTTCCTTCCTTCTTGTCTGTCTTTCTTCCTTCCTGTCTGTCTGTCTGTCTGTCTTTCTTTCTTTTCTTCTTTCTTTCTTTCTTTCTTTCTTTCTGTCTGTCTGTCTGTCTCTCTGTCTGTCTGTATCTCTCTTTCTTCTTTCTTTCTTTCTTTTCTTTCTTCCTTTCTTTCTTCCTTCCTTCCCTCCTTCCTTCCTTCCTTCCTGTCTGTCTGTCTGCCTGTTCTTTCTTTCTTTCTTTTTTTTTACGACGTCTGGGTTTATTATCTATTTAGTCTTTATACCACTCAATATCTTTCACTTACTCATTTGTTTGCGTATAATATATATATATATATATATATATATATATATATATATATTATATATATATATATATATATATATATATATATATATATATAATCTACTCGTTCATTCATGGTTTGCTTTTAAGCCACTTACTCTCCTCTGTATGGCTTTTCCATTATACATACCACACTTATTTTGACTAAAGAATCGTTAACGTGTGTATTTTCCTCCTTCATCAAGCAAGTTCACTCGCAGGTGCTGTAAATTTTTAGCCAGAATTCTTGAACATACCCCTGGGTTCAGGAAGGCTGCAAACATGGAATTACATTTTTTGTCTGTTTTTTTTTAATCCTAAAAAGACCACCAACATTTTATTTTGGTGAAGAAAATGTTAAAAATCACTTCGGTTTGACATTCAAAATAAGCCCCGAAGAATTCATCATTGCATTTACAAGTCGAAGAAAAAAAGAAAGAAAAATGACATGTTCATCTGAAGGACTGTCTCTGTTATGTGTTTTTTATCTATTTAAAAGATCGTTTCGCGGATACATTTTATCTATTAGTGTCTGTATTTATAAACATAAGAGAGAAAAGAGGAATACGGAAACAAAATCTCATAGATAAACTCTAAGCTTGTTTGCATTCTCCCTACCTTATAAGAAAGAAAGAGAGAGAGAAAGAAAGAGAGAGAGAGAGAGAGAGAGAGAGAGAGAGAGAGAGAGAGAGAGAGAGAGAGAGAGAGAGAGAGAGGCTTGTTTGCATTCTTCCTACCTAATGGGAGGGAGAGAGAGCACTGTACAGAGTGAGTGAGAGAGAGAGAGAGAGAGAGAGAGAGAGAGAGAGAGAGAGAGAGAGAGAGAGAGAGAGAGTATATCAAATTATGTTGTTATGGTAAAGCCTTTGCTTTTAGAGTAATGAAACATTATGAGAACACGACATTTACAAAGAAAGGAACATAGAAAGGTTTATCAAACATAAAACGTTTGCCAATCCCCGAAGATGGTTTGAGGCTACGTTCATGGTGGGCAGAAAGGGTCGCAAACGCAAAAATCTTACCGTTGGTGAACCTCAGAGCTCTAGCCGAGGAACGAAAAAAAAAATCACAAAAAAACTGAAGACATGCAACAAGCAAGCACGCAAACATGCACGCAGACAAGCAAACAAGCACGCAGACAAGCAAACAAGCAAGCAAGCAAGCTCGCAAACAAACAAACAAACAAGCAAGCACGCAATCAAGCAAGCTCGCAAACAAACAAGCAAGCAAGCAAACAAGCAAGTAAGCAAACAAGCAAGAAGGAAAAAAAAGCAAGCATGCAAGCAAGCAAGCTCGCAAACAAGCAAGCACGCAAACAAACAAACAAGCTTGCAAACAAACAAGCAATCTCGCAAAACAAGCACGCAAAACAAGCACGCAAAACAAGCAGGCTGGCAAACAAACAAACAAGTACGGAAACAAGCAAGAAAGCTCGCAAAACAAACAAGAAAGCTTGCAAACAAACAAGCAATCTCGCAAAACAAGCACGCAAAACAAGCAAGCTGGCAAACAAACAAACAAGTACGCAAACAAGCAAGAAAGCTCGCAAAACAAACAAGAAAGCTCGCAAAACAAACAAGCAAGCTCTCAAACAAGCAAGCTCGCAAACAACAAGCAAGCTCGCAAACAAACAAGGAAGCTGGCAAACAAACAAACAAACAAAAAAGTACGCAAACAAACAAGCAAGCTGGCAAAACAAACAAGCAAGCTCGCAAACAAGCAAGCAAGCTCGCAAACAAGCAAGCAACATCGCAAACAAACAAGCAAGCAAACAAACAAGCAAGCATGCACGCAAAGACGCAAGCCATCAAACAAGCGAGCAACCGACTGTAGATCTAAATTCAAGGTCCACGCGCATAAATCTAAAATGATAATGTAAAAGCTTTCGTTGACTACCCAGAGTCGTGTTCGAGCACACACTAGTGTTTGAGCATTTTATGTGGAGGATTGGTTGTTGGTTGTTGGGTGGTGAGGCTGGTTGTTTGGCTGCATGCTTTAAAGACTACCCATGGAAGTAGATAATATTTATTTATTTATTCATTCATTCTTTCATTTCGAGGATAATGGAATAATCATTCATGTTCTTTTTTTATATCCATTTCCACACATGTATGCAATTTTGTAAATTTTGTCATCCGTTCCCACCGGCTCACAATGGCCGAAAAGCGGAACGGGTTTTAACGTGCGCGCAAGATGTTCTGCGTGCGTTCGCACACGGGACCTCGGTTTATAGTCGTAGTATTAGAATAGAGAACTCTAGATAAAATGGCTTACCGACTGTCATTAAAACATGACCACGAGAAGCGAGAGAGACTGAAAAAAAATCGTTTATTTGAGTTAGTGTGGAACTCATTAAAAATTTGTGCCACTCGGGAGGGGGGTGGGATGGTGGTGGTCGCCTAGTGGTTAGAGCGTTGCGCTCGTGATCTAAAGGCCTGGGATCGAACCAC
Source organism: Rapana venosa (assembly GCA_028751875.1). Taxonomy (NCBI): domain Eukaryota; kingdom Metazoa; phylum Mollusca; class Gastropoda; order Neogastropoda; family Muricidae; genus Rapana; species Rapana venosa. The sequence continues at coordinate 11,257,546 of CM054139.1, read as the reverse complement.
CAATGAGGCATACATCAAAGACTTTTCCCCCCTGGAGTTAACATCAGTACTGCACTCCCACGAAAAGTCCTTCAGATGAGACTATAAACCGAGGTCCCGTGTGCGAGCTCATGCACAATATCTTGTACATACACTAAAATCCGACCAGTCTTTCGAAAGAACAGGCCATTGCGTAATAGTAGGAACAGATGACAAAAATACCTTCACCCCCCCAATGAAAAAAAAACAACGGCAAAAAACGCATACATACTAGTGTTGTGTTTAGGCATCATCCCCGAAGTCGGAATGCGGCTACCTTTTATGGTGGGTAAAAATGGTGCATACGTAAAATCTCACCATTGGTGAACCTTGGTACGCTGTACGAGGAGCAGGGGAAAAAATTGCATTATTCCATGTTAGTGTTCGCATCGCATCTTAATCTGAATTTCGAGGTATTGAATGCTTGTTATTTTGTCTGTTTAGAAAAAAAGATTCTGTGATTGAGTGTTTCCATTTAGTTTTGGTTTTTGGGGTAATTATCATTTTTTTTTTACATCTTTCCCTATACCACGCATGTAATTAAACTAATACATCACGGGTATTTTTGTTGTTGGGGGGGGTATTTGATTTTTTGTTTTTCTTGTTTTGATTCTTTGTCGGTCTGTTTTTATTTCTCAGTCTTTTCTAATCTTTACTGTCTGTCTTTCATTCTTTTCTATCTTTGTTTGTATGTATGTATGTATGTTTGTATGTATGTATGTATGTATGTATGTATGTATGTATGTATGTATGTATGTATAAGTGTATATATGTATATATGTATGTATGTATGCATGTATGTATGTATATTTGTACGTATGTATGAGTGTATGACTGCATGTATGTATGTATGTATGTATATACGCACTTCTATCTATCTATCTATCTATCTATCTATCTATCTATCTATCTATCTATCTATCTATCTATCTATCTATCTATCTATCTATCTATCTATCTGTCTGTCTGTCTTTCTGTCTCTCTGTCTCTCTGTCTCTCTTTCTGTCTGTCTGTCTGTCCGTCCTTCCGTCTATGTATCTATGTATATCTATGTATCCATCCATCCATCCATCCATCCATCCATCCATCCATCCATCCATCTATCTATCTATCTATCTATCTATCTATCTATCTATCTATCTATCTATCTATCTATCTATCTATCATCTAACCAATCTATCTATCTGTCTATCTATCTATCTATCTAAAAAAAATGTCGTTATCATTATCGTTATATATATATCTCTCTCTCTCTCCAACTATCACTCCTTCCCCCGCCTCTCCTTCCCCTTTCTATCTCTCTTCCTGTCTATATCATTCTTTTTTCCCTCATTACTTGTTGTGATAAACCAGAACAGAAGGAGATAGATGAGGGTGGACCACCTTCATCTCCCAACACTGCAGGTGTCTGTAAACCCCGGGCTTAGCACTGAAGGGAGATATGATCTGTGTGTGTGTGTGTACGTGTGCGCGCGCGCGCGCGCGTGTGTGTGTGTGTGAGGTGTTGCACTGTGCCTGACCCTGCAGATGCAGTGGGGGGAGGGGGGGGGGGGTAAAGGTGGGTGGGAGTGGAGGTGAAGCTGCATCCATCACCCCCATCCCCTCACCAATCCCCTCCCTCTCCCCCCCTGCCCATTAAAAAAAAAGTATTCTCACTCTCGGGGGACGGAATAGCTCATCGAGCTCAGTGGTCGGAGCACTCGCTTTCTCCCCAGCCAAGTTAAGCAGCATAAAGCGTGGTTACCAGTTGGATGGGTGACCGTTTGCGCGCCTTGGCTTCAGTACAGTCGCCCGGTTCACCCAGCTGTAAATGGGTACCTTCTCTCTTTAGGGTCAGGGAAGGTAAAGCAGCGAGGGAGAGGGGATGAGCTCCGCCCTCAATATGCTGGCCCCTGGAAAAGTTGAGGTCTTTGATGCCTTGCTCCCTTACGACCACATAGGTTATGCATATGGGACACCTTTACCTTTATTGTCACTCAGTATTGTTATGGGGGATTGGGCGTTGTGTGGTTGAAACATCCTGAGGGTAGTACTTGCATTAAACGCTTTTGAAAAAAATATAAATGTTGTGAGCGAGGCGGAACAGATTCCCATGTATTTGCATTTGAATAATGAGAACAAGAAAGAAAGAAAGAAAGAAAGAAAGAGAGAGAGAGAGAGAGAGAGAGAGAGAGAGAGAGAGAGAGAGAGAGAGAGAGAGAGAGAGGGAGAAAATAAAAGAGAGAGAAATGAGAGAGAGAGTACACGGGTCTTGTATGTGTATAAGTGTGCACACTGAAATCCAAGGTGAACATTTGAGTACCGGAAACAGATGCACGCGCGGCTACACACACGCATGCACGCACGTGCGAACACACGCGCACACACACGCACGCACGCACACACGCATGCACGGACACTCACATAACACACACGCACAACACACCACAGCACTCCACACACACACACACATACACACACATACACACATACACACACATAAACACACATACACACACATACACACACACACAAACACACACAAACACACACACAAACACACACAAACACACATTATCACACATACACACACACACACAAACACACACAAACACACACAAACACACACACACAAACACACACAAACAAACACACACAAACACACACACACAAACACACACAAACACACAAAAACACACAAACACACACACACAAACACACACAAACACACACAAACACACACACACACAAACACACACACACAAACACACACACACACACACAAACACACACACACACTCTCTCTCTGTCTCTGTCTGTGGTAGTGATTCACACAAACACAGACACGCACGCACGCGCCCCCCCCCCCCCCCCCCCACCACACACACTAACCCTTCTGCTCCCCCCTGCCCGCTCCTCCCCCCACGTCACGTGCTTGATTATCCCCCCCCCCCCCTCCATCATCTTCTGTTCTTTCAACCCCACCCTCCGTCCACCCAACCCCACTCCCAACACACACACACACACACACACACACACACACACACACACACACACACACACACACACACACCACACACACACACACACACACACACACACACACACACACACACACACACACACACACACACACACACACACACACACACACACCACCAACACACACACACAACACACACACACACACACACACACACACACACACACACCACACACACACACACACACACACACACACACACACACACACACACACACACACACACAATTACATTATGCAGTGACGTGGGACATGATTACAATCCTCATATTTGTCCTGGGAAACGACCTAGGCTGACCTGGCGTTGTTGTTGTTACTCCCTGCTGTGCTTTATATTATATTTTATTTATTTATTTATTGATTATTTCTCTTTTTTTTCGTTCCTCGGTTAGAGCTTCGAGGTTCACCAACGGTGAGATTTGTGCGTATGCGACGGTTCCGTCCACCCCCCCTCAATTTTGGTAGCCGCATTCCGACTTCGGGAATGGTGTCTAAACACGATACCCGTGTACATGCTGGTTTCTTTTGTTTGTTTGGTCATCCGTTCCTACCGGCACACAATGGCCTTCTTTTCTGAAAGGCGGAAAGGGTTTGTAACGTGTGGGTAAGATGTTCTGCGTGTGTTCGCACATGGGGCCTCGGTTTTTAGTCTCATCCGAAGGACTTTAAACATTGAGTTTGATGTTTTTGGGGGGTCAAGGCTGGGAGTCGAACCCAGAACCTCACGGTTTACTTGTTGGCAGGCGAGCGTCTTAACAATCCTGTCACCCTCGTTCTTGCTTTATATATATATATATATATATATATATATATATATATATATATATATATATATATATATATATATATATATTATACATATATATATATATATATATCAATCATTATCCTCGAAATAAAAGATTTTGTCATTGTCATTGCCATTCTCTCTCTCCTCTCTCTCTCCTCTCTCTCTCTCTCTCTCTCTCTCTCTCTCTCTCTCTCCTCTCTCTCTCTCTCTCTCTCTCCTCTCTCTCTCAGGCCCATATAAATGGAATACTCTTCCAGCACAGCTGCCAAAAATACCACCTCTTTACATCTCTTTAAGGAAAAGAGCACCAAGTCTCCTTATTGTATTGTATACCACTGCAGATCATGGCAAACTTCTCTGCGTGAAATTCGGGCTGCTCTAACTCAGGGAAAGCCCGTCCCCACAAGAGCACCCTGTTTTATTTGCTTTTCCACTCTGCATGTGTGTTTGTTTCCATATCAATGGCTTGTTTCTACATAATTTTGCCAGGGACAATTCTCTTGTTGCCGTGCGTTTAAAATTTTTGGGGGATAAAGGTAAAAAGGTAAGGGTGTCCCATAACCTATGTGGTCATTTTATTTATTTATTTATTTATTCTTTTATATCGAGGATAATGGTCATAGGGGAGCGAGGCGTCAGAGACCTCAGTTTCCTCAGGGGCCAGCATATTGAGGGTGGCGCCCTTCTCCTCTCCCTCGCTGCTTTACCTTCCCTGACCCTAAAGGGGCAGGTAGCCACTTATAGCTGGGTGAAATGGGGGACTATACTGAAGCCAAGGTGTGCAAATGGTTACCCATCCGTTGCTGCTTAACCTTGGCTGGGGGAAAGCCAGTACTCTGACCACTGAGTTATCCCGTCCGTATTTACTTGCTCTAAATGTGTGTCGCACACAGGACCTTGGTATATCGTCTCATCCGAAAGACTAGCACCCAGACCAGCACTCACAGCCGAGTGGATGGGGGAAACGTTTCGGGCACAAACGGGAATCGAACCACCACACACTTTTAACCGAGACTTTTTGCTTTCTAGGTAGGTGCGTTACCTCTAGATCATCGATCCACGAATGGACTGAACTAAAATTTTCCTTCCCATTTGTTCTCTATTTTATTGTTTGTTTTAAGGAGGAAAATGTTGAATACAGATAGATATTATATATTCTATTCTACCTTGTATTATACGTGCGTGTGTTGTGCGTGTGTGTGTGTGTGTGTTTGTGCGTGCGTGAGTGTGTGTGTGTGTGTGTGTGTGTGTGTGTGAGTGCGCGCGTGCTCGTGCGCGCGTGCGCGTGCGTGTGTGATTCTATGTGTGTGCGTCTGGGGTCAAGGTATATGTAAACCTTCAATAAACTAAAAAGCTGCGCTCTGATTGCAATGTCCTTGAAGTACTGTGAAGACCATCCTTTTCGGACAAAGCATTCCGTTCACACTGCCTTTGATCCCAGTCCTCCTCCTCTGTAGCTGCACAAAGCCAACAGTAGCACCACAGATACCACAATCACTTTGCAGCATCTTGACAAAAACCCGGTTCTTTGTCTTTCGTTTGAACACTTTTCATCGATTTTGCCACAGCTTTCAACGCCATCAAGACCCATCCATCCTCCCTCCCCCCCCCCCCCCCCCCGGCTCTTAAATCGCTGTCTCTAAGAATCTATCTCCTCGTCTCCCTCTTTGGGTCATAGATTTCTCGATCTATCGAACGCAGTCTGTCTACTTTTAAGAAGCAAACTCCTTTGAAAAAAACATCAACTTGTGTGTCGGCTGCAAGGAACTGTTCTGTGTCCTATTTTGTTTTTTTCAGCCAGTCTTAAACCAAAACAGTGGCGTTGGATTTGTAACTTTTCCAATTTTGTGATGATTCTTTACAGGGAGATTTGTCCATAACAATAAACAAAATCCGTAACAACAAGTCTTTAACAAGTCAAATTCTTAATTACCCCCCCATCCCTCCAACCCTATATGGGTACACGGAAATTCACACACAAAAATCACCCAAATCAGCATCAGCAATCAATATTGCGATTATTTCTAAACAACCACCCAGATTAAGTTCTATGTTTCAAAGAAGTTTAGCCATTTTCCTTATGGTAGTTATAGATTTGAACGAAATGAGTTAGAGTAATTAGATAATGAAACAATCTTTTCGCTGTCTGAAATCTGTCTTCATCATGGTATGTAGGAGGTATATGTACCCAAGAGGAAGTATTTGGACAAGTCATTATTTAAAAAAAAGTTTATTCTTTTATTTTGAGGATAATGGAATAAGCACTCATGTACTCTTTTACATCTAGTCCCCGTGTGTATGAGGTTTTGTAAATTTTGTCATCCATTCCCAGACGATTCTGTCTCGGTATTATTATAGAGATGGCAGACATGTTCTGGCTGGCTATTGTGGACCTCTTGCTTTTCCTGGGCGCAATATCTATCTATCTATCTATCTATCTATCTATCTATCTATCTATCTATCTATCTATCTATCTATCTATCTATCTATCTATCTATCTATCTATCTATCTATCTATCTATCTATCTATCTATCTACCTACCTACCTACCTACCTACCTACCTACCTACCTATCTATCTATCTATCTATCTATCTATCTATCTATCTATCTATCTATCTATCTATCTATCTATCTAACTGTCTGTCTGTCTGTCTGTCTATCTGTCTGTCTGCCTGTCTATCTGCCTGCCTGCCTGCCTGCCTGTCTATCTGCCTGCCTGCCTGCCTGCCTGTCTGTCTATCTATCTATCTATCTATCTATCTATCTATCTATCTATCTATCTATCTATCTATCTATCTATCATCTATCTGTCTATCTATCTGTCTGTCTCTCTCTCTGTCTGTCTGTCTGTCTATTTGTCTGTCTGCCTGCCTGCCTGTCTATCTGCCTGCCTGCCTGCCTGCCTGCCTGTCTGTCTGTCTATCTGTCAATCTATTTATCTATCTATCTATCTATCTATCTATCTATCTATCTATCTATCTATCTATCTATCTATCTATCTATCTATCTATCTATCTATCTATCTGTCTGCCTGTCTGTCTGTCTTCTGTCTGTCTGTCTATCTGCCTGCCTGTCTGC
>CM054139.1:11223136-11243136 GCA_028751875.1 Rapana venosa | reverse complement strand
GACAGAGAAGCAGACAGACAGACATGTAGACAGGCAGACAGAGAGAGACAGACAAACATACAGACAGACAGAGACAGACAGACAGGCAGACAGACACAGACAGACAGAGAGAGAGAGAAGAGAGAGAGAGAGAGAGAGAGAGAGAGAGAGTGACAACCAGAGAAGCAGACAGACAGACAGACAGACAGATAGAGAATAGGAAAGACCAGGGGGAAGAAGATGGCTCTGATTGAGCCGCTCATTTGCCTAATTGAGCTGGTACTATGGGCTTTCCTTTTTTTTTCTTCTTTCCCTATAATCTGTCTATTTCTGCTTTTCCCCCCTTTGTAAATATGATTATGCGGGAAGACTGATTACTTATTGAAATAAAGCAACGAAAAACAGATGACTGCATTGATTTGTTTTCTTGTAATCGTATCAGTTCAGAAGAATGGAAAACACGGAATCAGTTCGCCGTGAAGCAGATGCTTCATAATCATCAGAAGAAGGAAGATGAAACGGGCGTTGTCATTTTTATTGTCATTGTCATTGTCATTTTCATTGTCATTTCCGAATGTAATAACATCCCCGAAGTTGGAATGCAGCTTCCTAAATGATGGGGGGGGGGGGGGGGGGGGGGGGGTCACATACGCAAAACAAATTATCATCATTGGTGTATCTATGAACTCTATCCTGTTGTTCTCCTTTCTTTCTTTACCCTTTTTTTTTTATCCTTCTTTACCGACAGGATAGCTCAGTGGTCATAGCACGCGCTCTCTTCAAGCTAAGTTTAAGCAGCGTTGAGCGTGGTTACCAAATAGAGGGTGACCGTTCGTGCACCCTGGCTTCAGTATAGTCCCCCAGTTCACCCAGCTGTAAATGGGTACCTGCCATCTTTAGGGTCAGGGAAGGTAAAGAATGGATAAAAAAGGGAAAAGAAAGAAAGAAGAACAACAGGATAACAATGATAATGCAGAGAATCTGTACAGCGCTACATACCGTAGAGCAAAACAAATGAAAGCACTTGCATTTAAATCATTAATAAGCATGCAACCGTTCATAAATAGGATCAACAAATATGAAATTTGCACAAACACATGCACACGCACGTGTGCATGCGCGTGGTCGCGCGTTCGGCCGTAATGCTTTTAGGCAGGATTATAAAGATGGACTCGGTTGTTGAAAGCAATAACAGAAACAAAAAAACTCTTCCATGTGCACACTCTTATCCTATCTGCCTTTCACCTTCACTCTTCACCTATCCCGTAGTCTCGTAGATCGTGGGGGCACCACTGAAGATTTTGCAACCAGCTTCCTCCACTCCTCGCTGTTCTCAGCTTTGTGTAACAAATCGCTCCACTCAAGGCCAGTCCACTCTCTGATGTTGTCTTTCCCATTGTTTTCTCTGTCTGCCTCTTCGTCTCCCTCCTTGTATCTATCTTTGCATCCTTTTAAGTCTGTAAATTTTGATTTATGTAATTATCTGAATTCTTTGTTTTTCTGTCTTCACCTTTCTGTATGAATGTCTATATGTTTTGTTTTTCTTTGTACTTTCTTCTTTTTTTCAAAGTTGATTTATTTCTCTTTTTATAAATGCACGGCGCACTAGCTTTCTTATGGTTATGTTTGCTTAAAGCGCTACTGTAGATTTTTCTTTTCTTATCATCTGCTTTACATATCAGTTTATTGAATGTAGCTCTTTATTCATTTTGATGTGGTTGGTGAAGATGAGAAAAAGTATAGTCAAATAGACAGGGTAGCTAATTGGTCATAGCACTGGCTCTCCCCAAGCTAAGGTTAAGCAGCGTTGAGCGTGGTTACCAAATGGATGGGTGACCGTTCGTGCACCATGGCTTCAGTGCAGTCCTACGCTTCATCATGCTGTAAACGTGTACCCCAACTATTTTAGGGTCTGGGAAGGTAAAACAGCGAGGGAGAGGAGTTGGGCGCCCCCCTCAAAATTCTGGTCTGGTTATGGGAACACTTTTACCTAATGTTCAAATGACACCTTCGTAAAGTCAGCCTTTTCTGAAATACTTCAAACATATAACCATAACAGTGGTGTCTGCATTCATGTCATGACTATCCAACACAACATGTTCTCCTTATTTCTTTATTTAACATTGGTATACAAAAAAAAAGCACAACTCGTAAATTAGCATGTACAACAATACACACACACACAAAGAAAGAGAAAGCAACCCAGAAAAACACACCATCGAGCATTCATTCTGTACCGCCTCAATTCGATAGAACATTGCTCTCGAAAGTTCCAGACTCTCCTGACAGCCGTTATAGCCACGTCTGTGTTTCAGTCACAGAACGACCATGCCAAGTAAGAAGGCCTACGTGTGGCTGCATGCCTGAGACTGGTGAAATCAGAGACAGGATCAATGGTCAGCATGGTAGGAAATGAGTGGAAAGGATTTTTTTGGGTGGGTCTCTGTCTCCTGGGTATAACTCTCTTGTCTGTCTGTTTGTTTCTCTGTCTGTCTGTCTGTTTCTCTGTCTGTCTGTTCTCTATCACTCTGTCTGTCTGTCTCTCTCTGTCTCTGTCTGTCTGTATGTCTTGTTTCCCCCTTTCATTTCTCTTCTCTCTTCTGTCTGTCCTGTCTTTTCTTTCTTTCTTTCTTTCTTTCTTTCTGTCTTTCTTTCTTTCTTTCCTTTCTTCTCTTTCTTCCTTCTTTCTTTCTTTCTTTTCTTTCTTTCTTTCTTCTTTCTTTCTTTCTTTCTTTCTTTCTTCTTTCTTTCTTTCTTTCTTTCTTTCTTTCTCTCTTCCTTCCTTTCTTTCTTTCTTTCTTTCTTTCTTTCTTTCTTTCTTTCTTTCTTTCTTTCTATTTCCATCCCTCTCAACCTAGACCAACTTTCCCCATCCCTTTTTTCCTTGCCCACAAAGAGTTAATACGCGTGTATGCTAATGCCTGTGTTTGTGTGAGCGCGTGCAGTTAGACATGCTCGCGCTCTCTTGAAAATCGTCACCCCAGCATCCAGATTCTTCCTATGGCAATGTGCAGTTGTGGCGGTGAGAGATGGCGCATGAAGATACATGACTGGCCTCAACTGCTAATAAACTGTCTGTCGGGTCACCTCACCTCACCTCACCCCACCTCACCTCACCTCACTTCACCTACCAGCCTCGTCTTTCTCCTCCTTCACCCTGTCTTCTTTACAGCTGTCATTCCAGATTTGTTATTATTTTTCTCTTTTCTTTTTCTGATTGCCAATATTCCTAGCTTTGCACTTTTTTCTATTCTTGTACTTGATCTGATTTTCTGTTCTGTCTGTGTTTTATTTTTTAAGGAAGTGCTCTCCGTCTCTCTGTCTGTGTCTCTGTCCCTCTCTGTCTTTCTGTCTGTCTGTCTGTCTTTCTCTATCTCTCTCTGTCTCTCTTTGTCTCTGTCTCTATCTCTGTCTCTCTCTGTCTTTCTGTCTGTCTGTCTGTCTGTCTCTCTCTCTCTTTCTCTCTCTCTCTCTCTCTCTCTCTCTCTCTCTCTCTCTCCTCTCTCTCTCTCTCTCTCTCTCTCTCTCTCTCTCTCTCTCTCTCTCTCCTCTCTCTCTCTCTCTCTCCTCTCTCTCTCTCTCTGGTGATGTGTCATTATCCTTTTTCTATTGCCTTGTTTCATATTTTTCTCCCTTAATTCCTCGCTCTCTTTCAATTCTGAATCTCCCAATTCTTTTGACTTTTTCACAAGCCTATATACACACAGATGCATCTGCACTCGTGGGTGTCCATGTAAATGCTGTTGGATCTGTTATTGGATTGTTTTTTCGAATAATCACTTCAGACTTTGTGTGGCAACAAGAGATGCCACACGAAGATACACGACTGGCCAAGACTGCTCATAAACTGTCTGTCAGTTCACAGATCTCCCCGCTTGTGCCTCTCCTCCCAGTTTCAATTTCTGTCTACCCAGCTGCAATGCTGTGTTATTGCTGTTCTTTTGTCTTGTCCTGTTATGACTGCTAAGGAAGAATTTCGTAATGTGGCTCTAGAATCAAGTAGATCGTGTACACTTCGTTTTTATCTCTGTCAAGCTGAACATGATAATGTGGTGCAGTTACACAGAATCGTGTTCCAACACTGGAGAACCACCACACACCAGCCATCTTTTAAATTTCATACCACTTTCAGACCTTGCGATGCAAGATTCACAGAAAACGCATTTCGTTCATAGTCATTGGGATCAGTTGCTGAACTCATGACATCAGGATCGGTTGCTGAACTCATGACATGACATCATGATCAGTTGCTGAATTCATAACATTAGGATCAGTTGCTGAATATGTGACATCACGATCAGTTGCTGAACTCATGACATCAGGATCGGTCGCTGAACTCATGACGTCAGGATCGGTTGCTGAACTCATGACGTCAGGGTGGCTTGCTGAGATCACGGTTGTCACCTTCAAGTCGCAGTGGGACAGCCTTGATTAGAGATGACGGTTGATCACACATCCCTTCTGAATTTCTTGTGGAGAATTAATTATACATGTATAGTGCTTATTTTCTCTGTCTGTCTATCTGTGTACATCTGTTTGCTGGTCTTTTGTGTGTGTGTGTGTGTGTGTGTGTGTGTGTGTGTGTGCGCGTGCTTGCGTGCGTGCATGTGTGTGTGTTGTATGTGCGTGTATGTGTGCTTATGTATAAGTGCGTGCGTGCGTGTGGGTGTGTGTGGGTGTGTGTATGTGTGCATGTGTGTGTATGCATGTACATGTGTGTGTGTGTGTGTGCAAGCGTGCGTGTGTGCTTATTTGAGTGTGCGTGTCTGTGTGTCCACACGTCTGTATGTGTGTGCGTGTGCATGCGTGCATGGATGCATGCTATGTAACTGTCCATTCGCTGTAGGGATATGTTAGCATAACAGAACTTAATCCTTCATTGATTGGAAAGCTGGGATCTGATTCCAATACAGGTGAAATATTTATTTGCATACGATCTTTCTCAGGCATAGCATTCTATTTACTACCTTTGATGAAAAATTCTTATTTGCTTCCAAATAACGCAAACAGAAGCATGAAAAGCTTACTGTCGTTCTTCTGAATCGTGAAAAACCCAGCTTTTTTGTCGTTTATTTTAACACTATTTATTGATTTTTCAGAATCTTTCAACGCTATCAAGGCCCATTTCCGAACCCTTAAATTACTCTCCCTGAGAGCCTGCCCCCGTTTCACTCTTGGAGTTATAGATTTCTTGATCCACTGACTGCAGTCTGTCCACTTTCAAGAAGCAATATCCTTGGAAAAGTCAACCTGTGATGGCTTCAAGGAGTTGTTCTGTCTCCTCTTTCGTTTCAGCCTGTGCAAAAATATCTTGCACTGGATCAAGTATTTCTCCACTAGGTTTGTGATGACTCTGCACCAGAAGATGTGTTAAATTTGACACGTGTCTCGTGAACAAGTGGGTGTTCTGTCTGAGAACTTAACTGTTTGTCTGTTCAGAAGTCCAATATGTTCTGAAAGAAACGCTAATCAGCCTTGAACGTCTTGTACAGCATGCAACTTTCACTGCAGGAAAGGAGACATCAGGATACGTGGCTGGCCACAACTGCCAAAAGATTCATCCATTTTCCCGCCCTTTCTCATGTCCTCTGCATCCCACTTTTTCCAGCTTCAATCTAGTAAGTTACTAATTTGCTTTTTTTCTTGTTGTTTCTGGCAAAACTACCAGTTTTTCACTTCCTTAATGTGTCAATAATTTCAATGTGAACTGCACTTTTGCTTCTTAAATTTTATTTTCGGCAACTTCAGTATATGCTTTATGTGTGTATGCATGTGCCGGCGTGCGCGTGCAACACACACACATGCGCACGTGTTCATGCACACACACACACAGGTGAGAGAGAGAGAGAGACAGAGAGCGACAGAGAGACAGAGATAGAGAGACATGGAGACAGAGAGAGAGAGAGAGAGAGAGAGAGAGAGAGAGAGAGAGAGAGAGAGAGAGAGAAACAGACACAAAATATCAGGTGGTACACGTTTAGAATGTTGAGGGCTTTGTTAAAACTGAAAATACGTTCAAGCCAATATAAACGATAAAAGATCAACAAAAGCAACAAGGGTAAGAAACAACATGTAATGAATATTTACTCATCAGCGTCACTGATCTTTTCTGTATCTGTAGTACACCCACTCATCAAACGGAAAAAGCCAGCACAGACACACAGACAGAGAACAGCACAAAACCCAAACAAAAAACCAACCCCCCAAAAACCAATCCTGAAGGAAAGGGACAGCACTAATTGAGCTGCTCATTTGCCTAATTGGGTTACTGCCCCATGATCCCTCCTTACTCTGTAGTCCTTTTATCTCTTGCTTCTTTTTTCTCGGGACATGAGTGGGTGGATTATTGGAAAATAAAGATATAGATAGACTTGCAGCCCACAGGCTGTTGGGGATTGATTTCCGATTTTGTGTATGGCCATGATTGGGAAGTGTATAATATGTTGCTGTCTCTCTTCCTTTGCTTCTTTGAAAGTTTCTGAAGTTTGATCCAATGGTAACCATGTTTATGGTCCAGTGATCTGGAACGACCTCCCTCTCTCCCTTCGTCAAAAGCCTACTTATGATGCTTTTAAATCCAGCCTAAAGACGCATCTATTTCAAATCTAAGATTCTCTCCTCTTGTTTCATCTCATTTCTGTCCCTCAATAACCAACCCCCCCCCCCCCCCATTAGCCTGCCCGAGTGTACAACTTTTGTGTGTGTGTGTGTGTGTGTGTGGGCGCGCGCGCGTGTGTGTTTACATTTGTATTTGTAAAAAACTGTTAATTGTGCGTGTGTGTGTGTTTACATTTGAATTTGTAAAAATCTATTAATCGTAACTGGCTGCATGTGAAAGAATAGGATGAATGAGAGCGCTTTGATTTGTTTTTTGCAAGCTTTAGCGCTGTATAAATTCCATGTATTATTATTATTATTATTAACCTGGAACCTTTTTTCATTCTTCAGCCAGAGCTCCACAGTTCACTAGTGGTGAGGATTTTTGGGATATGCGGAAGGTTTGTGTATGATATTTTTTTAAAAAGCTATCTTGGAATGTTTATAACAATCTGAAATGTATTTTTCTTGTGTCTTGTGAGATAATTAGAGGCATCAATGTGCCTGTCAGTATTGGAATTGCCCTTCATGGGATGATTAAAGTCTTTTTGACTTGACTTGACTTGACTTGACTTGCCCACCATTAAGGTAGCCGCAGTTCAACATGTGTGGGATGATGTGAAATAATTTTTTTTTATAAGAAAGAGTAAACAAAAAAAGATGTGATATGAAGTTCAAACGTAGAAGTGTATAGCGGTGTGGTATGAAGTAAAGATGTAGAAGTGTATTGACGGTGTGGTATGAAGTAAAGATGTTATAGTGTATTGATGGTGTTTTAAAAATTTTTACTTTTTAAAAATTCTTTTATATCGAAGATAATGTAATAAGTACTTATATGCTTTCTTTTTTTTACATCCAGTCCCCGTGTGTATGCAGTTTTGTAAATTCTGTCATCTGTTCCCTCCGGCACACAATGGTCTACTCTTACGAAAAGTGTGCTATGAAGTAACGATGTAGAAGTGTAATGATGGTGTGGTACGAAGTAAAAATGTTGTACAGTAAAAAAATACATCTTTATTTCTTAATGGGGTCATCTTTCTGTTTTGTATGTGTATCTGATTTTTGTTGTTTTGCATCGTGTGTTTCTTATTTCTCTTTATTATCGTTGAGTGTCTTCATTAATGTCTCCTATACTTGTGCATTTTCTTTTTGCAGCTGGTTAATCTGTTATTTTGGAAGTGATAGAATATAGAAGTACAAGTCCCATCTGAATAAAACTTCTCATCAAAGAAATATTTTAACCAGAGAATTTAATCAGAAAAACTACTATTCAAAGTCGATTTTCGTTCCTCTGTCAAGAGTTCCGAGGTTCACCAATGGTGAGAAATTTTGCGTATGCGATCATTTTTTTGCCCACCATGAAGGTAGCCGCATTCTGACTTCGGGGATGCTGTTCAAGGAAATTGAGCAAAAACTTTTCACCTTGGTGATTTTTTGGTATCCCCCTTTCCTTACATAATGCACACATATATCAAATTTTGTCTGTTTTTTCTATATCCCCCTTTCCTTACATAAAGCACACATATAAATAATAATAATAATAATGATAATAATAAATGGAATTTGTATAGCGCTATATCTTGGAAAGACAAATCAGAGCGCTTGCATTCAACATATTCTTTCAGAGTTATGCAGCCAATAACTATCAAAAGTGATATATATATATATATATATATATATATATATAAAGTAGCACAATATACATATATATATATATATATATATATATATATATATATATATATATATATATATATATATATATATAAAGTAGCACAACTTGTAAATTTGTGGGTGCAACATTCACAAGGCAGCTCAACTCAGAAGCACCTCCTTTCCCAACCGTGTTGAAACTGCCTCCATTCGGCAGAGCATCGCTGTCACGGCCTCCAGACACTGGGACAGCTTGTACAGCCATGTCAGTGTTTCAGTCACAGAACGGCTAAATCAGAAAGTAGCCCTTCGTGTGGCTGCACAGCATGCATGCAGGGAACTGGCAAAAACATTAGACGCAGGAGCTAGCTAGCTACGGCCGGATATCATGGTAGGAGTGAGGGGGTTAAACTGGTCTTTGTCTGTCTATCTTATTGTATAAATGTCTGTTGTCTGTCTCCTCTGTCTGTCTTCTTTGCCTGTCTGTCTGTCTGTCTGTCTATCTGTATGTCTATCTGTCTTGTCTGTCTTTCTGTATCTATCGATCTATCTATCTGTCTGTCTGTCTTGTCTGTCTTGTTGTCTGTTTTGTCTGTCTGTCTGTCTGTCTGTCTATCTATCTATTTATCTATCTATCTATCTATCTATCTATCTATCTATCTATCTATCTATCTATCTATCTACTTATCTATCTGTCTGTCTGTCTGTCTGTCTGTCTGTTGTATGTCTGTCTATCTGTCTGTCTGTCCGTTTGTCTGTCCGTTCGTCTGTCCGTCTCTATCTATCTATCTATCTATCTATCTATCTATCTATCTATCTATCTATCTATCTATCTATCTATCTATCTGTCTGTCTGTCTGTCTGTCTGTCTGTCTGTCTGTCTGTCTACCTGTCTACCTGTATGTCTATCTGTTTGTCTGTCTGTCTGTCTATCTATCTATCTATCTATCTATCTATCTATCTATCTATCTATCTATCTATCTATCTATCTATCTATCTATCTGTTTGTCTGTCTGTCTTTCTATGTATGTATGTATGTATGTATGTATGTATGTATGTATGTATGTATCTGATTGTTTGTCTGTCTGTCTGTCCGTCTGTATCTATCTACCTATCTATCTATCTATCTATCTATCTATCTATCTATCTATCTATCTATCTATCTATCTATCTATCTATCTATCTATCTATCTATCTACCTATCTATCTATCTGTCTATCTGTCTATCTATCTGTTCTGTTTATCTCTCAACCCAGCACAATTTCCACTTCTTTTTTTTTCCTCACAAAAGTTAACAGCACGAATGGTTTGTAAACGTAATGGCTGTGTTTGTGTGAGCGCGTGCAGTTAGACACGCTCGCGCTCTCTTGAAAATGGTCACCCCGCATCCAGATTCTTCCTATGGCAATGTGCAGTTGTGGCGGTGAGAGATGGCGCATGAAGATACATGACTGGCCTCAACTGCTAATAAACTGTCTGTCGGGTCACCTCACCTCACCTCACCCCACCTCACCTCACCTCACATCACCTACCAGCCTCGTCTTTCTCCTCACATCCCACTGCCATCTTTACAGCTGTGATTCCATCCCCGTTATTGCTTTTCTCTTTTCTCTTTTTTCTTGTCCTGCCGTGGTTCCCAGCTTGCTTTGCTTTGCTGCTGCTTTTTTATCCTCAGTAATCCAGAAATCGATGGGAAATACGCTTTATTCCACCAGCCATCATGGCGCAGAGGTTAGTGTGTTGAGCTGCATACTGCCTGGGTTCGATTCCCGTTCAAGGGGGATATTTTCCCCTGGAGTTAACATCAGTGCAGACTCCACTCTCCCCAAAAGTCCTTCGGATGAGACTATAAACCGAGGTCCCGTGTGCGAACGCACGCAGAACATCTTGCGCACACGTTAAATCCTGTTCCACTTTTCGTAAGAGTAGGCCATTGTGTGCCGGTGGGAACAGATGACAGAGTTTACAAAACCGCATACACACGGGGGACTGGATGTAAAAAAGCACATAAGTGCTTATTCCATTATCTTCGATATAAAAGAATAAAAAAAGGAGGGTCGCGGGTTCGACTTCCATAAGAGACGTGAACATTTTTTCAGACTCTGACCGGCTCCTATTTATTTTTATTTTTAAAATTTATTTATTTATTCTTTTATATCGAGGATAATGGAACAAGCACTCATGTTCTTTTTTTACATCCAGTCTCCGTGTGTACCCAGAATGAGTTTGTTATGAGCTCATTGAGAAGACTTGGACCACACCGTCCATGCTTTATCCACTTTACGGATGGGATTTTTGACAGTGTTGCTAAAACTACCTGGCCAACACTGCAGGTGTCTGTATATCTCGGGCCCAGTTGACGCTGAGATATAGTAGGAAGCTTAGAATACAGCCCTTTTCAGTAGTCTCACAGCACATGCACTTACATATTTTTTATTTCTTTTATTTTGAGGATAATGGAATAAGCATTTATGTGCTTTTTTGCATCCAGTCCCCGTGTATATGCGGTTTTTGTTAATTCTGTCATCTGTTCCCACCGGCACACAATTGCCTACTCTTACGAAAAGCGGAACAGGATTTAACGTGTGCGCAAGATGTTCTGCGTGCGTTCGCACAAGGGGCCTCGGTTTATAGTCTCATCCGATAGCAGAATGTTGACATCGTCGTCATCGTCATGGATCATCATGCAAAAAAAGGAATCTGATTCGGTAACCCCGGATAGTCTGGTCTCAGGGTGACCTCAGTTTTGGTTTCCCATTTGCTTCTGTGCCTTTGGTGAGTTAGTATCAAAGCCTTCGGGGGTTGGAGGTACATGGGAGAAGGTCGTTGGCGTGAGGGGTGGGTGGTGGGTGGGTGGGGGGATACACTATAGAGTCAACCTGGGGGTGAGTGTCTATCTCAGTCTGGCTCTGTTTAGTACTGTCGTCAGTAGGAGTCTTAGTAAGTGGTGTCCTCTGTATGTTCATTCAGAACAGAGACTGCTAAACACCGCCAAAGTGATTCAGCAGTAGTGCAGGGCTCCTCTGGTTGGTGGCCTCGCGGCGACCTATCATTGAGAAGGTCCTTGTGGACTTCTGACCCTGATAATACGAGAAAGCATACAAACTTTGTGTGTGTATGTGCGTGCGTGCATGCGTGCGTGCATGCGTGCGTGTGTGCAAGCACCCACACGTATATACATCTGGGCACACGGATATATTCATGTGAGAGAGTATACGCCATAACATTTCTGCAGACATAGTTTCATGGAATCGCTTCAGACTGGCTATTCTCTGACGTGCGAGGCAGTTTAAGCGGCTAGAGATGCCGCATGAAGATTCAGGCCTGGCCAAAAATGCCAATAAACTGTCCCCCGTCAGATCACACACACAATAATTATTATCTCCAGCCTCTCTCCATCTCTGCTGCGCTGTCTGGATTCAGGTTCTGTCCTTTTGTACCCACGACCCGCTGCCACTTTCTTTTATTTTGTTCTTTTCTTGTATTCTTTTTTGTTTTGTTTTCTTCTTGTCTTTTGTTCTTTTCTGCCAATTGACCACTAGGGGAGAAGCGTTGGTGTAATGTAGTGTTGAGGGGTGGGTTGGAAGTCAGGGCAAAATTACACTTGTGGCGGGTTTTTGTTTTATTAACTATTGTGAGCTAGCTGGATATGTGGGGAGTGCTGCAGAGAGGTAAAAAAAAAGGTAAAGGAGTCCCATAACCTATAAGGTCGTAGGGGAGCGAGGCGTCAGAGACCTCACTTCTCTAGGGCCAGCATATTGAGGGCGGCGCCCATCTCCTCTCCCTCGCTGCTTTACCTTCCCTGACCCTAAAGAGGGCAGGTACCCATTTACAGCTGGGTGAACTGGGGGAACTGTACTGAAGCCAAGGCGCGCAAACGGTCACCCATCCAACTGGTAACCACGCTCGACGCTGCTTAACTTGGCTGGGGGAAAGCGAGTGCTCCGACCACTGAGCTATCCCGTCCCGAGAAGTGCTTGAAAACATGCTTGCATGTGTGCTTAGTTGGTTTTTGAAATGAATTTTGCATGTCTGTATGTATACATATACAGACATATACATACATAAGCGCACGCATGCAAGTACGCACACATACACACGCACAGACGCGTGCACAGACACATAGACACGCGGACACACAATCACAGACAGCACACAACACAACTCCTCCCCCCACACACACATACACACGCACACATACACTCAGACGCACACACAGATAGGCAGACACACAGACATGTAGACACACAGAACACACACATACACACACACACATTTTAGTACATGAAAAAAATCTGGTTCAAACGGGTATCAAACCCACAAGTTGTTTTCAAGACGGGTGCTTTATCTCTAGACCCCCAATCAAATGGTTGAGAGAGAGAGAGAGAGAGAGAGAGAGAGAGAGAGAGAGAGAGAGAGAGAGAGAGAGAGAGAGAGCGTTTGTTATTAATCATTATCTTGAACTGCGTGATCCTAGTTTGCATAATTAAAAGGACAGGTTTTAGGTAAGCCAATCACAATTAAACAAAACAAAAATTCGATCAGTGTTTGAGCTGATAGCTTCAAGCAAGAGATCCTAATTTTACTAATGAAAAGGAAGAAAAACATGGCTACAATCTGGCCATGCAGGAAAAAAAAATGCTAACAAGGTAATTATTGACATCGTGTTCTTCCCCCATAGCCCTGCTGCGATCTTCGTGACTGACTAACGATACAATGAACAAGTAAACAGCTGGTCTTGATTAGGGCGTTTTTCAATCTGTATAATTATATCGGGACGGGATAGCTCAGTGGTCGGAGCACTCGCTTTCCCCCAGCCAAGTTAAGCAGCGTCGAGCGTGGTTACCAGTTGGATGGGTGACCGTTTGCGCGCCTTGGCTTCAGTACAGTTCCCCCAGTTCACCCAGCTGTAAATGGGTACCTGCCCTCTTTAGGGTCAGGGAAGGTAAAGCAGCGAGGGAGAGGAGATGGGCGCCGCCCTCAATATGCTGGCCCTAGAGAAGTGAGGTCTCTGACGCCTCGCTCCCCTACGACCTTATAGGTTATTGGACTCCTTTACCTCCCTTTTATAATTATATCTGCACAGGTTTTTGTTTTTCGTTCATTCCTGGGCTAGAGCTTAAAGGTTCACCAATGGTGAGACTTTTTGGGAGTACGCGACCGTTTTTACCCATCATTAAGGTACCCGTTCTCTTCAATGTCTTGCTATTGTTTTATTGAAGAGAACATCAAGAAAAACAATAGCAAGAAAGCATATCAGCTGGTGAAAGACCTGACTAGCACAAAACAGGGAAAAGGTTTAACAATCCAAGACAAATATGGGAAGTGTCTCACTGACGACCAGGATATTCTGAACAGATGGACAGAATACTGTTCCGACCTGTATAACTATAGAACCGCAGGAGATCCAGAAGTCCTTAATGTACCCGCAAGCAAAGACACAGACAGTCACCCTATCCTCCGAGAAGAAGTGGAAACAGCAGTCAGATCGCTGAAAAAGGGAAAGTCAGCAGGGGCTGACAACATTCCAGCTGAGTTGGTTCAAGCTGGAGGGGAAGCCATGATCAGCGCCCTACTAAGAATCTGCAACAAGATCTGGCAGACAGGAAAAGGGCCAACACCATGGACACAGTCACTCATCATCACCCTCCCCAAGAAAGGAAATCTACAACAATGCCATAATTACCGCACAATCAGCCTCATATGCCACCCAAGCAAGGTCATGCTGCAGATAATATTGAATAGACTGAAGCCACAAGCAGAGACCATCATTGCTGAGGAACAAGCAGGTTTCAGAGCAGGGTGCAGCACAACAGAACAGATATTCAACCTCAGAATACTATGTGAGCGGTACCTTCAACATCAACAAGACCTTTACCACGTATTTATTGATTTTAAGAAGGCATTTGACAGGGTGTGGCATGCAGCTTTGAGGGCAGCCATGAATTTGTACAGCATCAATGCAAACCTGATCAGAATCATCAAACAGCTGTACAGCGAGGCCACCAGTGCAGTGTACTACAACAACAACATTGGAGAATGGTTTCGAACAACAGTTGGAGTAAGGCAGGGCTGTCTACTCTCACCCACTCTTTTCAACATCTTCCTTGAGAGAATCATGACTGATGCACTGGAACATCATGAAGGATCAGTCAGCATTGGTGGCAGAACGATCACAAACCTCCGCTTCGCAGATGACATTGATGGAATAGCAGGATCAGAAAAAGAGCTTGCCAGCCTAACAGAACACTTGAATAAGGCCTCCAAAACATACGGCATGGAAATCTGTGCAGAGAAGACCAAACTGATGACTAATAACACCAACGGCATTAGCACTGATATCAGGGTTAATGACCAAAAGCTGGAAACAGTTCAAAGCTTCAAGTACCTGGGAGCCATTGTATCAGACCAGGGATCCAAGCCAGAAGTAGAATGCAGGACTGCAATAACAGCTTTGTCAAAACTAAACACCATCTGGAGAGATAAAAATATCTCACTTATCTCCAAGATCAGACTAATGCGCTCCCTTGTCATATCCATATTTCTGTATGCCTGTGAATCATGGACCCTGACTGCAGATTTGGAGAGAAGAGTACAGGCGGTGGAGATGAGATGCTTTCGGAGACTCCTTGGCATCTCCTACAAAGACCACATAAGCAACGAAAGCGTGCATAACAGAATCCAGCAAACTATTGGACCCTATGAGAACCTTCTAACGATCGTGAAAAAACGTAAACTTAAATGGTATGGGCATGTCACAAGATCGAAAGGACTTGCAAAGACAGTTTTACAAGGCACTGTTCAAGGAGGAAGAAGAAGAGGCAGACCAATGAAGAGCTGGGAGGATAACATCAGCGAATGGACAGGCCTAGAACTCAACAAAACCCTGAGAAAGGCAGAACAGAGAGAGGAATGGAGGGAACTGGTTGTTGAGTCTTTGAGGGTGCCCCCACGGTCGTCAGACTACGGGACAGATAGATAGATAGATAGATAAGGTACCCGTATTCCGACTTCAGGGGTGGTGAGTAAACACACCTATGTGTATGTGTTAAAAAACAACAACATTGTAATCTATTCCTACTGGCAGAAAATGGCTTATTTTTTTTGTTTAAAAGGCGGAGCGGGTTTTAAACGTGTGCGCGAGATATTCTACGTGTGTTGGCGCACGGGACCTCGGTTTATAGTCTCATTCGAAAGACTTTTGGGGAGAGTGGAGTCGGTATTGATGTTAACTCCAGGGGAAAAATCTTCTCGAACGGGCGCCTTGGTGGTGGCTCGATTCCGGGCCGTCAGATCACGAATGCAATGTTCTAACCACTTGGCTATCCCGTCCCCCTTAACCCTTTTGCACAGTTTTGATCTCAGCTTTACTTCCTAATAAGGTGACAGCCCTAAAATTGAATGTGTGGCCATCGGGGCCACAAATATTATGATCGGGAATCAGCAGCCATGACCTAGTGGTTGTTGCGTTAGATTTGTGTCTGGAAGGTCGCGGGTTCGAATCCCATTAGGGTCATAGTTTTTTTTCAGACTCCAGTCGGCTCCTACCCAGAGTGAGTTTGCTATGAAACCATTGGGAAAACTGAAGCCGCACAGTCGAGCTTCATCCATTTTCTGGGTGCGATTTTGAGAGTGTTTCTCAAACTACCTGACCAGCACCGCAAGTGTCTGTATCTCTCATGCCTGGTTGATGCCGGGATATATCCTGTTCCGCGTTTCGTAAGAGTAGGCCATTTTGTGCCGGTGGGAACAGATGACAGAATTAACAAAAACGCATATACACGGAGACTGGATGTAAAAACCCACATGAGTGCTTATTCCATTATCCTCGATATAAAAGAATAAATAAAAAAATCATGATAGAAAGCGTAGAGTACAGTTCTGTAAAGTAATCTCAAAGCATATGTACGTGCACATCAGTCGTCCAATATCACTTAATGTGAACAGGCTTAAAATCGAAGACACTTCCATAGCAGCATACCGTTACATCATCCTCATCACTATCGGTCATCATGCAGTAAAAGAAAGAAATGTCCCTGATTCAGTGGCCTCTGTTGCAGTGATCTCGTGGTGACTTCAGGTTTGATTTCCCGTGTACGTGCTTCTGTGCCTGTGGAGGGTTTGTGTCAAAGCCTTCGGGGTTGATCGGAAGTTCATGGTGTAGCGATCATTACCACAAATGGGCATCTCACTCAGTCTGGTTCCGCGACGAAGCTAATATAATCGGTGGTCTAGAGGTGGATAGGTGGTCTAGAGGTAACGCGCCTGTCTAGAAAGCGAAAAGTCCCGGTCAAAAGTGTGCGGTGGTTCGAATCCCGTTTGGACCCGAAACTTTCCCCCCATCCATTAGACAATGATTGGTGGTCTGGGCGCTAGTCTTTCGGATGAGACGATAAACCGAGGTCCCGTGTGTTACACAAAAACTATTTAGCGCACGTAAAAGAACCCACGGCAACAAGAGAGTTGTCCTTGGCAAAATTCTGTAGAAAAAAGCCACTCTGATAGGGAAACAAATACAGTTGTAGACAAAAAAATAGAAAAAAAATAGGTGGCGCTGCTCTTGTGGCGACGCGCTCTCCCCGGGGAGAACAGCCCGAATTTCACGCAGAGAAATCTGCCGTGACTTAAAGTGGTATAAATGAAATAAAAAAAATAAAAGAGAGGGCTTAATAAGTGGAATTCTGCGTACGTTAGCTCAGAACAAGCACCCCCTGAACAACATCATAAATGAATCAGCAGCAGTGCCGGGTCTCCTCTAGTTGGTGACCCTGCAGCGGCTTACATTGATAAGCCGCTTACAGACTTCTGACCCTGATGTTACGAAATGACAAGCTTAGGCATGGCTGGGTACAGAGATCGGAATGAGCGCCGTGGGAACAGCGGAACGTGAATGTTGCGAAAGATGAGACAGCAAAACAAACCGTGGTCAGATCTAGACTGGAGAAGATTAGACCCAGATAGTTCGTGTAAGTAAAGCAAGGATGTGTGTGTGTGTGTGTGTGTGTGTGTGTGTGTGTGTGTGTGTGTGTGTGTGTGTGTGTGAGAGAGAGAGAGAGAGTTTATTAAAGAATTGATTGATTGATTGATCATCTTTATTGAGAGACAGAGACAGAGAGCGAGAGTGCGAGAGTGCGAGAGAGAGAGAGAGAGAAAGAGAGAGAGAGAGAAAGAGAGAGAGAGAGAGAGAGAGAGAGAGAGAGAGAGAGAGAGAGAGAGAGAGAGAGAGAGAGAGAGAGAGAGAGAGAAGATTTTTTTATTTCGAGGATAATGGAATAAGCACTCATGTGCTTTTTTCATCCAGTCCCCGTGTGTATGCAGTTTTGTCAACTTTGTCATCCGTTCCCACCGGCACACAATGGCCTACTCTTCCGAATAGCGGAACGGGTTTTAACGTGCGCACAAGAACGTTCTGCGTGCGTTCGCACACGGGACCTCGGTTTATAGTCGCATCGAAGGACTTTTGGGGAGAGTAGTGTCTGCACTGATGTTAACTCCAGAGGAAAAATCTTCTTGAACGCGATTCGAACCCGGGTCAGCAGATCACGAATACATGACAGATAGACAGATAGACAGATAGACAGACAGACAGAGAGACAGACAGAGACAGATTAAGAGAACGCAAAGAGCTGGAATACTCAGCATGCAGGGGTATTGACAGGTTAACAAGTTCGTTGACTTCCTCTTTCTTTTCCCCTCTCCCCCTCCCCCCCTCCTCTCAGTGCTGTACACTCTCTCTCTCTCTCTCTCTCTCCTCTCTCTCTCTCTCTCTCTCTCTCTCTCTCTCTCTCTCTCTCTCTCTCTCTCTCTCTCTCCCCGTGTCAATCTATCTGTCTGTCTGTCTCTCTCTGTGTCTGTCTGTCTGTCTGTCTCTCTGTGTCTCTGTCTGTCTGTCTGTCTCTGTCTCTCTCTCTGTGTCTCTGTCTGTCTGTCTGTCTCTCTCTGCGTACTTACTCTCTTTATCTCTTTATCCTTCAGATGAGACTATAAACCGAGGCCCTGTGTGCGAAAGCACGCAAAACATCTTGCGCACACGTTAAATCCTGTTCCGCTTTTCGTAAGAGTAGGCCATTGTGTGCCGGTGGGAACAGATGACAGAATTTGCAAAACCGCATACACCCGGGGACTGGATGTAAAAAAGCACATAAGTGCTTATTCCATTATCCTCGATATAAAATAATAATAAAAAAAAATGAATAGATAAAATCTCTCTCTCTCGGTCTGCCTGACAGCCCCACCCCCTCCCACCCTCTCTCTCCCTCCCTCTCTCTTCCCTTCACTCTCTCTGCGTCTGTCTGTCTTCTGTATCTGTCTATCTGTCTCTGTCTGTCCGTCTGTCTCTCTATCTCTGTCTCCCTGTCTCTGTCTGCCCATCTCTCGCTCTCCCTCTCTCTCTTCCCCCTCTCTCTCTTCTCTTTAATGGGGGATCATCAGACTGTCCATATCACCAGGGGCCTTTTAGAATACAGTCTTTCGTTTGGTAATCATCTCAGAGAGAGAGAGAGAGAGAGAGAGAGAGAGAGAGAGAGAGAGAGAGAGAGAGAGAGAGAGAGAGAGAGAGAGAGAGAGAGAGAGAGATGGGCTTTATCATTTAGGGGTAAGAAACTAGGGACATCATTAACTTTTATTTCATTCAACTTTGAGAGAGAAAGAAAGAAAGAGAGAGAGAGAGCGAGAGAGAGAGACACACACACACAGACAGATAGACAGACAGAGAGTGTACAACGGCTTTTTTTTTCGGGGGTAACAAAGGACATCATTAACTTTTTCATTCAGCACACACAGAGAGAGAGAGAGAGAGAGAGAGAGAGAGAGAGAGAGAGAGAGAGAGAGAGAGAGAGAGAGAGAGAGAGAGAAACACACAGAAGTTAAGAGTGTTACTGCAAATCTGTTGACAGATCTTTTCCCCAACCTCTCTGTCTCTCTCTGTCTCTCTGTCTCTCTGTCTCTCTCTCTCTCTCTCTCTCTCTCTCTAGAGAGAGAGAGAGAGAAACACACAGAAGTTAAGAGTGTTACTGCAAATCTGTTGACAGATCTTTTCCCCAACCTCTCTGTCTCTCTCTGTCTCTCTGTCTCTCTGTCTCTCTCTCTCTCTCTCTCTCTCCCTCCCTCTCCCCCCCTCTCTCTCTCTGTCTGTCTCTGTGTCTGTCTGTCTGTTTCTATCCCTCGATTCATGTCTGACTGCTCTTGTAAAACGGGCAACAATCAGTCTTGGGCGGCCCAGCCTTTTTCAAGAACTTGTCTTTGACCTCGTTGACACTCTGACGGATACTCTGAACGGCGCACACAGCTCTGTCACCTAATGACTGTTCTGTGATTGGTTTAAAATAGTTGTAAACCATGTGTGGATCGGTGGTCTAGAGGTAACACTGCTGCCTAGAAAGCGAAAAGTGAGGGTTCAACCTCCGTTTGTGCCCTTACTCCCACCTATCCACCCCCATCCACTAGACGTTGTTTAGGGGTCTGGGTGCTAGTCTTTTTTTTGATGTGATGATAAATTGAGGTCCCGCGTGCGTGGAACATGCATTCAACGCATGTGAAAGAACTTACTGCAACAAGAGAGTTGTCCCTTGTAAAAATTATGTAGAAAAAAAAGCCCATTCTGATAGGGAGATCTTTACAACATGTGTGTGGAGTGGTGGTCTGGAGGTAACACTCCTGCCTAGAAAGCAAGAAGTGTGAGTTCGATTCCACACATGTATCACTTGTTGTCGGTCTGCCAGGGGTTCTGTAGCTGTATCTTGGCTGTCGTTCTGTGCTGCTGCGCCTTTTTG
>CM054139.1:11205636-11213136 GCA_028751875.1 Rapana venosa | reverse complement strand
CAGAACATAATTTATTTTCAGTGTCGTTTCTTCAGTATAAAAGTCTTAGGTCTCTTCATAGGCCAAAGTTACTGTCCCCCACACACACGCAAGAACCCACTATGTCTGGGTACATTTTAGACACAGACAGACCATGTAGACCTATTTTGGGGGGTTTGAAGAGTAAGGTATTGACTTTTCGCGGTACCCAAGGTAGGTATTTTGTTTGACTATTACAACATGTATTCCAAATAGTATTGCATGACAGACAGCAGTCGTCAGAGAAAATGAAATGTCTGCTGACTCTAACGAGATCGATTACAGTCATGGAGCCTGAGGAATGCAATGTGAATCTTTCCCTGATATTTCTGAGCGGACCATTATTTCTGTCTCGTATGAATAGATACGATACAACGCCAGTGAGTTAGTGATTTGATTTGATAGTCTTTCATGTCCACTCAGAAGGTTTCTGCAGACTTTAATCTGTGTATATTGCCCCCCCCCCAAAAAAAAATAAATAAAAAAAGACAAAAAAAGACGAGAAGGCAGACAGAGAAACGATGGAAGACAACGTCAGAGAGTGGATTGGTCGCCTTGAGTGGAACGATTTGCTACGGAAAGCAGAGGACCGCGGGGAGTGGAGGAAGCTGGTTGCAAAATCTTCAGTGGTGCCCCCATCGGTCTACAGGACTACGGGATAGGTGCTGGTGAAAGTGATAATACCAAAAGACAACGAAGATCATGTAAAGGGACTGTACTGATCTGCCAGTGTAGATGGTAGTCTGTGTTTTCTCTTACTTAAGCAAAACAAAGATGGACTTGCACATTATGAATAAACAAATGAATTTATGATTCATAGGATTGAAAACACCCCGTACCCCAAGACTTGTGATTGTATCAAAGGGGGAAGAGCTGGATTGACAAAATCCAGGTGAAATAATTTCATCATTATGTCTAACTTTCATTTGTTTCTCATTTCTTCTTCTTCGTCGAACGCTTAGACAGCAGCTTTTTTATTTTGTTCTAATGAACAAAAATGCGTTACGCTGCCGCTAAGCGCCTGACAAGCCAGGCCCAGCACATCCGACATGCATAGAAGAGAACTGTTGAATTTTAAGTCTTTCTGGAGAAAAAAAGTAGGAGAATGGACCAAGAAGGCAGAAAAAAAGACAAGGAGGTGACAAGAAGAAAAGGAACAAGGCAGAAACGAAGACAGGGATAGGAGAGAGGGAATTCCTGGCACAGAATTCTCAGAAAGTGGGGATGCTATTTATACTGACAGGCCCTCCCCCGGCATCTCCATGGGGGACCTCCCTCATTTGAATGCACGTGTCGTCTTTTTACTTGATTGGCTAGTCGGTGCTTCTCCGCCCCACAACGGAAATGTTGTTTCTACTTTTATTGCAAGAATAACTGAAATGTTTTGTATCTTCATTTTCAGTGAATTTTTTTCCCATAAAAGAAAAAAAATGGAAAAGTGAGATTTTAGGGGTTGTTTTGTGAATATCATGAGAACGGTAGTTTTTTGTGTGTGTGTGACAGTTTTCAGTTTTTGCTGTCAATGACGTT
The DNA here is from genome assembly GCA_028751875.1 of Rapana venosa. NCBI lineage: Eukaryota > Metazoa > Mollusca > Gastropoda > Neogastropoda > Muricidae > Rapana > Rapana venosa. The sequence goes on along the minus strand of CM054139.1, from coordinate 11,211,588 downwards.
GATATCATTTGCCATAAATCATTGGAATGATTTAAATACTGAGGGTTGCAGCTTATAGTATCTGTAAAGAAGAAGAAACTGTGGAGAAGAATTGCAAACAAAAAGAATTACGAAGAAGAACAATGCTGAAGAGGAAGAATTACGAAAAAGAATAATGATAATAAGAAAAATTGCGAAGAAGAAAAATAAGAAGAATCATAAGAGAAGAAGAATTGCGAAGAAGAAGAAGAATTGCAAAGAAGGAGTGGAAGAAGAATTGAAAAAGAAGAAGATTAATTACGAAGAAGAATTGCGAAGAAGAAGAAGAAGAATTGCGAATAAGAAGAAGAAAGAAAAAGAATTGCAAAGAAGAAGAGTTACGAGAATGAGACTTGCAAAGAAGATGAATTACGAAGAACTGCACAGAAGCATTGAGAAGAAGAAGAAGAAGAGAAGGAGGAGGAGGAGAAGAAGGAGGTGGGGGGGGGGGGGGGGGAGAAAAAGAAGAAGAAGACGAAGAAAAAGAAAACGAAGAAGAAGAACAACAAAAAAGAAAGAAAAAAAAGAAGAAGAAAAAGAAGAGGAAAAAGACGAAGAAGAAAAAGAAGAAAAAGAAGAAGAATTGCGAAGAAGAAGAATTGCGAAGAAGAAGAAGAAGAAGAAGAAGGGCATGAGATTGAGGAGGAAGAAGAGGAATCTCTCTCTCCTCTCTCTCTCTCTCTCTCTCTCTCTCTCTCTCTCTCTCCTCTCTCTCTCTCTCTCTCTCTCTCTCTCTCTCTCTCTCTCATGTGTTTATGAGAAAGATTGCATCGCTATGTTCAAACTGGTAACGGCAACTTAGATTACTGGCACGTGATCAGTACTCTCAGGATGCTTCTCTGTAATCTTTTCAGTAATCGGATATGTTGATGCCAGGTGATTGAATCGGAATCGATTAAGCGTATACATGGATGCCAAGTTAAAACCCTATGATGCTGACAGAAGAAGATAAATATACGTAACACGTGAGTGCAAATTTAATGTTGATTCAATATTGTATTTGTGAAATCACTGCTCTTGTGTGTTGCTACCCCCCCCCCCCCCCAACCCCATCCCCCAAGTTCCTTTTGATGTATTGTGTCCTAAGGCCCATGTACGTTAAATGAATTTGAACTATTAGACTGTTTCAGAGGTCTCTCTCTCTCTTTTCTCTCTCTCTCTCTCTCTCTCTCTCTCTCTCTCTCTCTCTCTCTCTCTCTCTCTCTAAGTTAAATATACACTTGTCTTTTTTAAATCATGTTGTCGTTGTTGTAGTAGGGTTTTCCCCTTGTTTTGTTGATAGTCCCTGATCAGGGCAAGGGCCGAATGAAAAAGGTATGCGTATGCTTATTCTGTTACCCTTGAAAAAAGATTCATTCATTCATTCATTCATTCATTCATTCATTCATTCATTCATTCACTCTCATTTCATTTCATTTCATTTCTTTCACTTGCCGCTTGTGCTATATTATGTATTTGTGGCCAAAGGCCAATGTACATTAAAGCTGTTAGAGTTTTCTCTGCCGCTGTCTCTCTGCCTCTGTCTCTATCTGTCTGTCTATATGTCTGTCTCTCTGTTTGTCTCTCTCTCTCCCTCCCTCTTGGAAGACAATTACAAAACTACATACACACGGGGACTGAATGGAAAAAAAGCACACGAGTGCTTATTCCATTATCCTCGAACCCCCCACCCCACATCTCCAATCAATCAATCAATCAATCAATCAATCAATCATTCAATCAATCAATCTCTTCCTCTCTCTCTCCACCCCACTCTCTCTTCCTCCCTTCTCTCTCTCTCCCTCCCCCCCTCTCTCTCTTTCTCTCTCCCTCCCCCCCCCCCCTCTCTCTCTCTCTGTGTCTGTGTCCTACACTTCAAACTTCTCAAAATGTCACTGGAGGGCGCACAATCCCATACCCGCTACCAACCAGACTGGACTCTACCGACAGGGCTATATACGTGTATTTATGCACCCAACCCACAGAACGCGTTGACCCTTGCAATCGGCTCAAATGGCGACATGGTTGCCAGGATACCGGTAAGTATGGGCTCTCATTTCCATCCCTCTTAATAATCCGCCCCCTTCGCCCGCACTCCTTCCCCCCCATACAGCGCACTTACCTTGTGGTGACCTCCCTTGATGTTAGTTCAGGAAAAATGTAAACCCCCTCAGGTCAGGATGTAATCAGCGAGGGAAAATTATTTATGTGTAGAGAATGGTTTAGGACAGCTGGTTGGTTTCTTTTTTTACATGTGTGTTTGTGTGTAGTGTCGGATAATCCCTCTCGGTGATTGTTGCATGCGGCAATATTTTGTGACGTTGATGGTTGTTGTAATGGTGTGGTGTGTGTGTGTGTGTGTGTGAGTGTGTGTGTGTGTGTGTGTGTGTGTGTGTGATGTGTGTGTGTGTGTGTGTGTGTGTGTGTGTGTGTGTGTGTGATATCTTCAGTTAAACGTCTAATCACATTTGTGTGATGGTGTTTGTGTGTGGTGTGTGTGTGTGTGTGTGGTGTGTTTTGTTGTGGTGTGGTTGTGGTGTGTGTTTTGTGTGTGTGTGGGCGACACACCACTTTAAATCACGGCAGATTTCTGTGCTTAAAATTCAGGCTGCTCTCCACGGGGAGAGCGCGTCGCCACAAGAGCAGCGCCACCCATTACTTAAAAAAAATCCTGTCTGCATGTGGATTTGTTTCCCTACCAGAGAGACGTTTTCCTACAGAATTTTGTCAGGAACAACTGTCTTGCTCCCGTGGGTTCTTTTACAATCGTAAAATATCTGTTGCACATGAGACCTCGGTTTATTGTCTCACCCGAACGACTAGCACCGAGACCACCACTCATGATCTAGTGGATTAGCGGGAGTTTCGGGTACAAACGGTGACAGAATCACCCCACACTTTGAACCCGGACTTTTCGTTTTCTAGGCAGGTGCGTTAACTCTAGACCACCGATCCACCGAAGGGGAAAGTCAAGAGAAATAATAATAATAATAATAATAATAATTATATAGCGCTATATCTTGCAAAGACAAATCAAAGCGCATGCATTCAACCTAATCTTACACAGTCATGCAACCAATGACAAATAATCAATAGTTTAAACAGATATTGCAAACATAGCGCTATATCTTGCAAAGACAAATCAAAGCGCATGCATTCAACCTAATCTTACACAGTCCTGCAACCAATGACACATAATCAATAGTTTAAACAAACAGATATTACAAACATGGTACGCTACAGACCAAATCTATGGGGAAAAAATTGCAAGAGTCAAATGAAATGACGTGGAGATAAGTCTAGTTTTTGTTGTTTTTGTTGTCGTTGTTGTTGTGCGTTCCCCAGCTTAACAACCTGGGAGGTCATCACCCAGAGTATGCGCTCTGAACTCTGATAAGTGTAGTGACATTGTAGCTGGATGGACGATGCTGGGAATGGTTCACCTGGGCAGCTACCTGAATGTGTCTGTTATGTTGAACGTCCTTGGAGTAGTTTTCATTTCATTTATACCACTTTAAGTCACGCAGATTTCTCTGCGTGAAATTCGGGCTGCTCTCCCCGGGGAGAGCACGTCGCCACAAGCGCAGCGCCACCCATTTTTCCCCCCTTTTTTCCCCTGTCTGCAACAGCATTTGTTTCCCTATCAGAGTGGCTTTTTTCTACATAATTTTGCCAGGGACAACTCTCTTGTTGCCGTGGGTTCTTTTACGTGCGCTACATAATTATGTGCAACACACGGGACCTCGGTTTATCGTCTCATCCGAAAGACTAGCGCCCAGACCATCACTCATGATCTAATGGATGGGGAAAAAGTTTCGGGCCCAAACGGGATACAAACCACCGCACACTTCCGACCCGGACTTTTCGCTTTCTAGACAGGCGCGTTACCTCTAGACCACCGATCCACCGGGTAGTAGTAGTAGTGGTGGTTGATGAGACACGTCTCTGCTGTGTCTGTTAAAGTAGAGTGTCACGTTTCCTTTCCTGGTCTTCTGTGTATCTCCCTCTTTCTGTCTGTCTGTCTGTGCCTCTGTCTGTCTACCTCTCTTTCTGTCTCTCTTTCTGTCTTTGTATCTGTCTCTCTGTCTCTGTCTCTCTCTGTCTCTATTTCTGTCTCTGTATCTGTCTCTCTGTCTATGTCTCTCTCTCTCTTTCTGTATCTTTCTCTCTGTCTCTCTTTCTGTCTCTGTCTCTGTCCCTCTTTCTGTCTCTTTCTGTCTCCGTATCTGTCTCTCTGTCTCTCTCTGTCTGTTTCTCTTTTTCTGTCTCTTTCTGTCTCTCTTTCTGTCTCTGTATCTGTCTCTCTGTCTCTGTCTGTCTCTCTTTCTGTCTCTTTCTCTCTGTCTCTCTTTCTGTCTCTATATCTGTCTCTCTGTCTCTTTCTCACTGGCTCTCTTTCTGTTTCTGTCTCTCTTTCTGTCTCTGTATCTCTGTCTCTCTCTCTCACGACTGAAGAAATAAATCCAAGCCTGGTTTTCTGTGCAGAATCTCTTGTTCTTTCTTTCCCTGTCTCTAGATGATCAATCTCACAACTGCACAGTCTCTGTGTCTCTATCTCTGTCTGTCTCTCTGTCTCTGTCCGTCTGTCTCTCTCTGTTTATTTTGGTGCCCCCGCTACCCCCCCCCCCCCCACCAAGAAAAAATAACAACAACAAAAACCAACCAACATCAACAACAACAACAACAACAAACACTCGAAAAATGCACTAACGAAGTCCGTAACTCTGTCGTTAGTCGTCTGCTGCTGATTTTTGAACACCAACAAACAACACACAAACACCACACAACACACAACACAACCAACAACACACACTCACACACACAGCACACACAACACAACCACACATCCAACACACACACACACACACACACACACACACACACACTCAACACAACACACACACACACACACAACACACACACACATCACACACACACACACACACACACACACTCATACACACACCACACACACACACAACAACACACACACACACACACACACACACACACACACACACACACACACACACACACACCACACACACACTCATACACACACACACACACACACAACACACACACATACATACACACACACACACACACACACACCACACACACACCACACACACAACACACACACACACAACACAACACCACACAAGCACTCACACACACACACACACACACACACACACACACACACACACACACTCATAACACACACACACACACACACTCACACACACACACACACACACACACACACACACACACACAACACACACACACACACACCACACACACACACACACAACACACACAAACACACGCCGCGATGGCAACCCTGGTATTGCGGTGACAAATAAGCGGAAGCGACAGACTGTCAGGGGAGCTAATTAGACATATCTATTGGATACAGTCCCTTCCTCTCTCACTTCCGTTAATCTCCCCTTTCTCAGTGACTACGTCTCTTTCACACGCGCTCGTCAACTATCTCTCTTATGTCAGTAGATACACGTACGCACGCATACACACACACATGCGCGCGCGTATCCGTGGGAACGGATGACAAAATTTACAAAACCGCATACACACGGGGACTGGATGAAAAAAAGCATATGAGTGCTTATTCTATTATCCTCGAAATAAAAGAATACAATAACAAAATAAATAAATAGAGAAACAATACACACAGTCTCACACGTACGTGCGTGCGCACACGCACACACACACTCTCAGCGCACCTGTCTCTCTTGCCCTATCTCTGTGAATGTCTTCACCTGTACACTCCTCCTCGTTCCCTCCGTTCTGCTGCAGATACCCTGGGCTTACGAATACCTAGATTCAACTAATCCACTGTTGGCCGTCTCTCTTTCTCTATTTCTGGTCCATCAATCTGGAATGACCTCCTTCTCTCCCTTCGTGAAAAGCCTACTTACGACAGCTTTA
>CM054139.1:11198136-11200636 GCA_028751875.1 Rapana venosa | reverse complement strand
TCTTCCCCACCTCTAACGAGGAGCACAGGTTGTTATGTTTAGAGATGATTATGGCTGAAGGGAATTTTAACCTAAGGTTTCAAAGCATAATATTCATACCCGAAGTCGGAATGCGGTTACCTGAAAGGTGAGAAATTCGGTCACATACACAAAAATCGCGGTGAACCTCGGAGCTCTAGCTGAGTAACGAAATACTCGGTTTTACCCACCCCCCATCCCCCGCCAGTTAGAAAGAAAGAAAGAAAGAAAGAAAAGAAAGACAGAAAGAAAGAAAAGAAAGAAATATAGAAAGAAAGAAAAGAAAGAAAGAAAGAAATTTTCAATGTAAGCCTTGGTACTTTGATTACGTCAATAATAGGGATAGCCTAGTGGTTAGAACATTGCGCTCGCAATCTGACGACCCGGGTTCGATTCCCGTTCAAGGGGGACATTTTTCCCTGGAGTTTACATCAGTGCAGACTTCACTCTCCCCAAAAGTCCTTCGGATGAGACTATAAATCGAGGTCCCGTGTGCGAACGCACGCAGAACACCTTGCGCACACGTTAAATCCTGTTCCGCTTTTCGTAAGAGTAGGCCATTGTGTGCCGGTGGGAACAGATGACAGAATTGACAAAACCGCATACACACGGGGACTGGATGTAAAAAAGCACATAAGTGCTTATACCATGATCCTCGATATAAAAGAATAAAATAAAATTAAAAAATAAATAAAACTGGGCTGGTTTTTTCTATTTCTCATGTGATATAAAAAAAATTTAAAAAAATTGTTTTGGGTCTGAGTCTTGACGTAGACACAAGCAGAGAGCACGGGAATCGAACCCGGGTCGTCAGATTGCCAGCGCAATGTTCTAACCACTAGGCTATCCCGTCAGTTTAGTCATCCGTTCCTACCGGCACGCAATGTCATACTCTTCTGAACGGGTTTTTAACGTGTGTGCAAGATGTTTTACGCGCGTTAGCACACGGGGCCTCGTTTTTAGGTCTCATCGGAAGGATTTTGTGGGAAGTGGAGTTAGCACTGATGTTAACTCCAGGGGGTGAAAAATCTCCTTGAAGGGTATCTTTGCGGTAGCTCAAACCTAGGATCAATACCAGGGCTGTCAGATTGCGAGCCCAACACTCTAACCACCAGGCTACTTACTATCCCGTTCCTCATTAACCATAGTGAAGATTATGGGATGGTCAGCAAAAGCTGATTAGGCAAAGCACCGGACTACAGGCTTGTAGTCCTGATGGTGAGCGTGGAAAGAATCTCGGCTAAGTCTGGTGAATTGATTTATGAATGTAAGGAGATTTACAGGTTCGAGGTCATCTCATCGGCAGACCTGCCAGTGCCGTAATCTTTTTCGTATATTATACTATCATGTAGAATATTGACTATGCTTGTTTAAGTATTTAAAAAAAAATTCATGCCAGTGTTTTGTGAGGTTAAAGAAAGACACAAAAAAGTGTCAGGATTCGTTCAAGACCGTACATGCAAACACACACATCCACGCATTCCCCTCCACCCCCCAGACACACACACGTGCGCGCACGCACACACCTACTCACACACACGCGCGCTGGCACATGTACACACGCTCGCATGCATGCATGTATGCACGCACACACCACACACACACACACACACAACGCACGCGCTCGCACATGCACACACGATCGCATGCATACATGTACCTACACACACACACACACACACACACACCACACACACACACACACACACACGCTGGTACTCACGCACACACACACACACACACACACACACACTTGCACACATGATCGCATGCATGCGCGCACCTACACACACACACACACACACACACACACACAAAGACACTCGCTCACACGCTGGCACACCACACACACACACACACACACACACACACACGCACGCGCTAGCACACACGATCGCATATATGCTCGCACCTACAGACACACACACACACACACACACACGCACACACACACACACACAAAGACACTCGCTCACACGCTGGCACACACGCACGCACGCACGCACGCACGCACGCACGCACGCACGGCACGCACACACGCACACACACACACACACACGCGCGCGCGCGCGCGCGCGCGCGTGCGCCAGAGAGAGAGAGAGAGCGAGAGCGAGCGAGCGAGCGAGCTACGCGAAGCATTCCAGTTTTGAAATAATGGTTCGTGTAAAAGGATGATTATCGACAGCAACGTTTACTTTTTAAGTAATTATTTTACACTTAAGTGAAAAGAAACTACTACTGCAGTTTAATCTATAGACTATTTTCTAAACAAACCCTGGGACATTTTGACAGTTACTATAAGAGTGGAAGAGCGAAAGAGATCTGATACCTTCCCCTCTGTTGAACGTATTAGAAAATTTACTAATGAAATAAAAATAAACCTCAAATGTTCTGTTTCTTCTTTTATCAGCAAGCAAAACACTAATTAGCAGATAATATCTTACACAATACATAATCTATCTCATTATACAACCAAAAAACC
>CM054139.1:11159638-11194638 GCA_028751875.1 Rapana venosa | reverse complement strand
AAGCGTTACAAATAAGCATTACACAACTTTTGTTTCATCCAGTCGATTAGGGAATTGGTATCTTATCTATCTATCTATCTATCTATCTATCTATCTATCTATCTATCTATCTATCTATCTATCTATCTATCTATCTATCTATCTATCTATCTATCTATCTAGGGGGACGAGTTAGCCCAGTGGTTAGAACATTGCGCTCGCAATCTGACAACCCGGGTTCGATTCCCGTTCAAGGGGATATTTTCCCCTGGAGTTAACATCAGTGCGGACTCCACTCTCCCCAAAAGTCCTTCGGATGAGTAATTAAACCGAGGCCCCGTGTGCGAACGCACGCGGAACATCTTGCGCACACGTTAAATCCTGTTCCGCTTTACGTAAGAGTTTTATTTATATATTTTTTTTAAAAATATTGTATTCTTTTATATCGAGGATAATGGAAAAAGCACTCATGTGCTTTTTTACATCCAGTCCCCGTGTATGGAGTAGGCCATTTTGTGCCGGTGGGAACAGATGACAATTTACAAAACTTCATATACACGGGGACTGGATGTAAAAAGCACATAAGTGCTTATTCCATTATCCTCGATATAAAAGAGTAAAATAAAATAAAAAAATAAAAAAATAAATATTCAACAAAAACAGAAAGAGAGAGAGCTTCACACAGTCAAACAAACAAACAAACAAACAGACAGGCAGGCAGGCAGGCAGGCAGACAGGCAGGCAGGCAGACAGGCATGCAGACAGACAGGCAGGCAGGCAGGCAGACAGACAGACAGACAGACAGACAGACAGACAGACAGAGAAACAGAAGCAGAAACAGAGAGACAGCGCCCGTGGCACCAGAAACACACACAGCTGAAGAAACAAGATGGGAGAGGCAGAAACAGACCCACAACAAATAAACACGGGGAGGTCGGGGTTGGCTCGAAAAAGCCAATCTCGTGGCCCGTGAGTCGCCCTAAGGCCTGATTTAAATGGATTTCAATCTTTCACTGAACAAGGTATTTGCTGGCCTATGCAAACCACCGTCCTCCCCCTCACACACTCACACACACGTACGCACGAGCACACACACGCACGCACACACGCACGCTCGTACGCACGCATACGCGCGCACGCACACACATACACCCATTATCGTCGATATAAAAGAATTTAAAAAAAACTAAAAGAAGAAATAAAGTAAAATAAAACACACGCACATACACACACACGCACACACTCACAAACATACGTACACATACTCACACGTGCGCCCACGCACACACACACACACACACACATACACACACACACACACACACACACACACACACACACACACACACACGCCCGCACGCGCGCACGCACACACACAAACACACACACACATACTGTAAATATTCAAAGCAGGATAAAAAAAAGATCTTGTTGGTGTTTGTCGATACATGAACTAACTTGACTTGACTTGACTTCACACACGCAGCACGTACGCGCGCACACGCACACACACACACATGCACACACATATGTCTGCATATATATTATCTTTTTTTCTCTTTTTTTTTCTTTAGATAGATGGCCTGATAAAAAGAAAAAACAAATGCACTGCTTATTCAAAGTACCATCTGAAAATAAAAGCTTGACTTTGACACACACACACACACACACACACACACACACACACACACACACACACACACACACACACACACACACACACACACACACACACACAGACCAATTATCTCTGATTCCGTGGCCTTAATTGCTCAGATCTCATGGTCACCACAGTTTCTGCTTTCTCGTACGTTTCTATGCCTGTGCTGAGTTTGTGTCAAAGCCTTCAGGATTGGAGGTTCTCGGGAGAAGGTCACTGGAGGGACGCTGTTGTGGTTGCCAGCCCAGGAAGTTGTCTCACTCAGTCTGGCTCTGTGACTGAACTGTTACTGTCGTCAGTAGAGGTCTTAGTAGGCGGTATCCTGCTTACGTTATCTCAGAAAAGGCATCGCCGAACACCACCAAAGTGACCCAGCAGCAGTGCAGGGCCTCTCTGGCTGGTGGCCCCACGGCGGCCTGACATTGATGGGCTCCCTGTGGACTTCCGACCCTGAGGATGAGACATAACGAATCTGGGTATAGCTGTAGGCAAAGAGATTGAGATAAGCGCCGTGGGAACAGCAGAACAAAAACGTCATGAAAAACGAGAAACAAAACAAAAAAAACAAAAAAAGGAAATAATACATAGCATAGCATCTCTGAAGTTTTTATGCGGCTACCTTCATGGTGGGCAAAAAAACCGATCGCGTATGCAAAATCTCACCATTGGTGAACCTCGGAGCTCGCACTAAGAAACAAACAAACAACATACACAGCATACAATAAGCGGCTTGTATAGAAAATAACTTTGCCAGTATTTTTTTAAAAATTGCTATACATAGCGAAGGGGGAGGGATAGCCTAGTGGTTAGAGCGTTGCGCTGGTGATCTGACGGCCCGGGATTGACCCTGGGTTCGAGCCAGCACTGAGACGCCCGTTCAAGGGGATTTTCTCCTGGAGATAACATCAGTGCTGACTCCACTCTCCCCGAAAGTCCTACGGATGAGACTGTAAACCGAGTCCCCGTATGCAAACCCATGCAAAACATGTTAAAAACTGTTCCGCCTTTCAGAAGAGGAGGCCACGCGTTCCAGTAAATAAGGATGAAAAAATAAATAAATAAAACAAGTCAAGTCAAAGTCAAAATCACTTTAATCATCCCTTGAAGGGCAATAACAATACTGACAGGCACATTGATACGTACAACTATCTCAAAAGACAACACAGACATACCTGTCCACTGGTGTCACATTCAGACACCATTCCCGAAATCAGAATGCGGCTACCTTAACGGTGGACAAAAAACGGTCGTAGACACAAAAGTATCACCATTGGTGAACCCTCAGAGCTGTACAACCAAGGAACAACAAACGAACAAAAAGAAAAGCTATCCCCGAAGTCAAAATGCGGCTACCTTCTTGCTGTACAAAAACAACAACACGGTCGTAGACACAAACATCTCACCATTGATGAACCTGAGAGCTGTACCACCAAGGAATGAAAACAAAAATTTTTTAATTTTGTTTTGTTTTATTATTTTTAATTTTATACCACTTTACCTCACGGCAGATTTCTCTGCGTGAAATTCGGGCTGCTCTCCCCGTGGAGAGCGCGTCGCGTCGCCACAAGAGCAGCGCCACCCTTTTTTTTTCCTGTCTGCAACTGTATTTGTTTCCTTATCAGAGTGGCTTTTTTCTTCAGAATTTTGCCAGGAACAACTCTTTTGTTGCCGTGGGTTCTTTTATGTGCGCTAAATAATTACGTGTAACACACGGGACCTCGGTTTATCGTCTCATCCGAAAGACTAGCGCCCAGACCACCACTCATGGTCTAATGGATGGAGGAAAAGTTTCAGGTCCAAACGGGATTCGAACCACCGCACACTTCTGACCCGGACTTTTCGCTTTCTAGACAGGCGCGTTACCTCTAGACACCGACCCACAAGTAATAACAAAAGCTTGATAATCGAAACAAAGGGAGAAAAGTTTTAGTGGCCCAACGGCCTCTGAAGAATCGTAGGGAGAGAGAGAGAGAGAGGAGAGAGAGAGAGAGAGAGAGAGAGAGAGAGAGTTGTATGGTACTTCAGCTAACCTATTGTGATGTAGCGTTGGTCTTCCATCATTGGTATATTGTTGCATTCTCTGCTCAATTTGACATGGTAGATCACATATACACACGCACACACGCGCGCGCATGTACTTATTATTACACAGTCCTCGAAACAAAAGAATTTAAATGTAAAAAAATATAAAACACACAGAAAAATACACACATACAAACAAACACCACACTCTCATTCAGTTTTCTCTTTTCTCATCGCACGCAAACACACACGCAGCACACAACACACACACACACACACACACACACACACCACACACACACACACCACACACACGTACACACACGCAAACACACACTCTCGTTCACTCTCTCTATCTCACATCCATATCCACACAACACAAACACAACAAGCATACGAAACCACACACAAGCACACCCCACAAAACACACAAACATACGCACAAACTTACGCACAAACATACGCACAAACCACGACCCCCCACACACACACAAGCAAAACAAACAAACCACACCAGAGACACACACACAAAACACACAAAAAACCACAAAAACCCAAAAGCCCCCCACCCAAACACAGACCAAAACCCCCCACCCCACACCCCCCACCCCCCACCCCCACACACCCCAAACCCCCCCCACACACCGCGCGCGCGCAGACACACACACACACCACAACAATGTGAAGGAGGAGAAGACTATCAATTCTATTCACTCTCTCTCTCTTTCTCTCTCTCTATCTGTCTCTCTGTCTCCTGTCGTCTCTTGTTGTCTTCGTCTCTGTCTCTGTCTCTGTTCTGTCTTCTTCTTCTCTCTCTCCTCGGAAGGGGTATTTTTCCCCTCTCTATCTCTGTCCTTGGTCCAGTAAAACAAAAACCCCCCTTTTGATATATTGTGTCAGACTCAACCCCTTTGACCCTCTCTGTCTGTTGTTGTCTTCGTCTGTTGTTGTCTGTCCGTCTTTCTGTCTCTGTCTGTTTTCTTTTTTTTGTGGTTGGGGTGATGCTTCGTATCTGCGGGCCCCCGGTTAATTCGCAAGGGATTTTTCCTTGGATTTTAACATCGGCCGACCCCTTCCCAAAAAGCCCTTCGGTGAGACTATAAACCGAGGCCCCGTGTTCATTTATTTATTTTATTTATTTTCTTTTTTTATTCGGGAAAATGGAAGAAAGCTTATGTGCTTTTGTACATCCACCCCGTGTTATGGGTTTTGTAATTTGTATCTGTTCCCACCGGACAAAAGGGCCTACTTTTTGGGAAATGAGGAACCCCCAACAAAATTTGCGCACACGTTAAAACCCTTTCCCGCTATTCGGAAGTGTAGACGGGAACGGATGACAAATTTTAAAAAGGGCATACACTGGGATTGGATGGAAAAAGACTGAATGCTTTTTCCTTTTCCCTTGAAAAAAAGAATAAATAAATAAATTATCTTTGTTTTGTTGCGGTGCCTGGTTCTGTCTGTCTGTCTGCTGTCTCGTGTCTTATCTGTTTTCTAGGCCCCCAGATGTAAAAAAAAAAGTCTGTAGACGCTTACTGTAACTTTGAAAAAAGATCATTCATTTTGTCATCTCTGTGTCTCTGTTTGTCGTCTCCCTCCCTGTGTCTGTGTTTTGTCTGTTGTCTCTGTCTGTTGTGTCTGTTTTCTGTTGTCTCTTTTTTTTTTTTTTTTTTGTCTTTCTGTCTGTATGTTTTCTGTTTGTTTCTCTGTTTTTGGGCTGTTGTTTGTCTGTTGTTTTTTTTTTTTTTTTCTCTCTTTCTGTTTTCCTCTTCTCTCTTTTTTCTTTCTTTCCATCCCCACCTCTCTCCTCCCTCCCCACCCCTTTCCCGGTTTTGTCTTTGTTCTTTTTCCCCCGTTTCTCAGAGTTCAGATTCTGAGTTTCTCTTTTCTTCTCTCTCTCTCTCTCTCTCTCTCTCTCTCTTTCTCTCCCTCCCTCTCCCTCCCACCTCTTTTTCCCCACCCCTCCATCTTTTGTTTATCCTTTCCCCCCTCTTTCCCCACCCCCCTCTCTTTTTTTCAAAAAACCGGGGGGCCCCACAATAGTTAGAACCGGAACAGAAAGCGCAACATAGCTGGGAATCAACACAGGACGCAATATCTTTCCAAATTTCTCCCTCTCCTTCCCCTCCCCCCCCCTTCCCCATCTCCCTCTCCCCCCCCCTACCTTGCCCCTTTATCTGTCTATACCTTCTTTCCCCCCCCCCCATCTCCCCTCTCCCCCCCACCTTGTCCTTTATCTGTTACTCCCTTCTTCCCCCCCCCCCAATCCCCCCTCTCCCCCCCCCCTCCTTGCCCTTTATCTGTCTACTACCTTTTTCTCCCCCATCTCCCCTCTCCCCCCCCCTCCTCCCTTGTCCCTTTTATTGTCTACTCCCTTCTTCCCCCCATCTCCCCCTCCCCTCCTACCTTGTCCCTTTATTGTCTACTACCTTTTTCTCCCCCATCTCCCCTCCCCCCTACTTGCCCCTTTATCTGTCTACTCCTTTTTTTCCCCCATCTCCCTTCCCCCCCCCCTCCTCCTTGTCCCTTTATCTGCTACTCCCTTCTTTCTCCCCACCCCCCTTTCCCCCCCCTCCTCCTTGTCCCTTTATCTGTCTATACTTCTTTCCCCCCTCCCTCTCCCCCCCTCCTACCTTGCCCCTTTATTGTCTATACCTTCTTTCTCCCCCCATCTTCCCTTCCCCTCCCCCCCTCCTACTTGTCCCTTTATCTGTTAACCTTTTTTCCCCCCCCATCCCCCCTCCCCCCTCTCCCCCTCCTCCCTTGTCCCTTTTTTGTCTATACCTTTTTCCCCCCCCAATCTCCCCTCTCCCCCCCCTCCCTTGCCCCTTTATCTGTCAAACCCTTTTCTCCCCATCCCCCCTCCCCCCCCTCCTCCCTTTTTCCCTTTTATCTGTCTCTACTTTTTTTCCCCCCCTTCCCTCTCCCCCCCCCCCCCTACCTTGCCCCTTTATCTGTCTACTACCTTTTTTCCCCCCTTCCCCTTTTCCCCTCCTCTTGTCCCTTTATCTGTCTACTACCTTTTTCCCCCCCATCCCCCCTTCCCCCCCCTCCTTGTCCCTTTATCGTTCTCCTTTTTCTCCCATCTCCCCTCTCCCCCCCCTCCTTGCCCTTTATCTGTCTATACTTCTTTCTCCCCCCATAAACCAGCCCCCCCCCCTCCCCCTCCATTTTCCCCATCCCCCATTTTGTTCTACCCTAAAACCTCCCCCACCCTCCCCCACCCCTTCCCTCTTGGGCTCCCCAGCCCTCTAGTCTTGTTGTCTTTTCGTTTGGGTATAGGGGGGGGGGGGGTGGTGTGGGGGGGGGGGGGGGGGGGTGGGGGTGGGGTTTACAACACGAAGGCATCTTTTCAAAGTCGGGCCCGAAAAAAGACAAGCCTATTTAAATTGTCAAGCGTTTTGGAGAGGAGAAAAGAGAGGAGAGGAAGAGAGAGGAGGGAGGGAGGGAGAAGGAGAGGGAGAAGGAGAGAGGGGGGAGAGAGAATTGGAGAAGAAGAGAGAGAGAGAGAGAGTGGGAAGGAGAGAGAGAAAAAGGAGAGGGAGGAGAGGGGGAGGGGGGGAGAAGAGGGGGAGAGATTCGGTTGGATTCGGATTGGATGTTTTTTTCATTTACCCCAATAGCCAAAATTGGGGGAAAGTAAACAAAAAACCAAATATCGAAACTTTAAAAACAAACATACAATCAACAATATGAAAATCATAATAATGAACTATGATGTTGAATTTTCTAGCTTGAAAGGCTTTGTGAAGGAAAAGTGAGAAATTTCCCAAAATACGAGTTTTGCAGAGGCTTCACAAAGTTAATTTAACGTGCAAGGCTGTCAAAAAATATTTTAGGTGAAAAAAAATTATCTCTAGCCTAAGAAAATGGACAGCCAGAACAAAAATGTAACTCATCATCTTTACACCTTTTACAGAGGGACATATAAAAATTCAATGTCTTAAAATTCTATATCGAAAGTGATGAGGGAAAACTTGAAACCCCCACCTAAATTGTGGCCCTTTTTTAAAATTTTTTCCCTATCTAAAATCAAATACAGCTTCATTCATGTGAGCTACAAAAAAATTTTAAAAAAATCAAACCTCGGCTTTTTTGAAATGTTCCTCACTTCTGCCATTGCAGTCAACTAAAAGTTGACGAAAAATTTCTTAGAAATCCCCTTTACACTTCCACACCTTGATTCATCCCCCCTCACCAAAACCTATTTTGCAAAAAATACGTCTCAGTCACCCCTTCTTTTTTGCCCTTATATCTAACTCAAATAACATTTTTACGCTTTGAAGGGTAAACTTGATTCCCCCATTTCCAAAAATTTTTAGCCAATGCTATACTTGAAAGTTGAGTTAATGTTAAATTTGGGAAACTATTGGGTTTTACCTATATAAAGGTCGTTGGGGTGTGGCATGTCAAAACCCCCGAAAAATTTTTCAGAGCAAAAATGTAAATTACAGGATATTCGCTTATTTAAACCCCCCCCCAAACTGGGAAACCCTACGTGCAACAGGCTGTATTTGGAGCAAATACCTTAGAAAAGTTTTTTGGACGAGTGTTAAAGGGGGAAGTCTTTTTATTACACAAAATAAAGATTTTTTGCTTGCTAGCCGTCCTTACACGCGAGACAAAATAAGGCGAGTTGTAAAAAAATACTCCCCAAAAACTTTTACGCATTAAAACGGATTACATTCCCTCTAAACCCCCCCTCCCCAGATCAAAAAAAAGCCTTTCCCGAACAATGTGTTGCTTTTTTCAAGTTAACCTTCAATGGAGCGGGCAGCGCAGCGTAAAAATTCAACTAAACCTGCAAACTTAGCAGTCTCTGCAATAAAATAAAGTCCTTTCAAAGTAACGATTTTAAAAAGTTCAAAGACTGCAAGGATTTTTTGGCCCCGTGTCTTCCTTTTTAATTTTTTCTATGCCAGGGTTTTTAAAAAAGAAAAACAAAAAATGGATGCAACATCCCCCCGCTTTACCCCGCCGTGCATTTTTAATAACATTTGGCAGAGCGGCACCCACTAAAATTACATTTTACTGTTCATACTGGCTTTAATACATAATGTAATTTACCTTTTACCCCTTCTTAGATAAAAGTCCAAAAAAAATTTTATTTATAGAATCAAAGGCTTTCTCGAAATCAATAAAAACACATTAATTTTCGGTTAAGGGAAAAATTTTTTCTGCACTAGGGTAACAATGTAAAAAATATGATCTATCGTTTAGTATCCTTTTTTTAATCCGCTTTAAAAATACCCGAAAATTTTATTTTCTTTTACCACTTTGTATTTACGTTAATTTTGTGCTGAACAATTTATACTGCATTGCTAAGGGGAAAAACCCCTATGTTATTGGATTTTTAGTATCCCTTTTTTATAAGTGGTAACACAACTGATTCTTCATGCTTCGGAAATAAGCCATTGTCAAACAAAACATTAAAAAAGCTTTGTGAAAAACCGCAAAACCTGTTCTTGTGTTTTTTAACTTCACCAACAAAGCCTCAGCCAGAAGCTTTTGGTCTTTTGTTTTTTTTTGCGAACAGTATTCCTTCTAGTATTGGACGATTAAAAAATGTTATTTTAAACGTGTTCCTCAATTACATTTCATTGCTTACTTTTTTTGTTACATGATTTAAAGTGAAACCGTGTCAGGGTGATGTTTTTTTTGGCAAATTCTTTTTAATAGAAGCCCTTTTGAATTATCCAAAATCTCTTTGATCATGTATTGAGTTTACAAGTTTTTCTAAACAATTGAGCATTAACCTTTTTTCTTTTCTTTTTAACAGATATTTTTTTTCCCGTCAACTCTTGTAATTTTTATTACGAACTTGTACGTCCAAAATCGTCGGTATTTTTTCAATAACCTTTTCACATGTTTCGCTGTTTACACACATTGTCAACCAACCACTGATCTTTTTGGTTATTTACAGCAAAATTTTGTCATACTCGGCACACTCTTTTATGATTTTTTAAAACATATTTAAAGCAGATTAATGTCAAAGTCAAAACAAATGATTTCTGTATTAATTTTTTCGTGAATAATTGAAAAAAGAGTTCTTTAAAGACAGTTGGGGTGCTCATTATTCCTACCCTTTTTTTGAAAGTTTGTGTTTGATATTCAGAGTATTTCAAATTTTGTTTGGAAAATTCACATTAAGGTAAGAGGATGTGATCAGGTCTATTTGTTCAGATTTGAGCAATTCAACGTGTCACCACGTGGAAAATAATTCGTCGAAAATAAAAAAAAATCATTCCCCTATTTCCGAAACTGATACGTATGTATAGAACCCCCCCGGTCGCCCCTTACATAAAACCCTTTAAAAAAACTTGATTAATGTTGTCACATATTCAATAACAATTTTCCATAATTTTTTAAAAAAGAATCTTGCGAAAGCGAACAGCATGGTGCCTGACTTTCGCTTTTCATGCAAGAACGAAAATTTCCCCTGTGATTTGACCAATATTTGCCGTTCTCAATTAAAAATTTCCCCCGGATAACAAAGATCATATTTAGTAACAATAATAGAATTTTCCCGTAACTGACCCCCTTTCAAGATCAAAATGAACGTAAAACGGAGTCCCCTGGTGGAATGTAAAAAACAACATAAAACAATTTTAAAATACCAAACAGTTGTTTATCAATAAGAAAACCCAAAAAATTTGTATTGTCACTTCAATATTTTTACAAAAAGGATGAACCCTTTTTATCAAACAAACCAGACCCCCTGAACGCCTTTCCCTTTTTTAGTAAACTTTGTTGCAGGCTTAAAACAACTGTTTTAAAACCAGTAAATTATTTGGCTCAAATATTCCACAAAAGTCTAACAAAAAATAAAAACAAAATTGCTCAATCGAAAAAAGAAATCTTAAAACTTTGATTTTTGAAAGAGCCCTTAAATTCAAGAAAAGAAAAGAAAAAGGTTTTTTTATTTACACATTCAGAGAATTATCTAACATGACCCCCCTTCTCATATCTTTTAATAATTCAGAGTAGCATTTTTTTCATCAACAAAACGCTTTTCCCCCTGACTGCAATCATTCCCTTAACCCCCACGTGTCATCAGAAAAACGTAAAAATTCCCCCTGTTCTGTAAACTTTCACGTGCAGAAAGTCACGGGCAGGTAGGCTCCTGTGGGGATCAACATTTTTTTACCAAGGAAAATTTGGGGGATCGCTAGGCCCGGGCCCAAATTTCCCTTTTTTGTCGTAAGTCTGTCATTTCGGTCAAGATAGTGTCGGGTTCCCTCAATGACAGGTGGTCAAACCCAGAAGATTTTTTCCCGCTGTTGCGTGCTTTTTCGATGAGGGTCATTTCCGTCTTTTTTCGCGTAGCGAGTGGAGAAGTCTTCCCCAATAAACAATCGTCTTTTAAATTTCTTTTTTCTTTTAAATATTTTGCTTTTGTCCTTATAGAAGCAGCAAAAGTGCTATATCGGGGAGTCAGGGTTTTCCTTAGACGGTGGCTCTGTAAATTCTATGTCTCGTGCCTTTCCGGTGCCAGTCAAAAAAAGTCTTTACAGCCTTCACATTCATCTTTGTCCGTTGGGTTTTTTTTTTAGCCATGGAAGATCAAATTGTTGCGCTTTTACCTGCCCCCTAAGTCATTGTCTTTTGTTTAGTACATCAATCCTGTTCTAAGGGTCAGTGTTGGTTTTGTCGTTCCTGGTTTTTTGTTTTTGCAGATCACTACCCCCCTCTTAACACCCTCCCCCTCCTCTGTGCACGAAATCTTTCATAAAACCATTCATACTTTTTTTTCCTCTTTTCCTTCTACGTTATGTCTTTTTTTAAGTCTTTCCCGTATAGTTCTAATCTCCCTCGCGTTGTTCCATCAGGAGAAGGGGGAGACGTTGCCCCCTGTCCCCGAGAAGGGCCCCTCTTGTCCCCACTGGCTCGCCGTCCGCCATGGTCAGTGGCTGCCTCAAGGATTTGGCTTTGGGTGTAAGGCCCCGGGTTTGCTCTCATCGCCCCATCGTAAAAGCGTCCGCCCCAAAACTAGGGTGTGGGGCAGGCCTAGGGTAACCCCTCAACACGGCGGGCTTGTCGAGTGGCGAAGTGCTGGGGGCTTTGTCCTGGCTCTTTTCAAATAAAAGCCAGGATACTGGGTGAAGAACCCCATGGTGAAATACCCCAAAGGTGAAGGCAAGTACCTTTTGTACCTACTTGCAAACTTCAAAGACAGGTACTGTCACTGTCCCCTGGCAATCGTCAATACTCTTGCGTGATGTTAATCAGAACCTGCACGTCGCAAGATGTTCCCCCGCCCCGGGAGAGGAGAGAAGAAAAGGGGAAAGGGGGAGAGAGAGAGAGAGAAAAAGGGGGTAGGAGAGGGGAGAGGGGAGGGAGAGAGATGGGGGAAGAGGAGGGGGGGGAGGGAGAGAGGAGAGAGGGGGGGGGAGAAGAGAGAGAGCAACCTTTTTTTTAAATGTAAAATGGAAAGAAGGAAGAAAATTTGGAAGGAAATGAAGAAGAAAGGGTTGGGAAAAGAAATCAAGAAAAAAGAAAGAAAGAAGAAAGGGGGACGAATATGGATCGGGGGTCTGAGGGAACGGCCGTTAGAAAGCAAAAAATCCGGGGGGAAGAGTGCGGGGGGTTCGTTTTCCCGTCTGGGCCCGAAACTTTTTTTCCCCCTCCCCTTGACCAGAGTGGTGGTCTGGGCGCTAGTCTTTTGGTGAGCGATAACCCGGGGCCCGTGTGTTACAGAAAAAATGGCGCACGTAAAGAACCCAGGAACAAGGAGTTGTCCTGGCAAAAATTTTAGAAAAAAACCACTCTGTAGGAAAGAAATACAGTTGCAGACCAAAAAAAAAAAAAAGGGTGGCGCTGCTCTTGTGGCGACGTGCTCTCCCCGGGGAGAGCAGCCCAAATTTCACGCAGAGAAATCTCGTGACTTAAAGTGGTATAAAATGAAATTTAAAAAAATGGAAGAGAAATGACGAAGAAATGAAGAAGGAAGGATGGAAGAGAAAGGAAGAAGAAATGATGGAAGGATGGAAGAGAAATGAAAAAAAAGAAAGGATGGAAGAGAAGTTAAGAAGAAAGGATGGAAGACAGATGACGTAGAAAGAATGGAAGACAGGTGACGAAGAAAGAATGGAAGAGAAAGGAAGAAGAAAGGATGGAAGGATGGAAGAGAAATGAAGAAGAAAGGATGGAAGAGAAATGAAGAAGAAAGGATGGAAGAAAAATGAAGAAGAAAGAATGAAAGGACGGAAGAAAAAAAGGATGGAAGAGAAATGAAGAAGAAAGAATGGAAGAGAAATGAAGAAGAAAGGGTGGAAGAGAAACGAAGAAGAAAGGGTGGAAGAGAAATGAAGAAGAAAGAATGGAAGAGAAATGAAGAAGAAAGGGTGGAAGAGAAACGAAGAAGAAAGGGTGGAAGAGAAATGAATAAGAAAAGATGGAAGAGAAGTGAATGAGAGTGAGAAGTAAATACATTATCTAATCTCCACTTCTTCAAAGGGATCAGAACATAAAGACTTTGCCAGTATCTTTTTGCCTTTGAATTAGTATTGGGTTTTTCATAAAAATCATCCGATGTAAGTCTTATGCAATGTCACAAACACGGGTGCTCTTGCTTCTCTGAAAAAAAAATTAGTGATACGATTATTTTTTATTGCAAGCATACTCTTATTTGATATTAAACATGTTTGCTTCGTTTTATATTATTATTTTTTAAATTCTTTTATATCGAGGGTAATGGAATAAGCACTTATGGGTTTTTTCATCCAGTCCCCGTGTGTATGCGGTTTTGTAAATTCTGTCATCTGTTCCCCAAAACGAGAAGTGGTAAGAAAGTTAAGCTCGCGGTCTGACGACTCAGGTTCGAACTTCCACTGAAACACCAGTTCGAATTCTTTTCCCCCTGGCATTAACTCTGGTAGGAAACAAATACATATGCACAAATAAATAGAATAAAAATGGTTGTGCTGGGCCTAACTTGCCAGGCGCTGAACGGCAGCGCAATGCATTTTTTGCTCATATGACAGACAACAATAGTTGCTTTCTGAGTGTTCGACAAAGAAGAGTATCAGAAAGAAAATGCTCGATTCTCTCAGGATTTGTTTAATAAAGTATTAAGTAAAACACCAATTTACAAGTTTGAACGAATTTGCAGTGAACTATTTGTCTGTTGATTTGCAATCTCTCGACAGTAGCAAAGCAGATGTTAACTGACTAACCATACCTCACAAGTCCTACACCAACGCACTCTTATGGACGAAAGATTGGAAAATAAGAATGACTAGTATGTAATTTGGTCAGTGTACTTCTCTCTCTCTCTTCTGCTACTTGTGCAAGACAGGAGAACTCACTTCAACTTAATGCAAATCTGGAAATAAACTGTTTTCAGTTCGGTAATTCCATTCACTCTTACCAGAGGAATTTGACAGTAAACACTGGTGCTACAGACTTTTTACCTTCCACATACACCCCACACCCTCCTACTTCCTCCACGTTACCAAGTAATGAGATTCAACATCAATATGTAACGCGCCAAAGTAATTACAACTTTTTTGGATTACACAGTTCTACACCCCCATTCAGGAAAATATATGCATAAACTCTTCAGCATAAAAATCCACAGGCGAGCAGAAAAACAACTTTACTTCAGGGCCAAAATAAACCCTGCTCATTTACGGATTCTGGATGATGTCGTAGCCTCCATCAGGCCTGTGATTGTGAAGACCCTGCACGCTGGGAAACAGCCACCTGTGAACAAATACTGAAGTTGCTGATTCATGTTGTGACTGTCACTGAATTTTGCCAATAGTCGAATTTTCGTATAGTTCGGGTGGAAAAATGAATGTCACTTTTCAATTGTGAAAATTTGGACATTTTAACGTGTTGTGTTGCATCAGTTACTGTAGTTTTGTAAAACCTTGCTGCAGGCGGTTAGGTTTTTTTCAATGGGGTGATTGGATTTGATAAGGCATGTGACTGTTTGGGGTTATTACGTTACTAAGATAACTTCAGAAGAAAATATGAAAAGTAGATAAATATGTCTTGATGTATTATTCCATTGCCGTTTCAGGATGCCCAGAGGACTGTATCAATATAATACAGTACAACACCTTCTAGAAACTCTGTGTGCAATACCTCGTTTGGTTTATGCCTTTCCTCCTGCTCTTTCTGTTGCACTCCTTTTTGTTTAATAGTCTATTTTCTTGTTGTTTCTACCTTTTATTCCAGAAAAAACTTTTAAAACATATAAATTCTGCCCTACACCAAAGTCGTATGTGCTAGACCCGACTTGTGAGGGGCTTAACGGCAGCGCAACACATTTTCACTCATATGACAGACAACAATAGTTGCTGTCTGAGTGTTCATCAAAGAAGAAGAATATCAAAAATAATATGCTAAATTCTCTCACAATTTGTAATGTAGTATTAAGTGAAACATGTATTAACAATTTTGTTCGACTTTGCAGTGAAATATTTGTCTGTTGATATGGAAACTCTCAACAGTAGCAAAGCAGATGTTTACTGACCAACCATACCTCACAAATCCTGCACCAAACACACACTCCTATAGATGTAAGATTTTTTTTTGTAAAATAAGATATGACCTTTTATGTTAAACTTAAGCAGTGGACTTCTCTCTCTGCTATTTATACAAGACAGGTGAATCAATTCAAGTTAAATGCATATTGGAAATAAACTGTGTTTTCAGTTCGGAATTCATTCACCCTTTTCAAGAGGAATTGACAGTATACATGGTATAGTAAAGAGTTTTTTTTACTTTCCCCATACAACCAACTCCCCCTACTTCCTCCACGTTACCAAGATGGAATTCAAACATCAATATGTAACACACCAAAGTAATAGTAAAACTTTTTTGGATTACACAGTCTACACCCCCATTCAGGAAATTTTATGCATAAACTCTTCACCATAATAACGACTCAGGCGCAGATCAACTTTACGTCAGCCAAAATAAACCCATGCCATTTTACTGTTTCTCGAGTTTTCGATTGGGCCTCCATTCTGGTCTGTGATTGTGATAGACCTGCACGCTGGGAAACGCCAGTGATACAAACAAGTGAAGTGCTGACTCACAGTTGTGGCTATCTCTCTGAATCTTGCCAAATGTCGAAGTTCGTAAAGTTTGGGTTGGGAAAAGAAAGTAACTTTGCGATTTATGAAGACTTTGTACATTACACTTTTTTGCAGCAGTTTCTAGTTTTGTAAACCTTGTGTCAGGCTGCTAGTGTTTTTTATCCATTGGATGGCTTGGAATTTGGAAGGCAGTGAATGTTTGGGGTTATTGCGTTACTGAAGATGATTTCCATAAGGTGCGAAGTGGAATAGTAATGCATAGGAAGTAATATTTCCATTACCCTGTCATGATGCCAGGAGCCGTCTGTATAAATTAATATTCCCACTATCTTGAAATTGTCTGTGCTTGGAATTCTACTATTTTTTATCCTTCTCTTTGTTTCTGTTTGCATCTTTTTTTCAAATGACTTTAAAATACAACAATTCTCCTCATGCTGTAGTTGGATGTGCTGAGGCCAACTTGTCAGGTATTAACAGGTAGTGCCACACTTTTGCTCAAGGACCAGACAACAATAGTTTGCTCTGCAAGTATTCAACTAAAAAAGAAGAAATTCGGAAGAAGTAGCTAGGTTCGATTCTCTCAGGATTTCTTGTACAGTTTTAAGGAAAACATGTATTAACCATTTTGAAAAAATTTGACACTAAACTTTTTGTCTGTTGATTGGAATCTTTCAACTGCAGCAAAGCATTTGGTTTCTTAACTTACCAAACCTCACAAAATCCTACTCCCCACCCACACTGCTATAGGACATAAGATTGTAAAATATGAATGACCAGTATGTAACTTGTTCAGTGCACTTCTCACTCCTTTGCTACTTGTACAAGACAGGGAAAAACTTACTTAAGTTATGCAAATCTGGAAATAAACTGTGTTTTCAGTTTGTATTTCCAATTCACTCTTACACGAGGAAATTTGACAGTAAAACACTGGTACTAAAGAGGTTTTTTTTTATTTCCACATACACCAACAAACCTCCTACTTCCTACACGTTACCAAGTAATGAGATTCAACTTCATATGTAACACGCCAATGTAATTCAACTTTTTTGATTACAACAAAGCTCTACACCCCCATTCAGAATTTTATGCATAACTCTTCAAATAAAACGCCGCAGGCACAGAACAAACTTTACTTCAGCCAAAGCTAAAAAACAAACCAGTTTAGTGCTTCTGGAGATGTCGATGGCCTCCAATCAGGCCTGTGATTGTGAAGACCCTGCACGCTGGAGAACAGCACTGGAAACAAATACTGAAGTGCACACTCACTGTTGTGACTCTCTCACTGAATCTTCGCAATGTCGAAGTTCGTAAGTTCGGTGGAAAAAGAAAGTTACCTTTTCGATTTGTAAGGAATTTGGGCATCGCATCTTTTGCTCAGCAGTTTGTGTTTTTGAAAAACATTGCCATGAGCTGTAAGTTTTGTGGGTTATTTCCAGGGATGGTTTGAATTTGTGAGGCAGTTTAAGTGAGTGAATGTTTGGGGTTTTTACTCTACTGAGATGATTTTCAAAAATTGTGAAAGTGAATAATATTCATAGGAGTATTTTTCTTTGTGTGGCACATTGGCATTTTGGCAGCTATGGTTAAGCAGCATTTAGCATGGTTAAAAAGTGGATGGATGACCGTTTGCGAACTTGGCTTCGGTACAGTCCCCCAGTTCACCCAGCTGTAAAAGGGTTACTGCCCTCTTTAGGGTCAGGGAAAGTAAAGCAGCGAAGGAGAGGAGATGGGAACCTCCCTCAATATGCTGGCCCCCGCAAAAACTGAGGTCTTTGACATCTCGGTCCCCAGCAACTGCATAGGTCATGGGAACACACACATGCACACGCACACACACACACACGCACTTTTTACGCACACACTCATACAAATACCACACATGCAAGCACACACACATGCAAGGACACACAAACACACACACACCCCCCTCTCTCTCTCTGCTTCTGTCTATGTGTCTGTCTGTTTGTCTGTCTGTCTCCCTCCCTCCCTCCTTCCCCCCTCTCTCTCTGTGGATCTAAGATAGCACATGAGAGAGACAGAGACAGAGAGTCAGAGACAGAGAGAGAGAGAGACAAACAGAGAGGGAGGGAGAGAGAGTCAGACAGACAAATACACACACAGAGAGACACACAGACAGACAAGGGACAGACACAAAGAAACAAAGAGACTCCCAATTCATAACTTCAGCGCCAAGTTCAACAACAACACTTAAAAGAAGAAAAAAAAATATCGATTACAATGCATGAAGACTTATCACATCAATACCGGCTGCTTTTGGCAAGGTAGATGTAAAATGCGAGAGAGATTTAAAATGCAGTCTTCTCTAAAAGTTTGTTGTGTGAAACGCAAAAAGACATCGAATACAATCACTGAAGACTTATTACATCAATAGCGGTTGCTTTTGGCAAGGTAGATATAAAATGCGAGAGAGATTTAATATGCAATCTTTTTTCTAAATGTCTGTCGTATGATAACTTTAATAAAATAAAGAATGCAATCCATGCGGACCTCTTCGTCAAATTTGCGTCTGGCTTTTAGCGAGATAGGTTGAAAATTGCAAATCTTTTTTTTTTTCTCTAAAAGTCCTTGTTGTATTAAACATTTCTGGGTTGGATGCTGCTATTGTTGCTGCTCGAGAGAACTGCTACTGATTCTGCGCCGCTTGCCGATGCTGCTGCTGCGGATACTAATGCTGCTGCTGTTTTGCTAGTTATATTGTTTATGGGACGGGATAGCTAGTGGTCGGAGCACTCGCTTTTACCCCAGCCAAGTTATGCAGCGTCGAGGAGTACCGTTTGGATGGGTGACGTTTGCGCGCCTTGGCTTCAGATACTGTTTCCCCAGGTTCACCCAGTGTAAATGGGTACCTGTCCTATTTTGGGTCAGGAAAGTAAAAGCAGCGATTCCTGGGAGAGGAGAAGGGCGCCGCCCTCCATATGCATGGCCCTAGAGAAGTGAGGTCTCTGAAGCCTCGCTCCCCTACGGACCTTTAGGTTTGGGACTCCTTACCTTTGCCTTATTGTTTTTCTACCCCACTTCTTCCTACCGTACTCTCTCCCCCCCCCCCCCTTCACCTTATTTTTAACAGTTTACTGACCTCCTCGTGAATTTCCTCCTCTTATAAAACCCGAAATTGGTTTGTTATACATGTGTTATCATTAATAATAACCGGTAACTCCAAAAACTGTCATCCACCATCATCGCGATTGACAGGGATGAATGACGACAATGAGAATAGCAAAGAAGCAATAACGACCCAGCAACATCTTCATCGTCATCATGACCTTCATTCATCAACGTCTTTGTCATTTTATCATCATCGTCAGTCGTTCGTCGTCGTCGTCGTCATCATCTCATCAATAATCATTCTCGTGGTATCGTCATCATCATCAGACCATCTCATCATCGTCATCGTCATATCATTATCGTCCTCGTCTTCATCATCGTCGTCGTTCGGTCGTCAGTCAATATCATCGTCGTCGTCGTCGTCGGGCGTTGTTGTCGTCGTCATCCTCATCCTCATCGTCATCGTCGTCGTCGTCATCATCATCATCAACAAGAACAAGAACAACAAGAACAAGCAGCAGCAGCAGCAGCAGCAGCAACAGCAGCAGTAGCAGCAGCAGCAGCAGCAGCAGCAGCAGCAGCAGCAGCAACAACAACAACAACAAAAACTACAACAACACACAACATCATGAAAGCAACTTTGTCCAACACACACATACACACACACAATCACACACACATATACCCACAATCACACACACACAAATCACACACAAACACAAACACTCACACCACACACACACACACACACACACACCACACACACACACACACACACACACACACACACACACACACACACACACACACACAATATGAAGAAGCCCCCCCCAAAAAAAACACAAAAAAAACAACCTACGTAAAGGGGGAGAATTGTCAGTTGTTTTGGCAGAGTTGCCACCACCTGGCGGAAGTGACGACGACATTGAGGTTGATGTAGTGATTATGGCGGCAGTGTTTACACTCCCCCGCCCGTCTGAGAATTGCTGCTTGTTTTCTACCCGGACTTGTATTGTGTTGTATTGTATTGTGTTGTATTGTATTGTGTTGTGTTGTATTGTGTTGTGTTGCATTATTTTGTTTTCTAAATTTTATTTTATTCCTTTATTTCGAGGATAATGGAATTTAAAAAAAATTTATATTGTTTTATATCGAGGATAATGGAATAAGCACTCCTGTGCTTTTTTACATCAAGTCCCCGTGTGTATGCGGTTTTGTAAATTTTGTCATCTGTTTCCACCGGCACACAATGGCTTACTCTTTCGAAAAGCGGAGCAGGATTGAACGTGTGCGCAAGATGTTCTGCATGCGTTCGAACACGGGGCCTCGGTTTATAGTCTCATCCGAATAAGCACCCATGTGCTTTCTTTTATTTCGAGGATAGTGAAATAAGCACTTATGTGCTTTTTTTACATCCAGTTCCCGTGTGCAAAGTGCTTCGTCCATTCCCACCGGCACTCAATGGCCTATTCTTCCGAAAAGCAGAACGGATTTTAACGCGTGTGCAAGATGTTCTGCGTGCTTTCGCACACGGGACCTCTGTTTATAGTGTCATTCGAAGGACGTTTGTTTGTTTTGTTTTGTTTAATGTCTATTCACTACATGGTGATTAAGACACATCCGCATTCATACCAAAGTACCTATTATTACACACCGCATCTTCTCATCTCTCTCTCTCTCTCATCTCTCTCTCTCTCTCTCTCTCTCTCCTCTCTCATCTCTCTCTCTCTCTCTCTCTCTCTCTCTCTCTCTCTCTCTCCCCTACACGCACCCACATCCACACACACATAAGTATATAAATATATACATATATATATAATATATATATATATATATATACATATATATATATATATGTATATACATATTATAAAATTAATTACAGTAAAGGTTTTACAGGTGAAGAATATATGACTTCAGCAACTGACACTATGAATTGCTGAGAGTCATATAAAACTTCTTGACTAGTGGCATATTTGTTATGAATATCTAAACCTCTCCTTTTATACATGTCAATAAGAATTGGGCAATCAAACAACAAATGGTGGACTGAAAGTGGAATAGAACAACACATGTTACATTTTTTGAATATTTAGTATTCCATGCATTTAATCTCAGTTTTGTATTAGAATTTCTAATTCCGTGGGCAAGGAAACTGCTGATAATGTTTTTCTATAATCTTTGAATGTATGCATTTCATTAACTTAGAATGAATTTCATAAGACGACAATGCAAGATTAGAATCAAACACTTCAGTACTGTATTCAGAGGCACCTTGTTTTGCCAAAGAATCAACCAGCTCATTCGAAAAAATTACACAATGAGAGGGGATCCAGCAAAAAGTTATGCTGATGTCTCTGCTTGCAATAGAATGTATCAGGGATTTTATCTCAAATACAATATCATTCCTCATTTTACCATGCCATGACTTTAATGCCATTAACACTGCCTTTGAGTCAACGCAAAACAGAATTTGGCAAACATCAATAGCAGTATCAGACAAAAAATTCAAAGCCATAAGAATTGCAAATAATTCAGAAGTAAAAATAGAAAAATGTTGTCCTAAATGAAAAGATTTTTGAACTTTTAAAGTCGGAATCACATATGCAGCACCACTTTTGCCTGTTTCTAATACAGATCCGTCAGTATACACTTTTAAGTGATTAGAATAATTATTTTCTAAGTGACTTTTTACATCAACGGAGAGAAGATTTTGATCTTCATTTTCTTTATTCCGTGTAGTCAATGTCAAATTTAGCTGAAATATGTTCCCAAGGAGGTAATTGTGGAACAATCGGTAAAATTGGAATTGTTGATATATCGATGTCATTTTCTTTCATAAATGTTTCTGTATAATTTTTAATTGGCTGCAGAAATGAAATATTGCGTGCCCGTTTAGGAAAATCAGTGTCTTGATTAATAAATATTTCCTCTTTTACTGAATTTGGAATAGAGATACTACGAACCACATATTTTGATACTGCCAGTTTTCGCTGATCAGAAAGAGATAGTAAATGAGCTTCTTTATAAGTATTAGCTGTATTTGCATGAGCCGGAACACCAAGAGCTATCTTTACTGCTTTACTGTCT
This sequence comes from Rapana venosa, assembly GCA_028751875.1. Taxonomy (NCBI): domain Eukaryota; kingdom Metazoa; phylum Mollusca; class Gastropoda; order Neogastropoda; family Muricidae; genus Rapana; species Rapana venosa. The sequence continues at coordinate 11,172,771 of CM054139.1, read as the reverse complement.
AGACTTTGTAATTTTTTAAGTAGATAATCTGCAGCAGAAAAATAAACTTCTTGTCCGTATATTAATTTTGAACGTACCAAGGACAGAGCCAGATATCAGAGTCGTAAGTGTCTTGACTCCATGCCTGAGAACTTATTATCTTTAGGAAATTAGTCTTTTCCTAGCTTCAGTTATCATTTGGTTGATGTGTATCTTCCAATTCAACTTTCTAGTTAAAAATACACCTAAGAATTTGACATCTTGTTTGTATTGAAGCACCTTTCCTTCTAATTTCAGTATTGGTAATTTTAATGCGTTGTCACCGTTAATTAAAAAGCACAAGACACGTTTTTTCTGCTGATAATTCTAATCTGTTTTCTTTCATATAACTACAGAATTTATCTAATTCTTCCTGATATATTTTTTCAACATAATTGATCACTCTCTTTTTCGTGTTTTTCCTAACTGACGTATTTATCCAAATAGCAATATCATCTGCATACTGAACAACTTGAGTATTAGGTGACAAAGAGCTAGGGAGATCATGTACAAGAATAGAAAACAAGATAGGTGCAAGTACTGATCCCTGTGGTATACCCAAGTCGATAGCTTTAAAAGATGAGTACACTGAACCTAATTTAGTGCAAATTGATCTATCCGACAAGAAATTTTGCAGATATTTATATAATATGCCATTAATACCAAGTATTTTAATTTATGTAGCAATTGATCATGACAAACTCTATCATAGGCTTTCTTTACATCAAAAATGTGGCTAACACACTTTTTCGTTGGAAAATTGCTTTTTAATTTGATGTGTTAGTTTAACTAAGTGGTCAGAAGTACATCTTCCCTTTCGAAAACCAGCCTGATTTGTTGGGATCACATTATTCTTTTCACAAAAATGAATAACGCTTATGTATAATTTTTCCATTACTTTACCCACATGAGACGTAGAGCAATTGGCCTGTAGCTATCTATCGATGACCGCAGTTTACCTTTCTTCAGGATTGGGACTACAATCGACTGCCTCCAGATTTTAGGAAGAGCGCCATTTATCCAACAGTTCTGGAAAAATGAAAAGAGTAGCCTTTTCCATTTTAAAGGCATATGAGCCAGCATTTGATAAGATATACCATCAGCACCAACAGCCGTCTTGTTATGTGTAAATGAATCTAAAGTTTCACTACATTCTATTCTTCATATTGAATGGGGGCATTTAAATAATCAGCATTATAAGCTGACAATTTGTTTGATTTATTTGCTTTTTCTAATTCGATATTTGATTGAATTCTTACTGATGAACTATTATCTGAAAAAATTGAAACAAAAGCTTCTGCTTTTTCAATTATGCTTGGAAATCTATTATTTTCAAATTTGATTGGATGTGTTGGAAGCTGAAATCCATTTTTCATTTCACTAACTTTCTTCCAAACTTTATGTAAATCCTTGGATTCTGATACTTCATTTATACAGAATTCTGTCCAATACTTGTTTTTTGCCTGAGCAATTATTCTTTTACATTGAGTTTTAGCATACTTCATACAAATAAAGTTTTCTTCTGATTGATCTTTTAACCATATTTTGAATCGTTCTTTTTTATGGTTTACTGCATCCTCACATGTTTTAGTTCGAAGGACGTGTATTGTACTGTATTGTAATTGTATTGTATTGTATTGTATTTTATACAGCTTTCAGTCCATGGAAGAGTTCTCTGCGTGAAATTCGGGGTACTCTCATTATAGTGGGAGAGCGCGTCGCCACAAGAACAGCGCCACCCATTATTTCTTGCGGCTGTCTTTTCCTGTATGTACCTGTATTTGTTTCCCCATCAGAGTGGCTTTTACTACATAATTTTATCAGGGACAAGTCTCTTGTTACCGTGTGTTCTTTTACGTGCGCTAAATGTGTATTGCGACATGGGATCTCGGTTTATCGTCTCATCTGAAAGACTAGCACCCAGACCAACACACAGTTTAGTGCAGGGGGTTAAAAGTTTGGGGTACAAACGGGGATCGAAGCCCCGCATACTTCGAACCCGGACTTTTTGCTTTCCAGGCAGGTGCCTTACCTCTAGACCACCGATCCACTTCTTAACGTAAACTGAATAGTTCTGTACCCGTTCATTTTATTTGTGATCATTTTATTTATTGTATAGTAATCTTAGAATAAGTCTTGCACCATGATGACTTTTACATCTTTTAAGAATAAGTCCTAAAGATGTGAAAAAGATCCAGCATTGTGGATTTTTCTTTTTCTTGGGGGTGGGGATTTTGGGGGCTTGTTTGTTTGTTTTATGACACAATTTTTGGTGTTATTGTTTGTATGCATTAGTACTGTATGAAAACATCAAAGAAGGGATTATGACACAACCCCCCTCCCCCCTCCCCACTAAGGAATGCTGGGTGTACCTTCCAGTATAAATAGCATCCCCGCCTAAAGATCGGTGGTCTAGAGGTAACGCGCCTGTCTACAATGCGAAAAGTCCAGGTCGGAAGTGTGCGGTGGTTCGTATCCCGTTTGGGCCCGAAACTTTTCCCCCATCCATTAGACCATGAGTGGTGGTCTCGGCGCTAGTCTTTCGGATGAGACGATAAACCGAGGTCCCGTGTGTTACACAAAATTTTCAGCGCACGTAAAAGAACCCACGGCAACAATAGAGTTGTCCCTGGCAAAATTCTTAGAAAAAAGCCACTCTGATATGGAAACAAATAACAGTTGCAGACCAAAAAAAGGGTGGCGCTGTCTTGTGGCGACGCGCCCTCCCCGGGGAGAGCAGCCCAAATTTCACGCAGAGAAATCTCGTGACAAAGTGGTATAAAAAATAAAATAAAGAAGGTAGGTGCCCATTTACAGCTGGGTGAACTTAGAACTGTACTGAAGCCAAGGCGCTCGAATGGTCACCCATGCACTTGGTATCCATCCTCAACACTGGCTTAAAATTAAGCCCTGGAGGGAAAAGCGAGTGTTCTGACCACTGAGCCGTCTTGTTTCGTAATCATGGGCTGTTACTGGGTTGTTTTGTTAGTAAACATTAAAAAAAAACCCGCCCGAAGAGAGTCGAAGGTAGAAGAGTGTTGACATTTTTTTCAAACAGTCTGCGAAAATTGTTGATGATTTTTTTCCAAACAGTCTGCGATAATTGTTGATGATTGTTTTCAAACAGTCTGCGGTGATTGTTGACATTTTGTTTTCAAACAGTCTGCGATGATTGTTGTCAATATTTTTTCAAACAGTCTGCGATGATTGTTGACATTTTTTTCAAACAGTCTGCGATTATTTTTGACAATTTTTTCAAACAGTCTGAGATAATTGTTGACTTTTTTTCCCAACAGTCTGAGATGATTGTTGACTTTTTTTTCAAACAGTCTGCGAATTTTTTTCAGTCTGTGATGATTGTTGCCTTTTTTTTTAAACAGTCTGTGCGATGATTGTTGACATTTTTTTCAATCTTGGATGATTGTTGACAATTGTTCAGTCTGCAATGATTGTTGACATTTTATTTCAAACAGTCTGCAATGCTTGTTGACAATATTTTTTCAAACAGTCTGCGATGATTGTTGACAATTTTTTCAGTCTTCGATGCTTGTTGTCAATATTTTTTCAAACAGTCAGTGGTGATTGTTGACAATTTTTTCAAACAGTCTTCGATGCTTGTTGACAATATTTTTTCAAACAGTCAGTGGTGATTGTTGACAATTTTTTCAAACAGTCTTCGATGCTTGTTGACAATATTTTTTCAAACAGTCTGCGATGATTGTTGACATTTTTTGTCAGACAGTCTGCGATTTTTTTCAGTCTGCGATGATTGTTGACATTTTTTCCAAACTATTTGTGATGATTGTTGACATTTTTATCAATCTTCGATGGTTGTTGACAATTGTTCAGTCTGCGATTATTGTTGACTTTTTTTTTCAAACAGTTTGCGAAGATTTTATGATTGATATTATGAAGAACCTGTCTGCAAAAACTAAAACTTACATTATACTTGTCGGGTAAAAAAAAGATTAGCATTGTGTATCAGGGGGAAGCGAGCAGAGAGAGAGAAGGAGAGAGAAGAGAAGAGAGAGAGAGAGAGAAGAGAGAGAGATAGGGGAGAGAGAAAGGGGGGGGGGGGAGGGTGGCGGGGAGAGAGAGAGAGAGAGAGAAGAGAAGGAGAGAAGAAGAGGATAGGGGGGAGAGAGGGGTGGGGAGGGAGGGGGGCGGAGAGAATGTTCTTTTTAATGGATTTTTAAGGGAATAGGCACCATGTTTTTTTTTTATACCAGCCCCCCGTTCGCTTATGCGGTTTTTTGTAATTTGTTTTCTGTTCCCAAGGGAGGAGGAGAAAGGGAGAGTGAGAGAGGGAAGAAGGATTTCGACTCAACTTTTACGTACATCGGTTTGGGGGAAATAAAAAGGGAAAATGAGGGGCGTATGGAGTGGACAAACATGAGTGTTATAAACCATTACTATCAATGTAATAAAAAGAAATGTATATCAGCAATAATAAAGAAATTACATCACCAATTTCCCGGATATTCATCACAAATGATTTCACGTTCGTCAATCGAAATTTTAAATGTAGTTTTCATCAATAAGGACCCATTTCTATAAAGTTATCTTACTTCTTCTTTTGGTTGCTAAAAAATAATCGTGATAAAATTAGGGTCTATCGTAGATATTTTAGCTTTGAGTAGCACGTGCAAAGGGGAAATCCTTTTGCATCTTTAAGAAACTTATGTCTCAAATCTTCATAGACAGGGCAATTAAATAAAAAGTGTTCTTCATTCTCTATTTGGTCTTTACAAACAGGGCACTGCTTATCTTCATTTGAACTACTATAGCGGTGTGTATTATTGTTTAGTGGTAGCGCATTCAATCGTACTTGAGTAACTGCAACGCGAAAACAATATGTATCCATTTCACTAATATACTTCTCTCTTTCAAAAACAATCTTAAAGTTTCTGTAACTATCATATCTACTGCGATATCTGATGGTGCCAGTCCATTCCTGGGTAAACCAATCTACAAGTCTTTGTTTAAAGGCACGTAAGAACATTTTTATGTCTCCTACTCCTTGGTTTAACCAAACGATATTAAACCCAGTTATACAGAATATTTCCCTGATTTTAGAGACCCAGCATTGTTTTCCCTTTTTATTTAATTCTAACAACATACAATAAGCTTTATGTGGCAATCTTTCAGAATCCATATGTAATAATTTAAACCAAAATCTTGCGCATGCAACATACGTGTTTACATACAATGGGTACCTGCCCAGATCTCCATACACCATTTTATTTGGTGTCTTGACAGGCACACCTAAAAATCTTTTACAAGCGATTAAATGTACTTTTTCTAGATGCTCTAGTCTATTCAATCCCCAAATTTCAGCTGAATATAACAGTATTGGTTGGATTTTGGTATCAAAAATTTTAAAAATGTATTTACTGTCATTTCTTTACACTTCTGAAAAACTTTGTTAAGCTGAGTAACTGCTTTTTTACCTTTAGTAACCAAATGTGATGTACCTCTCTTTGCGCTAATCATAGATGTAAAATTAAATCCTAAATAGCAATAACTGTTAACTACTTCTAATCTCTTATTATCAAAGAACCATTTTTCACGTTTTCCTAAGTGCCCCCCTTTCCTAAATACCATAATCTTAGTTTTGTCTATGTTTACACTTAATTTCATATTATCACAACAAGTTTCTAAGACCTTTAATTGATTTTGTAAGCCAGTAGGTGTAGTTGACATTCATGCTACGTCATCAGCAAATAATAAGATAAACAACTCAAAAATATTTGGAAACAGTTGTGCACCGTGCTTACCTTTTTCATTCATAACGTTTGCTAACTGATTAATGAACATAGAAAACAATGTAGGGCTTAGAACACATCCCTGTCTTACCCCCATGGGGGTTTGAAACATATTAGTTAATTCAGAATTTGCTCGTATGCATGCTGATAATGAGAGAGAGAGAGAGAGAGACAGATACACAGACAGACAGACAGACAGACACAGAGATAGAGGGTCTGCGTGTGTTATTTATTTGATTTTATTTACTTTGTTTATTCTTTTATTTCAAGGATAATGGAATAAGCACTCATACCTTTTATTCATCCCTTCCCCGTGTGTATGCAGTTGTGTAAATTTTGTCATCCGTTCCCACCAGCACACAATGGCCAACTCTTCCGAAAAGCGGAACGGGTTTAACGTGTGCGCAAGATGTTCTGCGTGCGTTCGCACACGGGACCACGGTTTATAGTCTCATCCAAAGGACTTTTTGGGGAGAGTGGAGTCGGCACTGATGTTAACTCCAGGGATAAAAATCCTCTTGAACGGGAATCGAACTCGGGTCAGCTGATCACGAGCGCATCACGCTAACTACTAGGCTATCCTGTGTGTGTGTGTGTGTGTGTGTGTGTGTGTGTGTGTGTGTGTGTGTGTGTGTGTGTGTGTCTGTGTGTGTGTGTGTGTGTCTGTGTGTGTGTGTGTCTGTGTGTGTGTGTGTGTGTGTGGTGTGTGTGTGTGTGTGTGTGTATACCTTCAGGGCTACTGAAAAGCGATTTAGTATTATTTTTAAAAATCTCAACACCAAAATCATGTACTCGGAGAGAGAAAGAGCAAATTAATTATTTATCTGCATCAGTGCATCATTCCAATATTTTTTCAGAAGTCGATACGATAAAAAAAAAGAACCTTTTCCTGCCAATTTTCACCATCATCCGTCTCAGTGTTCATGTTGATTTGATTTTCTTGATTGTATTTATTAATTTTTTAATACATTTTTTGTTCTTGTGGTGATGGTGGTGGAGGTGGTGATGGTGGTGGATGTTTTTGTTGTTGTTATTGTTGTTGTAGTTGTTGTTGTAGTTGTGTTTGTGTTTGCATGGGTAAATGTTGTTTCAGATTCTTAAATGAAGAAAAAAATTGCAAAACACTGGGTTATATACAAGTACATTGGAAATATCAAGAGTATTTTCATCCCACAGAATTGCATCGAAAGTAGGACAAAACAAAAGTTTCTGACAATGCAATAAACATTGATATAGAGTAAAATTGTCTACAATATATTTATGCACTTACTTTAACAATTTTTTTCAAAGCTTTTTTTTCAAAAGTTTGGTGTGTGTGCGTGCATGCGTGCGTATTTATTTGAGTGTGTTTGCGCGTGTGTGTGTATACGTGCGTGTGTACGTGGGTGTGTACGTAGGTGTGAATGAGTGTGTGTGTGTTTGTGTGTGTGAGGAGAGAGAGAGAGAGAGAGAGAGAGAGAGAGAGAGAGAGAGAGAGAGAGTGTGTGTATGTATGTGTGTGTGTGTGAGAGAGAGACAGACAGACAGACAGATAGAGAGACAATGTTTTCTGTATGTGTGTGTGTGTGTGTGTGCCCGCGCGCGCGCGCACGCCTGCGATCTCGATTTTTCTCTTATAGTCATCATCTAGACTTTGTCCCAACTTTCATATATCTGTGCAGAGTTACGTCAACAGAAAAAAAGTTCAAGCAAACTTATTAAAAGCTAATCAACTGAAACCAAACCAAACACCCCCCCACCGGCCTTCCCCACAACCACACAGTTAACATCATTGCAAACAGACACACACACTCGCACACAATTGCCAAACACTTTACAAAACAAACACAGATAATTATATAATGGTGTGCTGGTGTGTTCGGCTCAGGTGTTTGCCTTAGAGGGTAGAACAATAATGTTAACAATACCCACTGTGCGAAAGTGGCTAGCACGTGAAACACTGTTACACAAGTAGATAATAATATGGTGACTGGCTTTAAGTGGGCGACAATGCGAACACCATAGTCTGGTGGTTAGAGTGTTGGGTATTGCGCTCGTGATCTGCTGACCCGGGTTCGAATCCCGTTCAAGGGGATATACCTTCTCCCCTGACCCTGGAGTTAACATCAGTGCTGACTCCACTCTCTCCCAAAAAGTCCTTAGGATGAGACTATAAACCGAGGTCCCGTGTGCGAATGCATGAAGATAATCTTGCGCACACGTTAAAACATGTTTTGCTTTCCGGAAAAAGTAAAACTATTGTGTGCAGGTGGGAAGGGATGACAATTATAAAACTGCAACACACACGGACTGATGTTAAAAGCACATGAGTGTTTATTCCATTATCTTCAGCATAAAAAAATGTAATCTTTTTCAACCTTGCTGTTCAGAAGTGAATTTTCAAACCACCTTTGTTCCATCCTGGCAGTGTGAAAAGAACAAACTGCTACACGAAATGTTTGAAAAGTGTACACAGTAAACTGGTCTTTTGTTTGCTTCGAGACTTCAATGACATTCACAAAACACACACACGGTTGCAAGCACAAAGGGACACGTGACTTTAAACTATACGCTGATTGGCTAGAGGATGCGAGCTGGCCGTTTCAACCCGATCCAAACAGAACATGCTCTATCTTGAACAGTCAGGTTGAACCTGACGCCACAAGCCGCTTGATACGTACGTTTACAGTGACAGACAGTCCGTTTGGGATCTGGTTTGGCCTGACCGTCCCGACCTTACGATTCAGGAGGCTATTCTTTGTGGTCTGCTTAACAGTTCAGAACACCTGTATAACAAGTGGAAGATCGCAGTTTCGATTCCTGTTAGAATCTGGAATTTTTTTCTCTGATATTCAAAACCATGAGAAGTGTGGTCTCACGGTTTTGAATATCGGAGCAAAAAATTCCGGATTCTAACACCTGACCACTCAGTCTGGATATTTTAGTCTTTCGGATATGACAGTACAGTGAGGTCCCCTGTGTGAAAAGCGTTTAGCCAGCGTTAAAGAAGCATGACGACAACAGGAGTGTTGTTTCTTGTGAAGTTCCTGTACGGGAAAAAAAATGATTTGTTCCCATGGGAAATAAATACACATGCAGACGGGAGAATGAAATTCTAAAGAAGAGTTTGTGTGTACTGGAAGTGACAGAGAAAAGGCACTCAATTCATACAGAAAAATTTCTGTGATTGTAAACGGTATAAAATACAATAATTTTGCATATCTATCTATCTATCTATCTATCTATCTATCTATCTATCTATCTATCTATCTATCTATCTATCTATCTATCTATCTATCTATCTCTCTCTCTCTCTCTCTCTCTCTCTCTCTATCTATCTATCTATCTATCTACCTATCTCTCTCTTTCTATATATATATATATATAATATATATATATATATATATATATATATATATATATATATATATATATATATATATATATAAAAACACGCCAAGGCAAATACAAAATGATGCTATACAATACTATATAATTGCAATGCAGTACAAAACGAAACATAACAATACCATACAACAGCATATTTTAACACAACCAATGCAATTTAATGCAATAAAATGCAATCAAATCTGATCCAGAACAGTGGAATACAGTGCAATACAAAACAATACAAGACAACAACATAACAGAGAGACAGACAGACAGACAGAATAGCGTAAACTACATCCCCAAGGTCTAATTCAAACAAAATAATGATCTTCAACAAAAAAACGGTTCTTGTCTGCTTACACGTCTTCGAATTATTTCACTTCATACCTTTTTATCAAAGCAAAGCTGATTAACATGTTTTCTACAAATATTGTTTGTATCATTCTTTTCATTTTCAACCATAAGTGATGCAAAATGCTAAAAGGGGTGGGGGTGGACAGCCTAGTGGTTAGAGCATTGCGCTCATAATGTGACGGCTCAGAATCAAACCACCATAGAGAATATTACCCCTGGAACTACCATCAGTACGGAATAGCTCAGTGGTCAGAGCACTCGCTTTCTCCCAGCTAAGGTTAAGCAGCATCGAGCGTGGTTACCATTTGGATGGGTGACCGTTTGCACGCCTTGGCTTCAGTACAGTTCCCCCAGTTCACCCAGCTGTAAATGGGTACCTGCCCTCTTTAGGGTCAGGGAAGTCAAAGCCGCGAGGGAGAGGAGATGGGCGCCGCCCTCAATATGCTGGCCCCTGGAGGAGCTGAGGTCTCTGATGCCTCATTCTCCTACCACCACATAGGTTATAGGACACCTTTACCTTTACTTTCACTGACTCCACTCCACCGAATGTCTTTCGGATGAGACTAAACTAAGACCCCCGTGTGCAAACGCACGCAGAAAATTTTGCACACACGTTAAAAACCCGTTCCGCCTTTCTGAAGAGTAGGTAACTTCGTGCTGGTAAAAAAAGATGACAACATTTAAAAGTTAAAAAAAACCGTCACATGCACACAGGGGTTGTGCTCAGAAGAGGGAATGCGGCTACCTTAATGATGGATTAAAAATGGCCGAATAGGCAACAAGTCTCGCCTTTGGTGAACCTGGGAGATCTAACCGAAGAACAGGAGGGGGGGGGGGGGGTGAGGGTCAACTTCGAAACGCGGTCACCCTCTTGGAGAAAGCTGAAACGGTGCTCTACACCACACACACACACACACACACACACACACACACACACACACACACACACACACACACACACACACACACAGATAGAGAGAGAAGTGTAGTAAAGGCGTCCCATATTCTATGCGGTCGCTGGGGAGCGAGGCGTCAGAGACCTCACTTCTCTAGGGCCAGCATATCGAGGGCGGCGCCCATCTCCTCTCCCTCGCTGCTTTACCTTCCGTGACCCTAAAGAGGGCAGGTACCCATTTACAGCTGGGTGAACTGGGGAGGAACTGTATTGAAGCCAAGTCGCGAGAAAACGGTCACCCATCCAAGTGGTAACCCACGCTCAATGCTGGTTAACCTTAGCGTGGGGAAAGCGAGTGCTCTGACCACTGAGCTATCCCGTCCAAGAAATGGTAACAAAGCAAAAATAAAAGTATCTTGTCGGTTTTATTAAAAAACAAAAATAATGGCAGCTTCGTTTGATCACAGCTCAAGAGAATCTTTTCGCAAAACAAAATCAAATTTTCAAACACAGACTGAGATTGCTGGGTTGATTTTTGGAAAACGTTTTTTGATGATTAATTCCATCTGTCGAAACTGATCCATGGAGAAAAAAAAGAGAATTGTTTAAACTCTAGACAGAATATACCTTTTGTTGGCATCAATACCAAGGTGTCACTCGAGTGTTTTTCCTTCTACATCAAATAAGATTAGCACCAAAAAATAAATTCCAAACAAACCAGCCAAACAAAAAAGCTTACAGAGTGCTTGAAAACCCTTGCTAAAAAGTATTCGGTATAGCGTCAGTATTGTTGCTTTGATACCTTGTGCGCACCACATTAAACCCTGTTCCGTCTTTTGGAAGAGTAGGCCATGTGTGCCGGTGGGAACTGATGATGAAATTTACAAAATCTGTATCCAGACCCAGTTGGGATGTCGTCAAGTCAAGTCAAGTTAACTTTTTATTTCCAGGTGGGACATTGAATAAGTAATGCATTTGCCTGTTTTTTCATCAAGCCATCTATCTAGAACTAAAAATGTTGTCATATTATCGAATGAACCTTTGGTTTTTTTAATCCAGATCTCTCTACTTCATTGTTCTATATGCTATCAATGTTTCGTAAATTTATTCTCTGCAATGAATATGTCGCATTATCTATTGCATCAAATTATCTGTAATTATTACATTGATAACATAATTTTGAGAAGGGCATGCACTTGGTAAAGTTGATTGCCTAGGACACAAAACTTGTTTGATTTGAATACCTTTAGATTGCGAATACAAGAATTATTTTAATATCTGCATATGAATTTGAGAAATTCAACTACTGCATCTCTCTCTGTGTGTCTCTCTCTCTTTCACACACACACACACACACACACACACACACACACACACAACACACACATACACACACACACACACACACACACACACACACCACACACACACACACACGTTCTCTCTCTCTCTCTCTCTCTCTCTCGCTCTCGCTCTCGCTCTCTCTGGTGTTCATACTGAAAAGAAATAGCAGACATAAAAGAGTCAAAATTAAATAGTGTTAAAAAATCCATTTTTTACCCCCCCCCCCTCAAAAAAAGGCAACCCCCCCCAACCCCCCCCCCCCCCCAAAAAAAAAAATTCCATAATCCTTTAAGAAGTGTAACACGCAAAAACAAAAAAATAACATACAACACTGGATAACAAGGTTCACGTCTTCAGGCGATTTTAATTCGATTTAGATTGAACACAGAAATAAAGCCAGAAAACCCCTCGTTGAGAAAGAAAGAAATAAAGAAAGAAAGAATAAAGAAAAAAACCAACTATAAGAAGATAAATGGAAAGATGCTTCTTGGATCAGTGTATAATTTAATCAAACGGTTGGAAAAGGGGCAGAAAGACCTAGGGGGTTAGATCGTTGCGCTTGCAACAATTTGACAACCTGGATTTAAGCCACTACTGAGTCGCCTGTACAAGAGTTGTTGTTTTTTCCCCCTGGAGTTAACACCAGCGCGCACTCCGCTCCACCCTGAAAGTCCTTCAGATGAGATTAGAAAATAAACCGAGGCCCCGTGTACAAACGCATGCAGAACATCTTGCGCAGACGTTAAATCCTGTTCCGCTTTTCGAAAGAGTAGGCCATTGTGTGCCTTTGGGAACAGATGACAAAATTTGCAAAACCCCATACACACGGGGACTGGATGTAAAAAAAAAAAAAGCACATGAGTGCTTATTCCATTATCCTCGATTTCAAATTTTTTTTTTGAGCGCTTTGATTTGTTGCTTTACAAGATGCAGCGCTATATAAGTTCCATACATTATTATTATTATTTAAAAAAAAGAAAAAAAACCCCACTACCCTCATATTTGACGGTTAAGCTGAAATTTGTGACGACACCGGTTTCTTGATGAGATAAATTTTTGTTTGTTTGTGTGTGTGGTTAAAAAAAAAATTTGGTTGGTTTTATCATGAGGGTTTTTAATGTTGTTTTGTTTTTGATTTATTGTGGGTTGGTTGTTGTTGTTTTGGGGGGGATGGTGGTGATGGTGATGGGGGTGGTAACAGGTTGCTTTTTATGTGTTTGCGAAAGAAATTTAGGCTCCATAAATTCATATGGGCTGTCATTGGAGAGAGAGAGAAAAAGACACACACACAAAAATTTGACAAATCCTCTTGAGATTCAGTCACCTCTCCTAGTAAAATAAAATACAAGATAAAAAAAAAACAACCCATAACAAATCTAATCACAAAA
>CM054139.1:11149638-11154638 GCA_028751875.1 Rapana venosa | reverse complement strand
CCGCATCCGTGTAGATCAGAAAACATCTTTCACAGCCAAAGCAATAAGTTTTAACAGGTTTATTTTTCGTACTTTTTATGTTGACAAGATCCGCTTTTTCGTTTTTCTACCAGTTGTGTTCCTTTTCCACGTAACTAGGCGTATGAGGCAGGAGTCTTCCAAACACACTCATTTATATTCTGTCAATCAGCTTGCGGTTGCCTTTCAAAATAACGACACGTTAAGAAAAAAAAAGTAAAAGAATCAATCAAGATTTATAACACAGACGATCCAACAAATGAAAAAAAGGGAAAATGAATAGAAAAATGATAGAAACAGATCAAATGAAGAGTGCCACCTACCTCTCTTTTCCCCCAGTACGAAAAGGAGAATAACCCCACAGGCAAACTTCACGTTTTCAGAGTTGTTTTCCTTTGATTACGATCTGTTAAACAATACCAGTGTGGGCTTTTCTCTTTCTTTCCTTCACCGCTTTCTCGACAAAATCTTGGAGATCTTTTGCATAGATTAGTTTTGGTAATTGATTTTTGGATTTGATTTTTTCGGAGATATAATTGAAAGTTTTTCGTAGTGGTTAATGAAAACTTTAATTAGTTCTGTCGGTTGTATGATGTGATTTAAAGTGGGGATGAGGAGGAGAGTTGGGGTGCTTCATCTTCTATTGCATGTCCAGTCTCTTTGATCTAACTTTTTATCTGTACCATGTTCCCCGCTAGAGCTTATGACAGTGCATGGAACGAAGAAAGAGAATGAGGATTTCTTTGCAGTAGTTAAAGAGCTTTGACTGCACTATGGTCTGCATAGGAATTAGCACGATATCTATGTGGCGTGGCGTATATGAAACATCTTGCATGAAGTAACTCCACCTTCAGAAATGAAAGACTAAAAACTCGCAAGGAAAACAACCAAACTAGAAGCAATGGTTGTGCCCCAAATCAGTGTTGTGTTATTTAAGCTCAATAAAGTAGAAAAATGTGGGCTACTTGACATAGAAAACGGTGACAATGAGATGGCTAACTGGTTTGCATGAAAGAAAAAACCTACTCAACTGTCTCTAGCTATCCATCCATCCATCCGTCCGTCCATCCGTCCGTCTATCTATCCATCTATCTATCCGTCCGTCCGTCCGTCTGTCCGTCCATCCGTCCATCCGTCCATCCATCCATCTGTCTGTGTGTCTGTGTGTCTGCCTGTCTATCTATCTATCTATCTATATATCTATCTCTCTCTATCTATCTATCTATCTATCTATCTCTATCTATCTATCTATTCATCCTTTTATCCATCCCCAAACCTGCCGCATCCGTCTAGATAAGAAAACGTCTTTCACAGCCAAAACATTGAGATTTAACAGGTTTATTTTTCGTAGTTTTTCTGTGGACAAGATCCGCTTTTCGTGTTGATTTTTCCTACCAGCTGTGTTCCTTTTCGACGTAACTAGGCATATGAGGCGGGAGTCTTCCAAAAACACTCATTTATATTCTGTCAATCAGCTTGTGGTTTCCTTTCAAAATAACGACACGTTTAGAAAAAAAAAGTAAGAGAAACAAACAAGATTTATAACACAGAGGATCCAACAAATGAAGAAAAAGGGAAAATGAAAATAATACAAACAGATCAAATGAAAAGAGCCACCTACCTCTCTTCCCCCCCCCCTCCCCCCCTCCCCCCCCCCCCCCCCCCCCCCCCCCCCCCCCCCCCCCCCCCCCCCCCCCGGTAAGAAAAGGAGAATAACCCCACAGGCAAACTTTACGTTTTCAGAGTTGTTTTCCTTTGATTACGATCTGTTAACGACAAGAACAGTTCGGGCTTTTCTCTTTCCTTCACCGCTTTCTTGACAAATCTTGGAGATCTTTGGCATAGATTTAGTTTTGGTAATTGATTTTTGGATTTGATTTTTTTTAGATTTAATTGAAAGTTTTTCGTATTGGTTAATGAAAACTTTAATCAATTCTGTCAGTTCTATGATGTGATTTAAAGGGGGATGAGGAGGAGAGTTGGGGTGCTTGATCTCCTATGCATGTCCAGTCCCTTTGATCTAACTTTTTACCTATACCATGTTCCCCACTAGAGCTTATGACAGTGCAGGGAATGAAGAAAGAGAATGAGGATTTCTTTGCAGTAGTTGAAGAGCTTTGACTGCACTATGGTCTGCATAGGAATTAGTACGTTATCTATGTGACATGCCATATATAAAATATCTTGCATGAAGTAATTCCAACTTTACAAATCAAAAGACAAAAAAAAACTTGCAAAGAAAACATTCAACTAGAAACAATAAATGTGCCTAAACTGGAGTTGTGTTATTCAAGCGCAATAGAAAGTAGAAAAACGAGGGTTGGTTGACATAGAAAACAGCGACAATCAGATGACTAACTGGTTTGTATGGAATGCAAAAAAAACCCAAACACTCAACTGTCTCCTTCACCGCTGTCGTCGGTAGGAGCTCCACGCAATGCCACCACCAGGGTTCGCCATCTCTCTCTGTCTCTGCCGAGTTCTACGATCTCCTGTAGCCCTCCTCCTAGATCACTGCCCTCAGTGATGTTGGCAATGTAGGATGTTGGTGGTGGTCTGCTTCTTTTCCTTCTGGCCTCAACCTTACCTTATCAAAAAAAAATGGAGAAAACAAAATCGAAGTCCATTCTCTCTGATCTAACCGTCTACCTGTTCTCCGTTCACCCCTAGAGCTCATTACAGCACAGAGGGAAAAGAAAGAGAAGGATGATGTATGTGTAAAAGGCGGGGGGGTGGGGGGTGGGGGTGGGGGGGTTAACAGCACTGGAGTTCTCACGGGAATCATTTTATCGAAGTCCTTTCAGCCTAAATAATAATAATAATCATCATCATCATCATCATCATCATCATGTATGGAATTTATATAGCGCTGAATCTTGTAAAGCAACAAATCAAAGCGCTCAGATGACTTTTCCCCCCTGTTTTAAAATCTGTATAATTATAGTTGCACAGTTTTAATCTGAGATTTTTAAATTCTTACAAGGCGACAGCCCTGATAATTATGGCCTCTTGTGTTCGTCTGGGTTATAAACAACAGGATTGGATTGGGGACACGGTTTGTGTTCAGGCGTCTGTTTACGCAACATTCTCACACTTGGAATTTACTGATGATTAGGTTACCATTGTATCTTTGACCCACCAAGATAGGAAATTAAATACATATTCAGACAAGAAAAGACAGAAAAAAATACGGGTGGCGCTGCTCTTGTGGCGACGTGCTGTCCCTGGGAAGAGTATCCCGAATTTCACGCAGAGTAATCTGCCGTGATTTAAAAATGGTGTACAAGTCTTTGGTAGTGGACAACAGAATAATCATTTTTACCCGTGGCTCAACTTTTGCTGGTATTATTTGAGGAGTTGTTTAGAGCACTGTGACATCTGTTCAGGCTGTATAGCTTGGGGAAGTTGAAGCTGGAAAAGTCTATCCTTCTCCAGGTGGCAGATTTAATGTTGGATTTATTTGCGTTACCATACCACCATCCATTGCTAAGCTTTTCTTCACACACAAACACAACCAAAACACCCACCCAGCCACCCCCACACCTACACATACACCTACACACACACACACACACACACACACTTCCCCTACCCCCTCCCCCCTCCACACACACACTTTCCCTGCTCCACCACGCCCCACACAACCCACCCCCACCCCTCACACTCCCCTTCCCCCTGCCTCCGCCCCCCCCCCCCCCCCCCCCACACACACACAGACACACCAAACAAACAAACCCACACAACTTAGGAATTCACAGCACATGGAAATATCCAATCACAAAATCTGGGACAGGGAAAATGGCACATAACTTCGCTAGCTAATAATAACTGGGGGAGAAAATCGACTCACGTAGCAATGCGGACACTTCACATGGATAACTGGACTTCGGGTTAGCTCAGGGAAAGGGACGTGGAACATCAGCGACTTCCATCAATCTTTCAGATAAAGGCTGATGTAACAACAACTGAATCCAAAACTAACAACAATAATACTTTAAAAAAAGTATGAAAAGAAACTAAACTGCAACAAACTAAAACAAAAAGGAAAACAAAATAAAACCAAAAATACCAAACCGAAATAATAATATAAAAAAACCAAAAAAACCCTCCACTGTCCCTAGAGTTAACATCAGTGCAGACTCCACTCTCCCTAAAAGTCCTTCGGATGAGACTAGAAACCAGGCCTTGTGTGCGAACGCACGCAGAACATCTTGCGCACACGTTAAATCCTGTTCCTGCTAGACAACTTCAGTTTGGTCCAGATTCTGTGAAGCACAAAATGTAACTTGTCTCTGTCTGTCTGTCTGTCTGTAACCGGTGGGTCTGTCTATTTCTCTGGTCTGTCTAGCTGTCTGTCCGTTATCGCAGGTCAGCCTCTCTGTCTGTCTGATTTTTGTCAGTCTATCTATCCGTTTGTCTGCTGTGTACTTACGTTCAAACTAATGACAGGTCAAAAACACACACAAAAAGTGAGAGATACAAGTAAGATTTATAACGGACACAACCTGACAATTTCGATAAAAGAGAGAAACAGAAAAATGATAAAAAAATATATATGTATATACACACTGAAAGGAGCGACCCTGGATAAAAATAAAATAAAGGGGAATCACCCCAAAGGCAAAATTCACGTCTTCAGAGTTGTTTTCCTTTGACTGCAATCTGTTACACAGATAATCTGGGCCTCTCATTCCTTTTGCCTCTTTTTTTTTGGACAACCCCTGATTCATCTACAAATATATATTTTTATACTCGTTTATTTGAGGATTGATTTTTCTCTGAGAATAATGTTTGGATTTTTTTCCTAGTGGGTAGTGACAAAGTATATAATTCGGTCAGTTGCACAATTTTTCTTTCAGGCAGTCGGGGGGTGGAGGTTTGTCGATCTCTTTCACCCCTTACCACGTCCATATTTCCACCAGCACGCTTTTAATCCTAATGCTAATGAAAATACTTGGGAAAAGCCTAGAATAAACATGCCA
>CM054139.1:11129638-11134638 GCA_028751875.1 Rapana venosa | reverse complement strand
GTACGTGATGAAGGTGTCATGAGGTGGACAGTACTTCGTGTTTTGCCTCTAGAAACTAGAGGATCTTTACCTTCTTCTTTTCAATAGAAGGTCATCAATTGACCAGTAATACACGTGTCCAGCATAACTGAACTTTAAAATTTTACAAGGTGATGGCACCGATATGGTCTCTGTGGTTGGGGGGGCGGGATATGAACAACAAGACTGGATTGGGATTGGTCTAAAATTCTGGAGACCACAGGATTGGTTCTCCTCTGAATGTAGATTTTTTCCAGTCCTGTACAAGACCGTGATTGGTAGTTTTCGGGTCAGGGATTTCTGTATTCGTTTTGAAGAGCAAATCCAATGTTTCATGTGCGTAACATATGTGGTGCGTGTAAATGAACCCACAGCAGTAAGAGCTGTTTATAGTTAACTCCTGTAAAAAGAAAGCTCTCTCTCTACATTTATAAATAGAAAACATTTTTTAAAAACAAGATGGCTGTAATTTACTGGTGATGGGATCTTCTGGGAACAACATCCCAAATGTTTTTTTGCTGTGACTGTAAGTGGCATACAATCTTATCTTCATTGCTCTAGTCTGCTGTTATTGCCCACATTTCACATGCATACAAAAATATTGACAGGACCAAGGAATGCGTCAGTCTGATCTTGAAGTTGATGGCGATGTTCTTGTTGTTCCAGAAGACTTTTACTTTGGCCATTGCAGCTGTGGTCTAGGCTATCCTAGAAAAAAACTTCAAGATTTTATCTTTCATCAGTACTATAGCTCAGAGATATCTAAAACTACAGTAGGACTCAATTTTCTTGAAGTCTATGGTAATATTAGTGCTGATGCCATTGGCGCTATTTTTCAACTTGCCAAATTTGTTAAAATGTAATGTCTTCTATGCACTAATCTGCATACCATATGCTGAAGAGGCCTTATCAAGGTGATTTACTAAGTGTACTAGTTCTTGTTCTTTTCCAGCTAGACCATCATTATTGCCAGCAATACTTAAGTTAGAAATTCTCCTGCCCCCAATGCTGGCTGTTCCCTCATGGTTTTCAAGTGTGTCAGCCATTATTTCCTCTCAGAAGATGTTGAAGAGAGTGAGAGAGACTGGACATCTTGGTGTAATCAAATTGTGGTTTGGAACCATTCTCCTATGTTGCTGTTGTTGTTGAAGAAGTCTAGGGTCTCAGAAAATGTAAAAGAAAGAAAGAAATAAAGTTTTTAAAAAAAGAAAAAAATGCAGTGATGTTTGAAAAAGATTAAGAAAAGTACATCCAAACATGCACACGAAAGAAGATACACCATAGACAAACATCTATTTAGAAAATGCCAGGAGCAAGAAGAAGACCTGACAGAGAAAGAAACTGTGCTAATAAGAAAACCATACATCCCCGGCCTTAGTTATCTGCCCCCAACACAAACATTAGCTCCCTTTCTCCCTGCAGCAGCATTTCTGATCTCAGCTCAACACATTGGCTGACGGTCCATTGTGGCATCACGTGGTGCCAGCACTGCAGGCTGTCTGCCTTTTGCCACGTGCAGTCACAGACACGCCAGTCTCTGGGGATGTCCGGATAATTGGCGTGCAGTTTAGAGACAGTAGCCCTCTGGGTGACATTTTGTTGAACTTTTCTTTTTTTCTTTTCTTTTAGTCAGTAGGGTACATGTATTCATAGTGTACGTCCCTAATTAGAGAGAAAAAATCTTTTTCCTTTGACAATGAAGATGGTGTTTGTAGATGGTTTCTGGGGATGTCAGGATGGAGTTATCCAGTTAATAGGGTAAACTTATTTATACGATATTAGGAATTTTCTTATCTTACGATGACTTCATATTTCTTTAAAAAAAATATTTAAAAGGGTTTATGTGAAAACAGATTTCGTAAATCTTAAATACTTTCAGAATTGTCCGTGTCTCCATCTCTGGACAGAGTCAGTCTTTCTGTCTGTCTGTCTGTCTGTCTGTCTGTCTGTCTGTCTGTCTGTCTCTCTCTCTCTCTCTCTCTCTCTCTCTCTCTCTCTCTCTCTCTCTCTCTCTCAGTAAACCCTAAACCTTAGAAGAAGAAAAATATGGTGAAAGAGAGAAGAAACACCAACATAGAAAGAAAGAGACAGAACGACAGACAGAAAGAAAAGAAAAGGAAAGACAGAATTTAAAAAAAACCATCAACAATATGACACCACGAGTGAATAAAATGGAAAAGCAAGAAAAGAAGGCACATCATTAAAAAAAAAAGGAAGCCAGAAGTCAGCAAACGAACCCTGAATAACTAAATAAACCCACACACCTCCAGCCTATCCAATGTCTGTGGCCCCAACACACAAACTGTCAGTCCCTATTTCTCCCTGCAGCAGCATTTCTGATCTCAGCTCAACACATTGGCTGACGGTCCATTGTCGGCATCACGTGGTGCCAGCACTGCAGGCTGTCTGCCTTTTGCCACGTGCAGTCACAGACACGCCAGTCTCTGGGGATGTCAGGATAATTGGCGTACTGTGCATAGAAAGCGTTTTGGGTGACATTTCGTGGTGTGAAAGTTTTTAGGTAATGAGGTGAATGTGTTTATAGGGCCTTGGAAACTATCTTTCTCTTTTGAATAAGTCAAGAGTTGAAATAAAATTACATGTGGAGAGATTTTGTGAACCCTTAGTTTATCTTATAGTGAGTTATTTGTTTCTCCATCTTTGTCTGTCAGTCTGTCTGTCTGTCTGTCTGTCTCCATTTGTGTGTGTGTGTGTGTGTGTGTGTGTGTGTGTGCATGCGCATGTGCATGCGAGCGCGCTTCTCTATATTCACAATATTCCTACACATGACACATACACTTGGGTTTAAAAACTGAAAACGGCCTAAAAAGCAAACTTTGAATCACAGCAATTCTTGTTCAAATAAATGAAAGGTTTTCATTATACTTTAGCTAAAATCTTACTTGTACATAAGAAAGGATGAGGACATGGATGAGGAGGTAAGAGGAGAAGATAGGAGAGGAGGACACAAAGAATTGCAAAGAAGGATTGCCACGTGCAGTCACAGACACGCCAGTCTCTGGGGATGTCAGGATAATTGGCGTGCAGTTTAGAGACAGTAGTGCTCTGGGTGACATTTTGGTGAACTTTTCTGTCTTTTTTTTTCTTTTTAGTCAGTAGGGTACATGCATGCATAGTGTACATCCCTAAATTAGAGAGAGAAAAATCTTTTTCTTTGACAATGAAGATCGTGTTTGTTAGATGGTCGGGATAGAGATGTCTGGTATTTTTTTGGTCAGTTTGGGGGGAACTGGGGAAGGAGAAGGATTTGTTTGTACTTTTCTGGGTTTTTTCCCCATCTCTCTGTCTTGGTCCCTGTCTGTCTGTATGTATGTCTGTGTCACTGTCTGTCTGTGTGTCTGTCTCTGTCTATCTGTCTGTCTCTGTCACTGTCTGTCTGTGTGTCTTTGTCTCTGTCTGTCTCTGTCATTGTCTGTCTGTCTCTGTCACTGTCACTGTCTGTCTGTCTCTGTCTGTCTGTCTGTCGCTGTCTCTGTCACTGTCTCTCTGTCTGTGTCTGTCTGTCTGTGTCTGTCTGTCTGTCTCTGTCTCTGTCACTGTCTGTCTCTCTCGTCTCTGTCTCGTCACTGTCTCTCTGTCTCTGTCTGTCTGTCTCTGTCTGTCTCTGTCTGTCTGTGACTGTCTGTCTGTCTCTGTCTGTCTCTGTGTCTGTTTGTCTGTCTCTGTATGTCTGTCTCTGTCTGTTTGTCTGTCTCTCTCTCTATTTCTCTCTGTGTGTCTGTCTCTGTCTCTATCTCTCTTGTTGTGCTTGGCTTCTTTTCCTTTTGTTGGTGTCATCCTTCAATTTTGTTCTTTCGTCTTTCTTTATTTTTTTATTTATCCTTCTTTTATTCAGGTTTCTTTTTTCTTTCTTTCTTTGTTTTACTCATTTTTTCTTCTTTCATTTCGTTTACTCTTTCTTTCCTTTTGTCTGTCAGGCTGTCTGTTTGTTTGACTTTTTATTTATTTATTTATACACACACATACAATATATACACATTCATGTATATACACACACACTCACTCACACCATTACAACCCACACAACACACACCACATATACACAACACACAAACACACACACAAACACACACGCACACCAGACACACACACACACACACCACACCAACACACACAACACAAACACACCACACCAACACCACACACACACACACACACACACACACACACACACACACACACAGCATATACGCGCTGTCTACACGGAATTCATCCTTGCACAAGTGATGGGGACAGAAAGAGACAGACAGACAGACAGACACAGAGACACAGAGACAGAGAGGGACAGAGACACAGAGACACAGAGAGAGAGAGAGAGAGACAGAGAGAGAGAGAGACAGAGAGAGACAGAGAGAGCGGGTGGAGGCAGGATCATTCAGATCTATTGGCCACACGAAATGGATTCCATTATACGTGGAGTAGACAAGGGAGGGATGGATGGATGGATAGCTGAGCAGGGGTGCATTTGCTATGAAAGCAAACTGGGAAATCAGAATACATCATACAATCACATCCCTGCGTCATTCATTCAGCCTCTTCTTCATTTTCGTCTGCTTTTTTCATGGCTAATATTTTTTGCAGACTTTGTTGTTGGTTTTTGGGTTGGGTTTATTTGTTTGTACCGATCTTTATTCTTTGTTGTCTGTTATACATGAGCGAAAATGCGTTGCACTGCCGTTAAGCGCCTGACAAGTTAGGTCTAGCGCATCTGACTTCGGCATGGGAGAGAATTGCTATGCTTTAAAGGGGTTTTTCTTTCGGGAGAAGACAGGAGAATAGAACAAGAAGGCAGAAAATAGACAAGAAGGAGGTGACAGTAAGAAAAAGAACAATGCAGAAACAAAGAGAGGGACGGAAAAGAGGGAATTTCTAGCACAGAATATTCAGAATGTGGGATGCTATTTATACTGACAGGACCCCGGAATTCCCACAGGGGAAGTAATCTTTATGAATCTTGCTTC
>CM054139.1:11122138-11124638 GCA_028751875.1 Rapana venosa | reverse complement strand
GTTCTGTTGCAAAAGGAAAATATATTGTAACAGGTAAAGTAACGAGTGAGAAAGTAAATATTGAGGATATGTTGTGAAGGGATGTCTAAGGCCATATTTTACTGAGAAATCTTGATCATTCAAACATTTTTTCTCCTGTGAATGAGCCGGTAGATAAGTCATTCATCAGTCTGTCAGTCAGTAATCAGTTATTAGCCAGTCAGTAAGTCAGTCATTCTGTCTGTCTGTCAGTAAATCAACCAGTCGCTCGCTCATCCGGTCTGTCAGTCAGACAGAAAATCAGCTAAAATGTCAGTCACAAGGTTCGTCAGGAAACGTAAATCAGTCAATAATCCAGTCAGTCGGTTCGTCTATAAATCAGTCTGTCACTCACTCAGCCAGCGAGTCAGTCAGTCAGTCAGTCAGTCAGTTCAGTAGTAAGTCAGTAGTTCAGTAATTAACAGTCAATCATTCAAAGCAATCAATCATATCAATCACCAGCCAATCAATCAACCAGCCAATCAACAACAATCAACGCATCAATCACACCATCAATCAACCACCAATCAATAACCATCAATCAATCACATCAACAATCAATCACCAGCCAATCAATACCAGCCAATCAAATCACAATCCACCAATCAATCAACCAGCCAAAACACCAATCAACCACCAATCAATCAACCATCAATCAATCAATCAGTCAATCAATCAACCAGCCAATCAATCACCAGCCAATCAATCACAGCCAATTAATCAAACCATCAATCAACAATCAATCAATCAACAGTCAACCAATCAATCAGCCATCAATAATCAACCAATCAATCAATCAGCCACATCAATCAACCCCAATTAATCACCAGCCAATCAATCAACCAGCCAATCAACAACAGCCAAGTCAATCACACCCACCTATCTCAAGCCTGCAATTAACATCGAATCAACCCAGGCATCAACCACGCAGAACATCTTGCCACATTCTAATCATTCCAGCAATCAATCAAGCCAGGCCAATAGTCCGGAAACAGATGACAGTCAATTCAACACGATTAATCACCAGGCGAATGATTAAAAACAATCATAATGCTTATTCCATTATCCGATAAAATCAATAATACAGCAAAATAACACAGCCATCAATCAGATAAATCAATCAGCCATCATCTCAAATAAATCAATCAATCAGCAGCATCATTTCAACAAGCAAATCAACAACCACCAATCAACAACCAACAATCAATCACCACCAACTCAATCAACATCAATCAATAACCACCAATCATCACCCACCACAACACCAGCCCACATCATAGCTGCAAACACAGGTAGCACACTCAGCATGGCATTTTTCATAATCTTGCCTCAGCAGGAATCAGTCACACACCAATACTTAAAATCCGGAGAACCCCAGCCTACACGGGACCACTGTGTTCGCCATTCCAAACTTCTTATCTCAGTTTAAATCTGTTCCGCTCTCTAAGCACTAGCCATTCCCTGTCCCAGATGCCACTTTCAAAACCCGCCACCCACATCTTGCTTAAATTCCTCAATAAGACAGTAATGCAAGACAAGGATTGAAAAGATGATGAAGAAAAAAAAATGTGACAATCTCACCATCATTAAAAAGTCGGTCGATACGCCAGTCAGTTCGTCAGTAAATCTTATCAATCAGGCAGTCAGTCAGTTTGTCAATCAGCCGATCAATCAATCAATCAATCAACCAACCAACATACCAATCAATCAATCAATAAATCAACTAATCAACCACCCAGTCACCCACGCACCCACGTACCCACCCACCTAGCTAGTTCCAAACCAGGTTACACACTCACACACCAAGGATTTTTTTTTTAATTTAGTCTTTCTGGAATCGTGTCAACATCCAGACCTTAGAAATCAGAGCAGAAACCCCCAGCCTCACGTGGCACTAGTGTTTCCAGCCATTCCATCAACTTCTCATTATCTTCTGTCTTTCTTTCTCCCCCTCCTCTCCCCCTCCTCTCCCCTTCCCCCCCCCCCCCTCTCCCCGCGCCCCCTTTTGCTCTCATTCTCTCAGAATGAAGACAGAATGAAAGACAAGCGATGTGAGAGGAAGAGGAGGAAGAGGAGAGAAAAGGGAAAAAAAAGGGGAGATAAAGCTGGGTGAACGGTCAAGGGGGATAACCTCCAACAGTAAATTGCTAGATAGGCCCGACAAAGAGCAGACGACTTTGCTTCTCTCAAGGGGACACCACCCTGTGATTACAGAGCCTTTTTTTTTTTTCTTTTTAGGTAGAAAGATATGTTGGTCGAAGGTGGTGATGGTGGTGGTGGAAAATGAGAACGGTTACTATCTGTTTATGATGGTGATGGTGTGTGTGTGTGGGGGGGGGGGGGGTCTTCTATTTTTGGTGAACACGCTGTCTGTGTGGGTTTTTGTCTGTCTCTATGTCTGTTTAGCAGTCTTTCTTTCCGTCTCTCTGTCTGTCTCTTTGTCTCTCTGTCTAAGTCAAAGTCAAACTTTTACTCTGTCCAT
>CM054139.1:11104638-11117138 GCA_028751875.1 Rapana venosa | reverse complement strand
TCTGTCTGTCTGTACGGCACTGTCCATTTTTGTCTGTGTGTACATATGTCTGTACTGCTCTGTCCATTTCTGTCTGTTTATGTCTGTCTGTACTGCAATGTTCATTTCTGTCTGTGTATGTCTGTCTGTACTGCAATGTTCATTTCTGTCTGTGTATATCTGTCTGTATGGCACTGTTCATTTCTGTCTGTGTATATCTGTCTGTATGGCACTGTTCATTTCTGTCTGTGTATATCTGTCTGTACGGCAGTGTCCATTTCTGTCTGTGTATATCTGTACTGCTTTGTTCATTTCTGTCTGTGTATATCTGTCTGTACTGCTCTGTTCATTTCTGTCTGTGTATATCTGTCTGTACTGCTCTGTCCATTTCTGTCTGTGTATATCTGTACTGCTTTGTTCATTTCTGTCTGTATACATCTGTCTGTACGGCACTGTTCATTTCTGTCTGTGGACATCTGTCTGTACGGCAATGTTCATTTCTGTCTGTGTATATCTGTCTGTACTGCTCTGTTCATTTCTGTCTGTGGACATCTGTCTGTACGGCAATGTTCATTGCTGTCTGTGGACATCTGTCTGTACGGCAGTGTTCATTTCGGTCTGTGTACATCTGTCTGTACGGCAATGTTCATTTGTCTGTGGACATCTGTCTGTAAGGCAATGTTCATTTCTGTCTGTGTA
The DNA here is from genome assembly GCA_028751875.1 of Rapana venosa. Classification (NCBI taxonomy): domain Eukaryota; kingdom Metazoa; phylum Mollusca; class Gastropoda; order Neogastropoda; family Muricidae; genus Rapana; species Rapana venosa. The sequence goes on along the minus strand of CM054139.1, from coordinate 11,116,460 downwards.
CATCTGTCTGTACGGCAATGTTCATTTCTGTCTGTGTACATCTGTCTGTACGGCAATGTTCATTTCTGTCTGTGTACATCTGTCTGTATGACTCTGTTCATTTCTATGTATATCTGTACGGCACTGTTCATTTCTGTCTGTGTATATCTGTCTGTACTGCTCTGTTCATTTCTGTCTGTGTATGTCTGTCTGTACGGCACTGTTCATTTCTGTTTGTGTTCAGTTCTGTCTGTATGGCACTGTTCATTTCTGTCTGTGTTCAGTTCTGTCTGTATGGCACTGTTCATTTCTGTCTGTGTATATCTGTCTGTATGGCACTGTTCATTTCTGTCTGTTTTTATTTCTGTCTGTGTATATCTGTCTGTATGGCACTGTTCATTTCTGTCTGTGTATATATGTCTGTACGACACTGTTCATTTCTGTCTGTGTATATCTGTCTGTATGGCACTGTTCATTTCTGTCTGTGTATATCTGTCTGTATGGCACTGTTCATTTCTGTCTGTGTATATCTGTCTGTATGGCACTGTTCATTTCTGTCTGTGTATATCTGTCTGTATGGCACTGTTCATTTCTGTCTGTGTATATCTGTCTGTATGGCACTGTTCATTTCTGTCTGTGTATATCTGTCTGTATGGCACTGTTCATTTCTGCCTGTGTATATCTGTCTGTAAGGCACTGTTCATTTCTGTCTGTGTATATCTGTATGGCACTGTTCATTTCTGCCTGTGTATATCTGTCTGTATGGCACTGTTCATTTCTGTCTGTGTATATCTGTCTGTATGACACTGTTCATTTCTGTCTGTGTATATCTGTCTGTATCGCACTGTTCTTCTTTGCTTTAACGTCACTTGCATTTTAAATTGATAAGTATTAGACGAAAGGAAAAAGAAATGTGGAGAGAAAGATAAAAGATGGAGGAAAGAATGGATACGAATGAGCATGTGTAAATGTGTAAATTGGAGTGAGTGCACAGAGAGAGAGAGAGAGAGAGAGAAGAGAGAGAGAGAGAGAGAGAGAGAGAGAGAGAGAGAGAGGGAGAGAGAGAGAGAGTTTCTCTTATTTCTTTTTTTTTTCAATCTTTTATATCGAGGATGGGGACGGGATAGCTCAGTGGTCGGAGCACTCGCTTTCCCCCAGCCAAGTTAAGCAGCGTCGAGCGTGGTTACCAGTTGGATGGGTGACCGTTTGCGCGCCTTGGCTTCAGTACAGTTCCCCCAGTTCACCCAGCTGTAAATGGGTACCTGCCCTCTTTAGGGTCAGGGAAGGTAAAGCAGCGAGGGAGAGGAGATGGGCGCCGCCCTCAATATGCTGGCCCTAGAGAAGTGAGGTCTCTGACGCCTCGCTCCCCTACGACCTTATAGGTTATGGGACTCCTTTACCTTTACCTTTTTATATCGAGGATAATGGCATAAGCACTCATGTGCTTTTTTACATCTAGTCCCCGTGTGTATGCGGATTTGTGAATTCTGTCATCTGTTCCCACCGGCACACAATGGCCTACTCTTACGAAAAGCGGAACAGGATTTAACGTGTGCGCAAGATGTTCTGCGTGCGTCCGAACACGGGACCTTGGTTTATAGTCTCATCCGAAAGACTTTGGTGGAGAGTGCAGTCTGTGCTAATGTTAACTCCAGAGGAAAATATCCCGTTGAACGGGAATCGAACCCAGGTCGTCAGATTGCGAGCGAAATGTTCTAAACACTAGGCTATCCCGTCTCCCCAAGAGAGAGAAAGAGAGAGAGAGAGAGAGAGAGAGAGAGAGAGAGAGAGAGAGAGAGAGAGACAGACAGACAGACAGACAGACAGACAGACAGACAGACAGACAGAGACAGAGACAGACAGAAAAACAGACAGACATAGAGACACAGAGAGAGAGAGACAGAGAGAGTGTTTGTGTTTGTCTTTGTGTGTGTGTTTGTGTCTTTGTGTGTGTGTGTGTATGTGTGTGTGTGTGCATCTTTGTGTGTGTGTCTGTGAATGGCACTGTCCATTTCTGTCTGTGTATATCTTGACCATAAATACGCTATCAGCCAATGACATGACCAGTCCTCCTCTCTGCTCTGAAAGAAGTGGCGATATCGCACCGCACTCCAATACAGTGCTTAGAAGTAGTGTTGGGCGTTCTCTAGCTTAACCCCTTGGGGGATCACCCAGAAAAGCCCACCTCCGACTCATTCATCCCAACCTGGGAATTATTGTGAGTGAGATAGTAAACACACATTGGATGATGGGTTTGTGTGTAAGGATGTGTTTTTGAGATTGTAAACACACATTGGATGATGGGTTTGTGTGTATGATGTGTTTGTGAGATTGTAAACACACATTGGATGATGGGTTTGTGTGTAGGATGTGTTTGTGAGATTGTAAACACACATTGGATGATGGGTTTTTCGTGTAGATGTGTTTTGAGATTTTAAACACACATTGGATGATGGGTTTGTGTTATGTGTTTTGTGAGATTGTAAACACACAATGGGTGATGGGTTTGTGTGTGATGTGTTTGTGAGGTTGTAAACACACATTGGATGATGGGGTTTTTGTGTATGATGTGTTTGTGAGATTGGGAAACACACCCTTTGGGGTGGGGTTTGTGTGTATGATGTGTTGGTGAGATTGTAAACACACATTGGATGATGGGTTTGTGTGTATGATGTGTTTGTGAGATTGTAAACACACATTGGATGATGGGTTTGTGTCTATGATGTGTTTGTGAGATTGTAAACACACATTGGATGATGGGTTTGTGTGTATGATGTGTTTGTGAGATTGTAAACACACATTGGATGATGGGTTTGCGTGTGGGATGTGTTTGCGAGATTGTAAACACACATTGGATGATGGGTTTGTGTGTATGATGTGTTTGTGAGATTGTAAACACACATTGGATGATGGGTTTGTTGTGTATGATGTGTTTGTGAGATTGTAAATACACACTGGATGGTGGGTTTGTGTGTATGATGTGTTTGTGAGATTGTAAACACACATTGGATGATGGGTTTGTGTGTATGATGTGTTTGTGAGATTGTAAACACACATTGGATGATGGGTTTGTGTGTATGATGTGTTTGTGAGATTGTAAACACACATTGGATGATGGATTTGCGTGTATGATGTGTTTGTGAGATTGTAAACACACACTGGATGATGGATTTGCGTGTATGATGTGTTTGTGAGATTGTAAACACACATTGGATGATGGGTTTGCGTGTATGACGTGTTGTTGTTGTTTTTTATACTATCACGCCATAATAAAGACAGCCATAATCCGACTTCTGAGAGGGTTTAGTACAGGTTGTTGTGTGGAGAAAGTTTATTATGGTTGAATACAGGGTTTAGTGCAGGCTGTTTAGTGCAGGTTGTTGTGTAGAGAAAGTTTATTATGGCTGAATACAGGGTTTAGGGCAGGTTGTTTAGTGCAGGTTGTTGTGTAAAGTTTATTGTGGCTGAATACAGGGTTTAGGGCAGGTCGTTGTGTAGAGAAAGTTTATTGTGGTTGAATACAGGGTTTAGTGCAGGTTGTTGTGTAGAGAAAGTTTATTATGGTTGAATACAGGGTTTAGTGCAGGTTGTTGTGTAGAGAAAGTTTATTATGGTTGAATACAGGGTTTAGTGCAGGTTGTTGTGTAGAGAAAGTTTATCATGGTCGAATACAGGGTTTAGTGCAGGTTGTTGTGTAGAGAAAGTTTATCATGGTCGAATACAGGGTTTAGTGCAGGTTGTTGTGTAGAGAAAGTTTATCATGGTCGAATACAGGGTTTAGTGCAGGTTGTTGTGTAGAGAAAGTTTATCATGGTCGAATACAGGGTTTAGTGCAGGTTGTTGTGTAGAGAAAGTTTATTATGGTCGAATACAGGGTTTAGTGCAGGTTGTTGTGTAGAGAAAGTTTATCATGGTTGAATACAGGGTTTAGTGCAGGTTTTGTGTAGAGAAAGTGTGTCATGGTTTAATACAGTCTCAGTATGATGATATTTCAAAGAATAACAACATTTTGATTTAGGCTTCTGCATTTAAACTTACTTCAATAAATATCTGACCCAGCTTTTGGTCTGGGCCACGCATTATTTTCCCCCCTTTTTTGCGGATAATGGAATAAGGACTCTTGTGTTTATTTTGTTTTATATTCGGTCCCTGTGTGCATGCAGTTTTGTAAATGTTTGCCATTCATTGTGTATGTGTGTGTAAGAGAGAGACATGGGGGAGACAAACAGACAGAAACTGAAAGAGAGAGAGAGAGAGAGAGAGAGAGAGAGAGAGAGAGAGAGAGAGAGAGAGAGAGAGAGAGAGAGAGAAGGAAGTAAGAGGGATAAGAGGGAAAGCAGAATGTTAAGACAGAGAGAGAGAGAGAACTCGAACTGTTTATTGAGAGTAAATGGCTAAGCTCAGGGCTTTTTTACACCATGCTCTAAAAAAAACCCACCCCAAAACCCCAAACAACAACCCCCCCCCAAAAAAAAACACAACCCACACACAAAAAACCGAAACATACCCGCAAACAATCATTATCAACAGTTTTAAAACACACCAAAATGAAAATTCAAAATTGATTAATTGAGAGAGAGATAGACAGACAGAGATAGACAAACAGAGACAGACAGTCACACACACACGTGCGCACACACACACACAAACACACACACACACACACACACAAACACACACACACACAAGGACACACACACCACACACCACAACCCACACACCACACACACACACACACCACACAACACACACAACACACACCACACACAACACACACATAAAAAACACACACACACAACACACACACACAACACACAACACACACACACACACACACACACCCACCCACACACACCCACCCACACACACACAACACACACACACACACAAGGACACGCACACACCACACACCACACCCACACACACACCACACCACACACCCACACCACCACCACACACACACACAACACACACACAACCCACACAATCAACAACACACAACACACAAACAAGGACCACAATCACCCCCCCACAACACACACACACACACAACACACACCGACACAGAATCAAAGACACAGGCTGAAGAAGAAGAAGAAGGAAAGGCCTGGAAGATAAGCTAAGGTGTCCCTCCTCCCTTCTGAATGTAGATTGGAACCATCAACACAAGTGTCAGGGAGCTATGCCAGTCATGCCCACAAGAAGAGAGCAGAGTTGAACCATCATGATGGAAGCACATAATCTGATTTTCCATCCCAGCCCCCAAAAAGCCGTTGTCAGTCATTGAATGTAATCCTAGTGCCAAGACCCGTATTGCCACGCTGTTATGCTTTAGGGGACGGGATAGCTCAGTGGTCAGAGCACTCGCTTTCCCCCAGCCTAAGGTTTTTTAAGCAGCATCGAGCGTGGTTACCACTTGGATGGGTGACCGTTTGTGCGCCTTGGTTTCAGTACAGTCCCTCCAGTTCACCCAGCTGTAAATGGGTACCTGCCCTCTTTAGGGGTCAGGGAAGGTAAAAGCAGCGAGGGAGAGGAGATGGGCACCGTCCTCAATAGGCTGACCTCCTTGAGAAGTTGAGGTCTCTGATGCCTCGCTCCTCTACAACCACATAGGTTATGGGACACCTTTACCTTTAGTTTACCTTATGGTTTGAAATGTTATGTTTGATATTTTGTCTTCAATCCCTGACAAGTTTCTTGCATAACAAGAAGCATTTTTTTCATTCATGGATACCTAAAAAGTACCTTGTGAAGATGGAGTATGGTTGCCTATTTGGTGAGGTATTTGACAGCAGCTGTTAAACACACATTTCTTATCTAAGGCAGGTTATGGTGTAAGTGTGGTTCTTTGATTTTTTTAAAAATTTATTCTTTTATATCGAGGATAATGGAATAAGCATTTATGTGCTTTTTTTTACATCCAGTCCCCGTGTGTATGCGGTTTTGTAAATTCTGTCAGCTGTGTATTTTCATCATAATTCTCATTATGACACTCGGTAAAGAGTGTATAATAATAATGTATGGAATTTATACAGCGCTGAATCTTGTAAAGCAACAAATCTCATTATTTTCCTGATAGGTTTCATAATAACATTTGACACGCGTGTGTAGTTTCATTCTAGTTCTCACTATAACATTTCATACGATTGCGTATTCTCATTATCATCATCATCAGTCCCGTGACCTTGGCGGTCGTGGGGGAGACACGAAAGACGATGCCGTGGTAAGCCTCCTCCATCCATCTCGGTCCTCGGCTCTGCGCAGTAGTGCTGAGTCATTCATCCTGGTCCATTCTCTGATGTTGTCCATCCATGACTTGTTCTGTCTTCCCCTCTTTCTGCCACCTTCGAGCGTTCCCTGCAGTACTGTTTTTGGCAGAGTGTTGTGGCGGGTGGCGTGGCCGAACCATGTCAGCTTTTTCTTCTTGACGATGGTGAGAAGGGGTTCCTGTGGACCTGCCAGCCGTGTTATTTGACTCTTGACAAATTCATTGGTCTTTCGTTCTCACCAGGATATGCCCAGTAGTTTTCTATGGCATTTTGTTTCAAATGACTGGATTCGCTTTGCTTCGGATTTTCATTATAAAGCTTATTACAACACTTGATAACATTGTAATTATCAGCATAATTCTCATAACACTTGGTAAGAGCGAATATTTAGGAAGGAAGGTGGCAGGATGGTTAAGACGTTTGCCTGCCAACAAGTTAACCGTGAGGTTCTGGGTTCGATTCCCAGCCTCGCCCTTTCTTCCCAGTTTGACAAAAAAATCAAACTGAATATCAAAGTCCTTCGGATGAGACTATAAACCGAGGCCCCGTGTGCGACCACATGCAGAACATCTTGCGCACACGTTAAATCCTGTTCTGCCTTTCGAAGGAGTAGGCCATTGTGTGCCTGTGGGTACAGATGACAGAATTTACAAAACCGCATACACACAGGGACTGGATGAAAAAAAAAGCACATAAGCCTTATTCCATTATCCTCGATTAAAAAAAGTCATCTGATCGCTTTGATTTGTTGCCTTACAAGACTCAGCGCTATATGAATTCCATACATTATTATTATTATTTTTATTATTATTTGTAGTAGTAGTAGTAGTAGTAGTATTCCCCATAATAGTACTTAGTCAGACTGTGTAATCTCATTATGGTTATCATCATAATAATACTCGCTAGGCGTGTGTGATAATAATCATAAATCTCATAACAACACTTGATAAAACTGTGTTTCTGGTCATAAATCATAACATTTAAGAGTATGTATATTATCTATATTATAAATCTCATCATAACGCCTGATAAGCGACCGTATTCCCATTCTTCGCCATCCCCGATTGACCTCACCCCCCCCCCCCCCACACACACACACACGCACCCTACACCCCCTCAACCCACCCACCCACCCACCTACCTTCTCACACAAAAATATCTCTATAATCAGAGGGGCTCATCTCTCCAGAGGACAGGAAATCGTCTGCTGTACCGGCAATTTACGGGGGACAGGTTATCACCCTTGACCCCTCAGAACCCCCCCTCCCTTTCCCTTCCCCCACCCACCCCTTCCCACCCTTCCCCCTCCTCCTTCTCCCTTCTTATCTTCGTGCTATCATTACCATCATTCCAGAGAAAGAGGTTCGTTGGGTTTGGGGTGGGGGTGGGGGGATTGTTAATGGGCAGAAGGTGAAAGGATGGTTGTAAAGAAAGTAGTCCGTAGGTAGTAGTAATAGATTCCTTCAGGGGGTTGTGGAGGTGGTGGTGGTGGTGTGTGTTTGTGTGTAGGGGGGGGGATGGGGGCGGGGCTCTCAGTATAAATAACTTCCCCACCTTCTGGAATTTCTGTGCTAAGAACTCCCTCTTTTCTATCCCCCTTTTGTTTCTGTGCCTTATTCCTTTACTTCTTGTCACATCCTTCTTGTCTATTTTGCTTGTCTTCTTAGTACCCATTCTCCTGCCTTTTTTTATATTTAAATAGAAAGACTTAAAAGATAACAGTTTGGGGAGAGTGGAGTCTGCACTGATGTCAACTCCACAGGAAAAATCCTCTTGAACGAGATTCGAACTCGGGTCAGCAGATCACGAATGCATCACTCTAAACCACCACCAAGAGCACAAAAAGAAAATCCTTTAGAAGATAGATAGATAAAGAGATAGATAAATAGATAGAGAGATATATAGATAGGTAGGTAGACAGACAGGCAGACAGACAGAAAGATAGGTAGATAGATAGATAGGTAGGTAGGTAGGTAGATAGATAGATAGATATGTAGGTAGGTAGATAGATAGATAGATAGGTGGGTAGGTAGGTAGGGAGGGAGAGAGGTAGGGAGAGATAGGTAGACAGACAGACAGACAGACAGACAGACAGACAGATAGATAGATAGATAGATAGATAGATAGATAGATAGATAGATAGATAGATAGATAGATAATAGATAGATAGATAGATAGGAAGGTAGGTAGGTAGGGAGAGAGGTAGAGAGAGATAGGTAGACAGACAGACAGACAGACACAGACAGACAGACAGATAGATAGATAGATAGATAGATAGATAGATAGATAGATAGATAGATAGATAATGTCTATCTGTCCATCTATCTATCTATCTCTTTTTAGTTTCTTTTTTGCATCAAGCCTTCGCCCATTGCAAAAGAAAGGGAAAACATATCAACAAATTCAGTTTGACACCATCACGTACAGGACAAGTCTGTGACAAGGCTTCCATGTCACTTCGTTCTGTCGTGCAAGTTCTGTTGGCTCGTGCCCTTAGAAACACGTGAAAAACCTAACTCACAAAATGAATATGCGTAACCATCTGCTTAGCGCTCTCGCTCTCTCTCTCTCTCCTCTCTCTCTCTCCTCTTCTCTCTCTCTCTCTCTCCTCTCTCTCTCTCTCCTCTCTCTCTCTCTCTCCTCTCCTCTCTCTCCTCTCTCTCTCTCTCTCTCTCTCTCTATCTATCTATCTATCTATCTCTGTGATATCTATCCTGTGTATACAACAATCTCTATTCCGTTTGTTTATGCATGTTTTAAGTTTTACCTAATTCTTTAGACATTTCATTGTTGTTTCTTTAATTGAATGATTGGTTGATTGATTTACTTTGTTGTTGTTGTTTGTTTGTTTGTTTGTGGGTTGTTGTTTGTTTGGGGGTTTTTTTAGGGGAAGGGGAGGGGGGGGGCGATTGAGGGCTTGATGAAGAAAAGCCACCACTGTGCTTATTCTTTTCCCTCAAGAAAAATGTTCATTCATTCATTCATTCATTCACTCTCTATCTCTATCTCTCTGCGTTACCTTACAGGCGGGGTGCATAGTGTCTTGTCTTCTGTGATTGTGAGTTTTGCAGGAGATGCGTTCACCGATGTAATTCCAAAAAGGTTTACATTGCAATACGAATAAGACAATGTGTCCCTTTAAATATCGCGTGGAAATACTCTGAGAAAATAAGTGCATGGGTAAATAACTTTGCTTCAGTTTTATAATTTTTGTTTTTTTAATGTTTTGTATAATCCTCCATAGCATCCCAAAAGGAATGGCCAGGCTTTAAAGAATTTAAAATGGAAGTTAGAGAAAGTTAATCGTACAACACAAGATCATCAAGGAATCACTTTAAACTCGCAATTCAATTTGTTAATGCGTGTTTATGTGTTAATGCTACCGCGCGCGCGTGTGTGCGTGTGTGTGGTGTATGTGTTTGACGTGCGTGGTGTGTATGTGCAGGAGCCATGTGCCCACGTGTATGTAGGTGTGCTTCTGTAGAAAATGTGTCCGTGACTTGCGTGTGTATGTTGAGAAATGTGTGTCTTGCTTCGTTTATAATTTGTTTTTTTATGTTTGTATTCCTATATCCAAAAGATGTGCCGCTTTAAAGTCTTAAATGGAGTGGAAGTTAATGTCAACATGCAAGTTCCATAGTCATTTAAGATGCAATGTGCAAGTTGTTAACGTCGCGTGTTGTTTTTTGTGTATGCTACTCGGCCGGTGTGTGCGTGTGTGTGTGTGTATGTGTGTGTGACGTGTGTGCGTGTGTATGTGAGCGTGCATGTGGCCCACGTGTGTGTGCGTGCGTGCGTGGCGTGTTACAGTATGTGGCGTGCTTCTTTATTTTGTTCCTATGCAGTTCCTGTCACCATGTGAAGTGTTTTGCTTATCGATGTATTTCACCGTTATGGTACCCGATTCATTCGTGCGTGCGTGTATGGTCAACATCGTGTCCATGTGTATTTAATTGTGTATGTTGTCACTGGCATGCATGCATGCAAGCATACCCTACTGCTGTCAGCGAAGTGTTTTTGATGTGTGCGGCGGTAGTTCTTACGGTTCGCACATCAGCGTGGGGGTGGGGGGGGGGGCGCTCTACGTTGAAGTCTCCTGATGGATTTTTCAGGTTGGAGTGAGCAGCCAGAGTTAACCAGGTTCAACCACATGGAGGCAGGACCAGAGATTTCTACCTTGGACGTAACCAATACGCGGATTCTCACCCGACAACAACTTGAGTACTTCTACGCTCACAATAGCATCCCACTTCCAAAACAACAATGCGCAATGTCTTCACGCATTCCACACAACCTAGTTTAACCCTGAGTTTCAGGGATGGAAGAGTAGCGCGTAACTCGGGTCAAGCCATCTGAGCGTACTGCATTTAGCAGATTTCCCTGAGTAACACGCTGACATCCCTCCCCTGAAAACAAGCCTTGTAGTGTAGACTCATAGCCAAGTTCCACATGTCCAACCATGCAATGTCTGCAAACACCCATAACAAAAACCTCACCATTTGTGAACTAGTAAGCTCTGCTGAGATGAAAAAAGAGCCACATCATCCCACTGTTAACATCATCCATAACGTAAGTGGCACCTACAGCACCACAAACGGTCGCAACACAAAATCTCACCATGAACAGAAGCCGAGGAGAGGAGAGAAAAACCACACACACTACAAATAAGAGAGTCCGCACACGCACCAACGCGCGAAAAAAAACACACAAACACACGACCATCCACACCTATCACCACCCACAAGAAATAATCCAACAAGGTTGTTAATAACCCACAACTCTCCCCCTCCTATCCTCCTCCTAACCTCCCCCTCTCCCTATCCCCCCAACCTTTTTGCCCCCCACCTCCACCCCTATCCTATCTCCCCTAACTCCCCCCCCTCCTCTACCCCATCTACCTCCCCCAACCCATTTTTCCCCCCAACCCCCCCCTATCCTATCTTCCCCTAACTCCCCCCCCCCCCTATCACTAACCCACCTATCTCCCTACCCCCCCCATTCCCTAACCCCCCCATCCTCCCACCATCTCCCCCTATCCTAACCCACCCCCCATCTCAATCTTCCTTACCCCCATTCAATATCTTACCCCCACCTACACCCCCTAACCCCTCATCCTATCCCCTCATCCTCCCTCCTTCCCCATCTTATCCCCCTAACATTAGTCCCCCTCCTATCTCCCCTACCCCAACTCCTCTAAAAACTAACCGTACCCCCCTCCTATCTCCTCTAAACTAGTCTCTCCCCCCCCCCCCCCCCCCCACTATCTAATCTCCCCTAACCCTATGTATTCCCCCCCCCCCCTTTTAAAAAAAAAAAAAATTGCCTTTTCTCCCCCCCCCCGTAACCTTTCCTACACTACTTCCCCTTTACTCTTCCTCTACCCACCAAAACAAAAAAAAATAAGTAAATAAATATATGACCCACTTCTTAAACTATTCCTTACCTCTGTGAGTATTTACAAAAACCTGGGTAAGCATCATAACCAAAAAAAAAAAAAACTATGACACCTAACTCCCTAATCTATACTGTCACAAACAGGAAGACAGGCCACACATTTCCTCCAAAGTTCAGAGG
>CM054139.1:11062138-11094638 GCA_028751875.1 Rapana venosa | reverse complement strand
GTGTGTGTGTGTGTGTGTGTGTGTGTGTGTGTGTGTTCTCTGTCTGTCTGTCTGTCTGTCTGTCTGGTTGAGGGTTTTGGTTTTTTTGGTCTGTTTGTATTATGTTTCTCTGTCTCTGTGTCGTTGTCTATGTCTTTCTCTGTCTGTCTCCCCTTCTCTCTGTTTCTGTGTTTCTCTCTCTCTCTCCTTCTCTCTCTTCCCCCTCTCTCTCTCTTCTTCTCTCTCTCTCTCTCTCTCTCTCTTTTCTCTCTCTCTCTCTCTCTCTCTCTCTCTCTCTCTCTTTCCCCTCTCTGTTCTCTTTCTCCATCTCTCTCTTTGTCTGTTTGTCTGTCTCTCTCTCTCTGTCTCCCCCACCCTCTCTCTCTTTCTCCCCCCGCTCTCTCTCGCTCTCTCTCCCTCTCTCACTCTCTCTCGCTCTTGCTCTTTCTCTCCCCCCCTCTCCCCCGCTCTCTCTCTCTCTCTTTCTCTCTCCCCCTCTCTCTCCCTCTTCTCTCTCACTCTCTCTCTCCTCTCTCTCTCGCTCTCTCTCTCTCTATCTCTCTCTCTCTCTTTCTCTCTCTCTCTTTCCCATTTCTCTCCCCCCCCTCTCTCTCCCTTTCCCTCTCTCCCTCTCTCTCTCTCTCTCTCTCTCTCTCTCTCTCTCTCTCCCTGCTTCACCTGTTTTATACTCCTTTTCTTACATTTCTTTCTGTTTTTCCTTTCTTTCCATCTTTCTCAGTTCCTGTGGTCTGTCTTCTGCCCTATATAATGTGCCTGATTCCAACAAGGAGATTAGATCTTTATTGGACAGAGGGGAAAACTGCATTGAACTGACTTGGCTTGACCTCATTTCAAGACATTGTGTGTGTGTGTGTGTGTGTGTGTGTGTTTCTGCTTTGTGTGTCTGTTTGTCTGCCTGTCTATCTGTCTGTTTCTTTGGTTTAGCCAATGTTTCTGTGTCTCTTGTCTTTGTCTCTGTGTGTCTTTCTTTTTCCCTCTCTATTTCTTTCCGCCTTTCTGACTCTTCATTCTCTCTGTCTCTTTCTAACTCTCTTTCTTTGTTTCTTGATCTCTGTCTCTCTATGTTTCTCTCTCTCTATCTCTAACTGTCTGTTTGTCTTTCTCTTTCTCTCTGTCTGTCTGTCTATATATGTCTGTCTGTCTTTCCCCTTTTCTCATTCTGTCTTTACTATGTCTCTCTTTCTCTTTCTCTCGTCTCTCTCTGTCTGTTTGTCTCTCTCACTCTCGCTCTCGCTCTCGCTTTCTCTCTCTCTCTCTCTCTCTCTCTCTCTCTCTCTCTCTCTCTCTCTCTCTCTCGCCATTTAGTCTCTCTGTCTCTCTGTTCCTCTGTCTTTCTCCGTCTCTCCGTGTCTCTGTCGCTCTCTCTCGCTCTCTTGCTCTCTCTCTGTTTCCCTTTATCTTCTTTCCTTTCTCACTCTTTCCTCTCTCTTTTTCTCTCTCTCTGTCTCTCTCTGTCTCTCTCTCTCTCTCTCTCTCTCTCTCTCTCTCTCTCTCTCTCTCTCTGTGCTATCTCTCCATTATCCTCGAAATAAAAGAATGAGTCAACAATAAAATAAATGAATAAAATAAAGCTCTTCCCCCTTTTTTTTCTCTATTCCTTTCTTACATTTCCTTCTGTTTTTCCTTTCTTTTTATCTTTCTCAGTTCCTGTGGTCTGCCTTCTGCCCTATACAATGTTCCTGATTCAGACGAAGATGTAGATCTTTATTGGACAGAGGGGAAAACTGTATTGAACTGACTTCCCTTGCTCTCATTTCAAGACATTGTGTGTATGTGTGCGTGTGTTTCTGCTTTGTGGGTCTGTTTTTCTGTCTGTCTGTTTGCCTGTCTGTTTGTCTGTCTGTCTGTTTGCCTGTCTGTCTGTCTGTCGGTCTGTTTGCCTGTCTGTTTGCCTGTCTGTTTCTTTGCTTTAGACTATGTCTCTGTGTCTCTTGTCTTTGTGTCTCAGTTTCTCTCTGTTTCTGTCTCTCTCTGTCTCTCTCTTCTCTCTCTCTCTCTCTCTCTCTCTCTCTCTCTCTCTCTCTCTCTCTCTCTCCGTATCTCTGTATTTATTTGTCTCTCTTTCTTTCTGTCTATATATTTCTCTCTCACTGTGTCTATCTCTCTCTGTATCTCTCTCTGTCTCTCCCTGCCATAGAAAAAGCACATCATTTTACATATACACATACGGCAATCTGACGACCCGGGTTCAATTCCCGTTCAAGGGGGATATTTTCCCCTGGAGTTAACATCAGTGCAAACTCCACTCTCCCCAAAAGTCCTTCGGATGAGACTATAAACCGAGGTCCCGTGTGCGAACGCACGCAGAACATCTTGCGCACACGTTAAATCCTGTTCCGCTTTTCGTAAGAGTAGGCCATTGTGTGCCGGTGGGAACAGATGACAGAATTGACAAAACCGCATACACATGGGGACTGGATGTAGAAAAGCACATAAGTGCTTATTCCATTATCCCCGGTATAAAAGAATAAAATATAAATAAATAAAATAAATAAACACACACACACACACGTGTACACTGAACCATATGAAGGGGGAGAGACAGACAGACAGACAGATAGACAGACAGACAGACAGATAGACAGACAAACAGATAGACAGACAGACAGGCAGATAGACAAATAAACAAGAAAAATAGAGAGAAGAAAGAATGAGAAAAGCGAGAGGAGATAGGGAGACTGAGAGAGAAAGAGGAACACACAGACAGAACAGACAAACAGAAAGACAGACACACAGACAGACAAACAGAAAGACAGACAGAACAGACAGAATAGACAGACAAAGACACAGACAGAGAGACAGAGAGGCGCAGACAGATAGCGAAATAAAAAAGTGTAATGAAATGATCGTTATATCAATTCAGCGAAGGGTCTAAAAGGCGAAGTTAATGAACTCAATATAGCCGCAGCCAGTCATTTTAGCAATAGCCTTCTCTTCCTCCCCATTTTTCGCCGTAAAATGAGAATGGGTAATGTGCCTCAAATGTCCTTTTGTCTCCTCTCTCTCTCTCTCTCTCTCTCTCTCTCTCTCTCTCTCTCTGTGTTCACAATTGATGTGTGTGCGTGCATGCGTGCGTGCGTGCGTGCGTGCGTGTGTGTGTGTGTGCGCGCATGCGCGCGTGTGTGTTGGTGTGTGTGTGTGTGTTCGTGACATTTTATTTGAAGTCATTTGAAAACCAATATGAAATATAGCTTTTGTGTCTTTGATATTTTTGATGTGTATCAATCTGCCTGTCAGTATTGTAATTGCCCTTCATGGGATGATTAAAGTGTTTTTGACTTGACTTTGACTGACTTGACTTGACTCTCTCTGAAAGTGGACCCCAGACTTGTTGAACTCATTGGTTCTACGTTTTTTCTGAAAGAGTGACATTTTGTTTAAACCTTAAAAAAATAATACTTCGGAATGTCACAACACACTTATGACACGTCACACATTTCAATACCACACGAGTAGTGAACGTAAATATGTGGAGATTACATAAAATCTGTTTACCACAACAACAACAACAAAACACGACAACGACACTACAACTAACCATATAGTTGTTAAATGGTAGAAATGATGAACTTACCTTTATAAACATGCGGACGAATATGTACGAAAAAATAGCTCCTTTCTTCCTTCCTTCCTGGTATGGTTTGACACAATCAAAGGCTTTGCATAATGCCACCCTGTGCTATGAGGCTACACTCCTCCTTTAGCATCCGGGTCATGTAGTACCTTTTATAAATCGGCATTCGGGAAAAACGATAATACAAAAAAACAAACAAACATACAGAAAAAACATCATGCGAAGGGTCATTTTCCATAATATACGTTGCCATACGTATACATTGCACGATAGCAGACCGCAAACGAAGAAGCGCTAAACAGCCGATCATAATGGTGTTCTCTCTCTCTCTCTCTCTCTCTCTCTCTCTCTCTCTCTCTCTCTCTCGCTCTCTGTGCTGCTGCTGCTGCTTTTTATGACAGTACCTTCACCTATCCCGTAGTCTTGTAAGCCATGGGGGGCACCACTGAAGATTTTGCAACCAGCTTCCTCCACTCTCCCCGCGGTTGTACCAGCTGTGCGACAGATCCGTTAACTTCCTGAAGTCATTGGCATGGGGAGCACTGTCCGGGACATTTATATGCAGCGTAACTTGGGGAAGTTAAATATGGTAGAACCCATTCCTCTCTATATAGAATTATATATATTGTTTTTCCCTCACTATATTTTATCAATTATATATATATATACATACATATATATAGATAAAGATATATATATATATAGATAGATATTTCTCTCTCTTTATATATATATATTTTTTTTATATATATATATATATATATATATATATATATATACATATATATATATATCAGGTCGGGCAAACCAAATGATCCTTACTGCAAAAAGGGCCTTATATGCTGTCACCCAACATTTTACATTTATAGCAACTTTTTTTTTTCCAAATCTTTGGAAGCATTCTTGCTAATGATGAAGGACTTGTAACGGTTACCTGCACTTTGTTATCCTTCACCACCTTTTGTCGTTAATAATAATATCTCAAGATCCAAGTCTCCGGCAGATCCTTCATCTCAGATGGTTTGACAGAGTGCCAAGTACCGACCTGTGGATGAGGGCGAACCAACAGCCTATGGATGTCCAAGTAAGGTGGCGAAAGTGGCGTTGGGTCGGCCACACCCTACGGAAGGAGCCTTGCAACATCACCAGACAAGCGCTCGAGTGGAACCCGCAGGGGAAAAGGAAGAGAGGGCGCCCCAAACAGACCTGGAGGAGAAGCCTTCATAGTGAGCTGAGAGACTCCAGCCTGACATGGGAAGAGGCCAAGACCCTTGCCAGAGACAGGGGAAGATGGAGGGACGCTGTTGAGGCCCTATGCTCCGCTAGGAGCTATAAGGACTAAGAAGAAGAAGATCCAAGTGTGGGCCATTTATTTCAACTTCTTTTACCTGTCGGATCTGACACTATGTGGGTAACCCACGGTTGAGCCTACCACTCGATCTGTATACTAAAAATAATCTTCTGCATCCTTATAGACTCCTGAGCATTATATGAGCACTAAGATTTCGTAGCATATAATTCCACTTATCTATTTTTATGCAACAATATTTCACAGTATATTTTCTATCTTCTCTTGTTGTCAATGTTTAATGGCAGCATTGGTAGACTGCAGGATTATCGTATTATTCCTGTGAGATCAAAACCATCTCTGTATTTTAAAGAGATGTTTCTCCAGAAGATACCAGGGAGGATTTTGTTACACCATAGCGGAGATTTCCCATGATGGCGCATCCAGGAGTTCAAATATGAGACAGGTCGAGCAAATCAGATAGTTCTTACTGCATAAGGGAGCCTCCATATGTTTGACACCAAAACTGCACATTTTATAGCGTTCAAATTTAGAGTTATAATGGTTACCTGCATTAGTTTTCCTGTGTCTCTTTCAGTCGTGTATATATCTATATATATATAATTATAAACGTTTGATGATTCAGATATTGCAGCAAGACATATACATATGTGAGATGCTAGTTGCAACAATTTTGTGGATTATATTGTGAACAAGGGTATTCAATTTTGTTGTAGAACCTCGAAGGTTCACAAACGGTGAAACTTTGCGTAGTGGATGGGATATTTTTGCCCACCACGAAGATAACTGCATTCCGATTTCGGGGATGGATGTGGGGTTATGATCGTGGTTTTTGTAACCTTTCGAATACTGACTTGAATTACGGGGTTTTTAACTCGTACATTTGATCTTTTGTGTGTGTGTATATATATATATATATATATATATATATATATATATAAATCCACAAAAACGAAGGGAAATAAGGCGCTCAGAAGGCTGTACTTTAAGTTGACCTGTTTAGACATGATCTCCGAAGACAGAATGCGGGTATATTAATGGTAGACAAATTTCGCGTACGCAAACCAGTGATAAACCTTGGAGCTCTAGCCGAGGAACGAAAAAAAAACCCAACAAACATCAACGGAATAAATTAAAAAAAGGTCGAAATTAAAACAACACATCTCTATGCGGAATATAAAAAGAAATTTCCGCAAACACAGTGGGAGGAGAGCACAGTTAATGCACCGACGTGTACGTGCATATTGTGACAATGAAGTGTGTGTGTGTGTGTGTGTGTGTGTGTGTGTGTGTGGTGTGTGTGTGTGTGTGTTTCTTTTCGTCCCTTGACTCTAGCTGTAAGGTTCATCAATGCTGAAATTGTGCGTATGCGACCGATTTTTCCCCACAAAGGAGGTAGATGCATTCAGACATCAAGGATGTAAACCAGGTATCTTCGAGTTTCCGATACTCGCTCAATACTGACATGAACTACAGGATGTTTAACATGCATATTTCATGTTCTGCATGTGTGTATCATAATTATACAAGAAGGGATTTACAGCACTGGTAGGTCTGTGCTTAAAGTTGACCGGGAAGATGATGTAGATCCCCACCTTTAATTTACCAGTCGCCGCCGAGATTCGAACCCACGATTGCGAAGACGCATGGGATTGAAGTCGAATGGTGTTAACCACTTGGCTACAACGTCCGTCTAAGTGTCTCTGTCTGTGCCCATGTTCGTGTCTCTGTGTGCTTGAAAAGTAAAAAGACATGATGGTCAAACATGAAGCTAGGAAGTTATTATATTATCAATATCTACAGAGCACTTGATATTAAAGTGGTCCTGAACAACAGCAACACAAAACAAAACTACAACAACAACACAACACCAACAAAAACACGATCAATAAGAATAACAACAAAAGCAAAACTACTACAACACAACACCATCAAAAACACGATCAATAAGAATAACAACAAAATACAAAACTACTACAACAACACAACACCAACATCAAAAGCACCATATAAAAAATAACAAAAACAAAGCTACAACAGCGCATCATCCAAAAAACATCAAAAACATCATATAAAAAAGAATAAGAACAGAACAAAATTACAACACAGCAACATTTTTTTAAAACCCACCATGAATAAGAATAGCCGACAAAAACAGCAACAACAAAAAAGCAATACAACAAAACAGCAACCAAAAACACCACAACCACCACCACCACCACCACTACCATCACAACAACCACCACCACCACCAACAACAACAACGACAACATCAGCAAATTTCTAAGCTGCTAACAACAGGCAATCTCCGTAGACATAGCGAGAGGAGAGGAAATGTAATGCCCACAGTGGCACGTGCACATGGTGCCGATAAGGTGTGTGTGTGTGTGCGTGCGTGTGCGCGCGTGCGTGCGTGTGTGCGTGTGTGTGAGGGTGGGGGGTAATAGACTAGGCCATTGAGAACGCAGGGTAAATTGTCCATTGAGGGCACAGACAAATTGGGTCATTGAGGACACGGATAATAACTGAGCCATTGAAAACACGAATAGATTGAACACTGAGGATATAGACACACGATTCATTAGGAATACGGATAAGATGGATATTGAGGACGCATACAAGTGGAATGTTAAAGACACGAGTAAACGGGCCATCGTGGACACGGATAAATGGGTCATTGAGGACACGGATAAATGGGTCATGAGGACACCGATAAATGGGTCATTGAGGACACAGATAAATGGGTCATTGAGGACACAGATAAATGGATCATCGAAGACACCGATGAATGGGTCATTGAGGACACCGATAAATGGATCATTGAGGACACAGATAAATGGATCATTGGGGACACAGATAAATGGGTAATTGAGGACACAGATAAATGGGTCATTGAAGACAATGATTAAATGAGCGATTGAAGACACAGATAAATGAGGCAATAAGGACACAAATAAATGGGTCATTGAAGACAATGATTAAATGAGCGATTGAAGACACAGATAAATGAGGCAATAAGGACACAGATAAATGGGTCATTGAAGACAATGATTAAATGAGCGATTGAAGACACAGATAAATGAGGCAATAAGGACACAGATAAATGGGTCATTGAGGACATGGCTAAGTGGGCCATTTAGAACAGATAAAAGGACCATTGACAACACTGATAAATTGGTCATTGAGGATACGAATAAATGGGCCTCTGAGGAGACAGAGATTAAATGAGATATTGAGGACACAGATACATGGGTAATTGAGGACACGAAAAAATGAACCATTGAGAACACAGATAATTAAGCCATTGTGAGCATGGATAAATGGGCCATTTAGGAAACAGATCAATGGGTCATTGAGGACACGGATAAATGTATCATTGAGGAAACTGATAAAATGGCTATTAAGAACACGGATAAATTGGCCATTAAGGCCACGGATAAATCGGTATTTGAGGACATGGATAAATGGGTCATTGAAGACACTGACAAATGGATCATTGAGGACACGGATAAATGGGTCGTTGAGGACACGGATAAATGGATCATTGAGGACACGGATAAATGGATCGTTGAGGACACAGATTAAATGAGCTATTGAGGACAGCGATAAATGGGCAATTGAAGACACACATTAATGGGCCACAGATGACACACATAAATAGGTCATTTAGAACATGGATAAATGGGCCATTGAGGACAGAGATGAATGGGCTGTTGAAGACACACGCAAATGGTTCATTGAGGACACAGATAAATGGGCCACTGAGAGGACACAAATAAATGGGCCATTAAGTACACGAAAAAAGGGCCACTGAAGACACACATAAATGGGCCAATGAGGACACACATAAATGGGCCATCGAGGACACACATAAATGGGCAACTGTGGACACGCATAAATGGGCCATCGAGGACATAGATAAATGGCCCATTGAGGACGCACATAAATGGGCCACTATGGACACGCATAAATGGGCCATCGAGGACATAGATAAATGGGTCGTTGAGGACACAAATAAATGGGTCACTGGGGACACACATAAATGGGTTACTGAGTTCACAAATAAATGAGCCACTAAGTATACACATAAATGGGCTATCGAGGACATAGGTAAATGGGTCGTTAAGGACACACATAAATGGGCCACTGGGGGCGCACACATAAATGGGCCACTGAGGACACACATAAATGGGTCATCGAGGACACACATAAATGGGCCAATGAGGACATAAAAATGGGTCGTCAAGGGCACACATAAATGGGGTTTTGAGGACACTGATAAATGGGTCATTGAGGGCACTGATATAATGGGCCGTTGAGGACACAGATAAATGGGTCGTTGAGGACACAAATAAATGGGCCATCGAGGACACGCATAAACGGGTCATCGAGGACACAGATAAATAGGACACTGAGAACACACGTAACTGGGGCGTTGAGGGCGCTGATGATGGGATATTGAGGTCACACATACATGAATCATTGAAGACGCTACATCATCATCATCATCATCCTCATCCTCATCAGCATCATCATCAGCATCATCATCATCATCATCATCATCATCATCTTCTTCTTCTTCTTCTTCTTCTTCTTCTCCTCCTCCTTCTTTTTCTTCTTCTTCATTATGGTAGCAGTGGTTATCGTTGTTGTCATCGTTGCCACCATCAGTATGATGATGATGATGATGATGATGAGGAGGAGGAGGAGGAGGAGGAGGAGGAGGAGGAGGATTGTTGTTGTTCTTGTTAATGATGATGATAATGTTGTTATTGATTTCATTTTTATCATGATATTTTTCATCAGTGCTAGAAGGTTGGAAATCGAAATAGATATGCAACACACACACACAAACAAGCACACACACACACACACACACACACACACACACACACACACACACACACACACACACACACACACACACACACACACACACACACACACAAGAACATCTTGCGCACACGTTAAAACCTGTTCCACCTTTCGGAAGAGCAGGCCATTCTCTACCGGTGGTAATAGATGAAAAAACTTACAATACTGCATACACACGGGGACTAGATACAAACAAAACCACATAATGCATGCTGATTTCATTACCCTCAAAATAAAAGAATGAATAAAAAGATCAAGTACGTAAATAAAAATAAATGCACACACACGCACGCGCGCGCGCACGCACACGCGCGCACACACACAAACGCACACACACACATGCGTGCGCGCGCTCGAGCACGCACGAACGCCCGCCCGCATATGCACAGGCACACATTATTATTATTGTTATTATTATTATTATTATTATTATTATTATTATTATTATTATTATTCATTATTATTATTATTATTAATTAGTAGTAGTAGTAGTAGTAGTAGTAGTAGTAGTAGTAGTAGTAGTAGTAGTAGTATTGTTCTTGTTGGTATTGTCATCTTCATCATCATCATCATCATCATCATCATCATCATCATCACCACCATCACCATCATTATTATTATTATTATTATTATTATTATTATTATTTTTTTTTTTATTATTATTATTATTACTACTACTACTACTACTACTATTTTGCTGTTGTTATTTATCATTATTAATATTATTATTGGAAGGAAGAAATGGAGGGGGAGGAGCAGGTAGAACAGTAGCAGCGATGGCATTGTTGTTGCTGCTACTGCTGTTGTCATTGTCGTTACAGTTGTTGCTGATCCTTTTTTTTTTTTTAATCCAAATTTTTTTTTTTTAAATCGACAAGCACCAAAAGTAAAAACCAAACAACAACAACCACCAAGAAAACGAAAATGAGAAAAAAAATCTAGTAAATGAAAACGTCATAATATGAATATTAGCAGTAATACGATGAAGGACTAGTAATATAGCTACTATGATCCCAATAATTATCGTTGTTCTTTCTACTCTTGGTGCTTTAAAATACACAAAATAAGCGGAATACAATCAATGGAAAAAAGAATGCCTCCAGGAAAGGGATTTGAACCCAAGAACGAGCCTGTAGCAGCTGGTGTGCTCAGTCTCGGAAGTCACAGACACAAGTATGTTTGGCCTACAGCGCACTGTCAGGTCTCAGTGTCTCATCCTCGACAGACACCAGCTACACTCGCGTCCGAACCACTCGGCTATCCCGGCCACATGCCGGCTTGTGGATTGTTAACCTCTTTGAATGTCGTGTGCAGTCCATTTGCACGGTCGTTACCTTTGACCTGGACAAGTTTTCTTTTTTTTTTAAAGCTTGAAATCTTTCTACATGGAGTTTCACAAGATTCTAGAATGTATTATTAATGGGTTTTTTAAAAATTATAGTTCTGGATATAAAAAAAAAATTTTATCTGAAATATTTTGAACTTTTTCCTTGTGATTTTTATGGTTGAAGGATGTTGTGTTATTGTCACTGCGTGCGTGTGTGGGAGAGAGAGACCCAGTTGCACGTGCTGTAGTTTTGAAAAAAGAAAACGAAGACAAAAGTTTTATTGTGCATGACTGGGGTATGGCTGTAGGAGGGGGGGGGGGGGGGGGGGGGGAGGGGGGAGATTTCTCTTGAAATGAGTGGCGTGGGACATCGCAAAAAAAGATGAAGCAACAAAAAAGAAAAAAAGAAAAATTAGTGCATTCATGAACATGCGATTATTGTTAGTTAACGTTTATTGTGATAATACTTGTGATGCATATATTTGCATTTGTAACAACAAAATGAATACGAACAATTTTAAGGGGAAAAAAAGTTGCATAGAGTTATTTCTCTCTGTCTCTGTCTCTCTCTCTCTCTCCTCTCTCCTCTCTCCTCTCTCTCTCTCTCTCTCCTCTCTCCTCTTCCTCTCTCTCTCTCTCTCTCTCACATCTGTGTGTGTATATGTGTGTGTGTTGGGGGGGGGGGGGGGTGTGTAGGTAGGTAGGTAGGTATGTAGGTAGATAGATTACTCAATAGCATCGGTAGGTGCATAGATAATTAAACAACGACATAGCTGATACTTAGACAAACAGGCAGACAGACAAACAAATAGTTAAAGAGAGGATAGATAGACAGACATACAGAGAGACAGACAGACAGATAGATAAACAAATTATTGGTAGATAGATAGAATAGATAGATAGATAGATAGATAGATAGATAGATAGATAGATAGATAGAGAGATAGAGAGATAGATAGAGAGCGAGATAGAGAGAGATAGAGAGATAGAGATAGATAGATAGATTAAATACGAAAAAAGTACGAAAGGTCAAAGATAGAAAGCAAAAAATATAGAAAAGAAATGGAAGAAAGATGAAAGGACGAAGGAAAGAAATAAAGAAAGAAAAACATTTTAAAATTGTAAAATGCAAACGGGCAAATGAACAGAAACGAATAACAAAAGAAAGAGAATGAAAACAGAGGGGGAAGAGGAAAATAGCAGGCTACAAAATGTAGTGTGTTGAGAAAAGGAAAAAAAACAAAAATAAAGATAAAAATATATTAAACAAAATAATGATGCATGAACAGCGGCAAAAATGTAAAAACAAAAGACGAGACAAAACAAACAAAAACTAACAACGGAAAAAAGACCCCAAAAAAGAATACAATCAGGTTTAGAATACAGGTTAGAAAGTACAAAAGATTACCCAAAAAAATAAACTAAAAAAAGAAACATGAAAAATTACAGAAGAAAACAACAGAAAGGAAAAAACAAAAATGTGACGAATAAAACTTTAAACACAAATAAACAAAAACGTACCACAAATTTCATTACTGCTTACACAAAAGTTTTGATTTACAACAAACCTAACTGTTCAAGCTGACGTCCCTTTTGGGTGATTTTACAAAACCACAAACCAGACAAATTATATTACATAATAATAAACAAGACTTACGAAAATATTTCCATGCCTTGATTTCATGTTTTGTGGAGAAGGGTTTCTTCTTAATCTCATGCACCTAACTGTTAAAGTCAACATCTATAATGAAATTAATCTCGTATATTAGCTTTTCTGTTCTGGAAACTCGTTCCATGATTTACATGATGGGCAGCACAGCACGTACATGCTTTTTTAAAACAATAACAATTTTAATGTCCAATCTTAGTTATCTTCTTTTACCATTCTTGCATGTTTCCAAGTAAATAAACCGATACAACTTGAAACGTGCTTCCATACTGGCTACGCTCGCATGCGACTCACACACACAGACTCACTCACACACACACACACACACACGCACGCACGCACGCACGCGCGCGCGCGCGAATAGAGATAGGATAGTTCAGTAGTCAGAATACCTGCTTTCCCAAGCCAATGTTAAGCAGCATCAAGCGTGGTTACCAAGTTGGATGGGTGACCGTTTGCACGCCTTGGCCTCAGTACAGTTCCCCAGTTCACCCAGCTTTAAATAGGAACCTGCCCTCTTTAGGGTCAGGGAAGGTAAAGCAGCGAGGGAGAGGAGATGGGCGCCGACCTAAAAATGCTGGCCCCTAGAGAAGCTGAGGTCTCTGACACCTACGACCACATTGTTCATGGGACACCTTTACCTTTACCTAAGAGAGCAAACCTCCTGTTTCTGACCCCAAAAGCCTGTTTTTCTTTCGCAATGAATACGATGGAATCAGAAATACTCTTCGTTCCTCGGCTAGATCCCCGAGATTCAACAAATATGAAGATTTGCCTGTACGACCCTTTTGGCCCACCATGAAGGTAGCCGCATTCTGACTTCGGGACTGATATCTAAACACAACACCAGAGTACATTTAGGTTGGTTCCCCCCCCCCCCCCCCCCCCCCCCCCCCCCCCAGTTTTTCATCTGCTCCTACCGACACGAAATAGCCTGCTCTTCCGAAAGGAAAAACTGAGTTTAAGGTGTACGCAAGATGTTCTGCACACAGGACCTAAGTTTATAGTCTCATCTGGAAAAAAAAACCACCAACTTTTAAGTGGAGTCAGTAATGGTATTAACTCGAGAAGAAGAATGCCCTTGAACGTGTGCTCCGGTGGTGGCTCGAACCCGGGTCGTCAGATCACGAGCTTACTGCTCTAACCACTAGGCTATCCCACCCTGCAGACCCCCTCTCGACCTCCCCCGCACCCCCCCCCCCCCCCCCCCCCCCCCCTCCCTTTTCTCCTTGAATGAAATAATGTTATAAAACATATGGTGTTTGCGCTCACAGGCATGCAGTGGAAATACGTTTTGTTGATGGTGTGTATCATGCCAAACATGTCTTTCAGGAATCATCCTTCCCCCCTCCCCAAGGGGAGAAATCCTCCATAGCTGTAATTAAAAGAAAACACCTGCAGGGTTTGGAATCATATAGCGGTTTGGTAACTGTTGTGTGGATATAGGAAATATTTGTATAGCTGCAGGCATCTGTTCCTCCTGTTTTGTGAGAAAACAATGGCATGCATGATGTATGTGTGTGTTTGTGTGTGTGTATAGACAAAAGGCATGTCATTATACAGGCCTAGCTAGCCAAACAACGTGGATGTAGGCGTGATGCATGTTTTCCTGCTGGCATTGTCAAATACACAGACAGACAGACATATAAACAGAAAGGCAGGCAAACAGACATATAAACAGACAGGTGGACAGACCGACATACACGCGTGCAAGTGTGTATGCATGCACGCACGCATACACACACACACACACAAGAGTAGGCTATTGTGTGCCAGTGGGAACAGATGACAGAATTTACAAAACTGTATACACACGGGGACAGGATGGAAAAAAGCACGTAAGTGCTTATTCCCTTATCCTCAATATAAAAGTCTAAAATAAAAAATAAATAAATCAACACACACACACACACACAAATTAAAAATCAGAAAGAGCAGGTCGGTACCTTCTAACCCTCTTGGCAAAACTGGTCGGTTTTATTCCCAACTGTATCCCCCAAGGTCGGATTGTGGCTACCTTAAAGGTGGTAGTTAAAAGGGGGAAAAAAGTTGCCTGGGCAAAAATCTCACCATTAGTGAACCTCTCAGATCTCTCATGAAGAAACAGGGGAAGAAAAAGACACTATGTAACCATGCCCAACACTGCTTACTCCAATCCCATAATATAATCATTCCTTCTCCTCTGCGTGCCTGTAGGGGGAAGAAAACTAGACAAGAAGAAACACACACACAAAAACAGAAAATAGACATTCTTTTTCCTATTCCTTAGCTAGAACTTCAACGTTGAGAAATTTTTTGTATGTGACCATTTTTTGTAACTGTTTTTGTCCAGCATTAAGGGTAGCTACATTCCAATTTTGGGGACAAACTTGCAATTAAAACCCAATACTGGATGAATTTAATCAGGTGATGATGAAACATTTGAAGGCGTGTAACAGGGTGTTGTGCAGTGATTAAAGAGTGACCTTGTTACGTGAACTGACTCATTAGATCTGATTGTTGTTGACAAGGTCAAGAGTAATCTTGTGCCAATTTGATAGTGTGTGTCTGGTTTTTTCCTCCTCCTTCTCCTCCTCCTCTTCCTCCTCCTCCTCCTCCTCTTCTTCTTCTTCTTTTTATTTCTTTATCTTTTCTCGTCTTTTCCTTTTTTTTTCTTCCACTTTCTCATTCTTCTCCTCAATCCTCTTATCTGTCTTTTGTTTGCCTTTTCATTTTATTTACAGTTTCTGTCTCTGCCTCCTTGTTTTTTCTATCTCCTTCTTTTCATCCTGTCCACATTGTCCAATCCTCTTTACTGTAGTGTAGGAATTTCCATTGATATCAAAAAGAATTCCAACACTGCTGACCACTATCTGCACTTTTCTTACAACTTTGAAGTTAAAAGTTATTGTTCTATCATTAAAAATTAGAGTTCTTTGTTCTCTGAAGTTCGAAATTAGTTTTTTGTCACTCAAAATTAGATTTTTTTTCTCTAAAAGTATTCTTTTCCAGACAAGAATATTTTCATTTATGTTTGAAGAGTACAAGGCTCCTGTTTGTGACTCGCAATTTTTTTTTTCTTTCTTTCTGCGCACACTACACTGGTACGTAGAGGTAAGATTTTGAACTAGTATGAAACCACTTTGTGAAACATACGGACTGTGCGCAAAAGGTTTGCTATGGGAAAGATTTTGTGTTGATGGTGTGTATCATGCAAAAAGAAATTGTCTTTCAGGAATCCCACCCCCCAGGAGAAATCCTCAATAGCTGTAATTAAAGAAAACGCCTGCAGGGTTTGGAATCATTGAAGTTTGGTAACAGCTGTGGAGACATAGAAAATGTATGTATAGCTGCAGGCAGCTGTTTTTTGTGTTTTTTGAGAAAACAATGGCATGTATGTGTGTGTATGTGTGTGTGTGTGTGTGTGTATGTATGCACAACAGGCATATCATTATTCAGGCATAACCAAACTAATGCAGTAAGCATGATACACGTTTTTATTCTGGTGTTCAAAGTCACTTATGGGCGTATATGTGTACATGCGCACAGACACATACACACATACATACACACACTCTCTCTATCACTCACTCTCTCTCTCGCTCTGTGGGGTGACAGGATGGGATAGCCTGGTGGTTTGCGTGGTTTGCTTGTGATCTGCTGACCCGAGTTCGATTCTGGTTCAAGAGGAGTTAGCATCAGTGCCAACTCTACTCTCCCCAAAAGTCCTTGGGATGAGACTATAAGCCAAGGTCTCATATGCGAATGCATGCAGAACATCTTGCGCATACTTTAAAACCCGTTCCGCTTTTCGGAAGAGTAGGCCATTGTGTGCCAGTGGGAACGAAAGACAAAATTGACAAAACTGCATACTGGATGAAGAAAAGCAAATGAATGCTTATTCCATTATCCTTGAAATAAAAGAATAAAATATAAAAAAATTTTAAAAATAAATAGATAGGTAAATAAACACACAGACAAAGACACAGACACACACACACACACACACACACACACAGGTTCTGTGTTTAAACATCATCCCTAAAGTCATAACGCGGCTTTCTCAATGTTGGGTAAAACCCTTGTATACCCAAAATCTCACCACTGGTGATTTTCAGAGCTCTAGCCTAAGAACAAATACAAAACCTATTGTAAGAAGAGGAAGTCATAGGTGGTGCCCTGCCTATGTGGCTGAGAATAGATATCACTCAACACCACTGAAGTGACCCAACCACAGTGCATGATCCCTCTGGCTGGTAGCCCCTTGGCAGCCTAGTATTGATAAGCTCTAAATAGACCTCTGACATCAGGCTATGTGACACTACACGCATAGGTTTAGCTGGTGCAGAGCAGAAGGACAAAAGCAGCATGAAAACAGTAGGAGACAAACGTCACAGAAAATGAAGCAGGCCCCAAAACATCTTTAGTGATTTAAATCACCATTATATAAGTAAAGAGGTATAGTGTTCCCAAAACCTATGCTGTAGTTGGTGAGTGAGGTGTCAGAGACCTCAGCTTCTCTTAGAGCCAGCATTTTGAGGGCGGCGCCCATCTCCTCTCCATCACTGGTTTACCTTCCCTGACCCTAAAGAAGGCAGGTACCCGTTTACAGCTGGGGTGAACTGGGGGACTGTATTGAGGCCAAGGTGCATGAACGGTCCTATCCACATGTAACCATGCTCCAACGCTGCTTAATCCAAACCCATAATCTAATCGATCCTTCTCCCCTGTGTGCCTGTGGTAAAGAAAACTAGACTTGCCAACTTATCCTTCAAGATACCTGCTATTCAGCGACCTGAAGAAGATTGTGTGACAGACCGAGATAACCCTGCAAACCAAGCTGTATGGCCCACAAGAGGAGCTGGAAGGGACATGCCATTATTTTTTCCCAGACACATCTGACAACGTAAAGCAATTGTGAGAAGGAGAAAAAGGAGGAGGAGGAGGAAGAGGAGGAGGAGAACAAGAAAGAAGGAAGAGAAGAGGAGAAGAAGAGAAAAGGAGAAGGAGGGAGGGGAGAAGAAAAAAGAAGGAGGAGAGAGAAGGAAGAGGGAGGAGAAGAAGGAAGAAGAAGAAGAAGAAGAAGAAGAAGAAGAAGAAGAAGAAGAAAGAAGAAGAAAAAGAAGAAGAAGAAGAAGAAGAACAAGGAGGAGGAGGAAGAAGGAGGGGGAGGAGACGAAGAAGAAGGTGAAGAAGGAGAAGGAGGAGGAGGAGCAGAAGGAGGAGGGGGAGAAGAAGAAGGCGAAGAAGAAGAAGAAGAAGAAGAAGAAGAAGAAGAACAAAACAGCAATAATCTAATCGCCATAATACCAGCCACTTAAACATACTAACTATGACAATTTACAAACTCTGGAATCCAGTCAAAAAGGGAAAAAAAATGCACTAAATCTTCATGATTATGAAATTAGTCATAAAAAGCCCCACTATGGGACCAACTCAATCGGGTGATGATGAAACAGCTGTAGGCATGTAACAAGCTGTTGTGCAATGATTAAAGAGTGACCTCTTGACGTGACGTGACCTGACTCATTAGATCTGATTGATGTTGACAAGGTCAGGGGCAAACCACAGGGCAATTCAGTGCTGTCTATTCTCGGCAGGAAGAGAGAGAGAGAGAGAGAGAGAGAGAGAGAGAGAGAGAGAAGAGAGAGAGAGACAGAGACAGAGACATAGACAGAGACAGAGAGAGACAAACAGAGAGACAGACAGAAAAGAGAGAGACAGAGACACAGACAGAGACAGAGAAAGACGAGAGACACACACAGAGAAAGACAGTCAGACCAGACAGAGAGACAGACAGACAGAGACAGAGAAAGAGAGAGATACACACAGAGACACAGAGAGAGACAGTCAAACAGAGACAGAGACAGAGAGACAGACAGACAGAGACAGACAGAGAAGACAGACAGAGAGACAGACAGAGAAGACAGACACAGAGAAGACAGACAGACAGACGCAAAGACAGACAGACAGACAGCTACATTTACACAGAGAGAGACACAGACAGACTTACAGAGACAAAGAGGGAACAGAGACAGACACATTTACACAGAGAGAGACAGACAGACAGACTTACAGAGACAAAGAGAAAACAGAGACAGACAGAGAGACAGAGAGAGAAAGCGACAGACAGACAGACATAGACAGAGATAGACAGGGGAACATAGACAGACATACAGACAGAGAGACTTACAGAGACAGAGAGACAGACAGACAGACTTACAGAGACAGACAGACAGACAGACAGGCAGGCAGGCAAGACACACAGACAGACAGAGATAGAGACAGAAACAAAAGATGGGCAAATATAGAGGAAAGACAGACACGCAGAGAAAGACAGAAAAGAGACAGAGACGGAGCATGGATAGACAGACAGGCAGACACGGAGAGAAAGATAGAAATGGAGAGAAGAAACAGAGAATCGGAGAACAGAGACAAGACACCCATACTCTGTGTGTCTTATTTATTTATTCTTTTATTTCAAGCATAATAGAAAAAAACACTCATGTGCTTTTTTTTCATCTAGTCTCCGTGTGTATGCAGTTTTTGTAAATTGTGTCATCCGTTCCCACTGGCACACAATGGTCTCCTCTTTCGAAAAGCGAAACGGGTTTTAACGTGTGCAGAAGGTGTTTTGCATGCGTTCGCACACGGGACCTCGGCTTATAGTCTCATCCGAAGGACATAGGGGGAGTGGACACACACCCCCACACACTCTTACACTCATACAAACACGCGCACACACGCACGCGCGCACACACGCACACCCTCAGCCAAGACATGTATATCTGACATCTCCTTTAAAGGGAAAGACAGACTCAGTGAAGGAAATATTTCACCCGCTCTTTGCGAGTTAACTCGGGGAAAATTGCCCGCTAAGAAATAGACTTTCTTGCTTTGCACTACACCCTCCCATCAGACTCACCCTTCCTCCCTACACCCCCCTTCCCCCTTCTTCCTCGTCCTTCCAACCCACTGTTATATACCCTACTTTAAACATTCAGGGACAGGGTTAAACAAAACAAAAATCGATCCAAAAATGAAACACTTCCCTTGCTTCGAGAGATAACAACAAAGACAAAGAATTGATGAAACAGATTTGTGTTTTTCTTTTCGAGAGATTCTCATTGACTTGACACCGTTATCCCTGCCCCCTTTTTAAAAAAAAGAACAGAAAAAAGACAGAAAAAAGAGACAAAAGAGAGTGTAAGACATATGGACCGAGAAAAATAAAGAAACAGGGAGACTGACATTGGAACAGAGAGTTATAGCGGAGTGGGAGATTCATAGTACTAGCTAAAATGATGGTCTAGCTTTTTGAAAGGGGGATGGGAACACGTTTCATGGGCATCCTTCAGACTCGGAGGACTATAGACTTGTGCTGTAGGTGTTTGTTCTGGCACAGCTGGCCAGTCCGACACGGGAATGACAGTCCCTATGGCACAGATGGCACGTACACAGAGGGGACGTGCACAGATGAAATCTGATGCTGCTCTGTCTGCTTGCGCTGAGATTGCTATGATATGAATCTGTCACATCAGTAAGTATACAAAAACATAAAAATTGACGTCAGGAGGGTCACCAAAGTAAGAAAGTCATATTCGAGGAAGTCCTTTGGATGAGACTATAAACCGCGGCCCTGTGTGCGAACGCAAGCAGAACATCTTGCGCACACCTTAAATCCTGTTCCGCTTTTCGAAAGAGTAGGCCATTGCGTGCCGGTGGGAACAGATGACAAAATTGACAAAACCGCATACACACGGGGACTGGATGTAAAAAAGCACATGAGTGCTTATTCCATTATCCTCGATATAAAAAAATGAATAAATAAATACATAAATATTCGAAAGAGATAATAGGAGGTATTCCCCTGTGGAGATGGCCGGGGCTTCCACACCTTCTGGAAATTCTGTGCTAGGATTTACCCCTTGTCTATCTTTCTGTTTGTTTTTTGTCTTGTTCCTTTTCTTCCTGCCACCTCCACCTTGTCTATTTTCTGCTTTCTTGGTTCATTCTGCTGCCTTTCTTTCCAGAAAGACTTCCCCAAAAATTATAATTCTCTCCCACGCCGAAGTCATATGCTTTAGGCCGGACTTGTCAGGCGGTAAATAAACGGCAATGCGACGTTTTTTCGCTCATGTGATAGAAACAAGAGCTTCAGTCTGAGCGTTCCACGATGAAGAAGATTGTTGTCCGTCGTGTCCGACGATGACCTCCAAAACAGCAGCTGCCTCCTCGGCTCCACTAGGCAGAAATTTGATTATAGTGGAGATGCCTTGCCCACAGTACATCCCCACTCTCTCGGCCAAGAGGACATAAGGACAATCAGCGTTGGAGATGTTCTCCAAAGGCCAACCAGCCCCCAGGGCTGCAGCACATAAGGACTGTGCGAGTCAAGCCTCCTAGTCAGAGAGTCATAGTCGATCACTAAAGACTAAGCTGTAAAGTGGAATTCCATGAGTGGGAAAGCCACTGGTCATACAGCCTCTCACTTTGCTGTTGCCCCTGGTGTCAATGGTTTAATCAAGAACTGTGACAAAGCCCAGGTGCTGATTGAGAGATGTAATGTCAATATGGAATATAGCTTCTATCTTAAAAAATGATTTCCCTGCCTATCCTGTAATCTCGTTATCCAATGACTTGCTCTACATGTATTAGAAAGGTCAAGGTCAGAGATAATGCCGTGCTGGGGCATCACGTGGGATGGTTTCAAAATGCAGGGGCTCTCTAAGTTCAATCAGTTTCCGCCGGAAGCCCACTAGATTGCCAAAGCGCATGCGCCGTATCCTGACCTCACAAACTGGAACTTGCCCCATTTCCTGTGACTGGGTGTTTCCATTTTTTTAATCTCTTTTTTTTCTTGCTGTTGTTTCTAGGTTTTGTTTTTTGTATTCTGCTGTTGTTTCTTCTTCTCTTTCTATTTTGGTGGGGTTTTTTTTTCTATTTTGCTTTGTTTTTCTTTGTTTTATTCACATTCCATCCCTTTTTTCTTTCTTTCTTCTTTCCACCCTTCTCTCTCTCTCTCTCTCTCTCTCTCTCTGTGAGTTGGGTGTGGGTGTGGGTGGGTGTGGGTGGTGATTGGGTTTGTGTGTGTGTGTGGGCGTTCGTGCGTGTGCACGCTTGCTTGGGCGCGCGCGTTATGTATATGTGTGTGTGTGTTTGTTCACTAAAGGAATATTATGGGATGTTTCAGGACATGAAGAATCAAATTCTGACCACCAACTGCTGGTTAAACCAGGTACGTTTATTTTTGTGTGTGCGTCTGTCTGTCTATCTCTCTCTCTCTCTCTGTTCTTTTTTCTCCATGTTGTTATGGTTATGTGTCCACATGTCTTTCTCTGTCCATATGTCTGTGTGTACGTCTATGCCTGTCTCTCTCTCTCTCTGTGTCTCTGTCTCTCTCTCTCTGTCTCTCTCTCTCTCT
Organism: Rapana venosa; assembly: GCA_028751875.1. Taxonomy (NCBI): domain Eukaryota; kingdom Metazoa; phylum Mollusca; class Gastropoda; order Neogastropoda; family Muricidae; genus Rapana; species Rapana venosa. The sequence goes on along the minus strand of CM054139.1, from coordinate 11,072,481 downwards.
CTCTCTCTCTCTTTCTCTGTCAGTCTGTCTGTCTCTCTTCTTCTGTTTGTGTGTGTTTGTGTGTGTGTGTTTATTCCTTTTTATTTTATTCTTTTATTTCGAGGATAATGGAATAGGCACGCATGTGCATTTTTACATGTAGTCCCCGTGTGTATGCAGTTTTGTAAATTTTGTCATCCATTCCCACCGGCACACAATGGCCTACTTTTCTGAAAAGCGGAACGGGTTGTAACGCGTGCGCAAGATGTTCTGCGTGCGTTCGCAAACGAGACCTCGGTTTATAGTCTCATCCGAATGACTTTTGGGGAGAGTGGAGTCGGCACTGTGTCTGTGTTTGGGTGTGTGTTTGTGTGTGTGTCTGTGTGCGTGTGTGTGTGTGTGTGTGTCCACCATTTTCGGTTGCAAACGTATTCGAAACACCTGTTTGATTCCCCCCCCCCTTTTTTTTTCTTAAAGAAACCCCTTTCTCACACAATTTGACAGAATCCACAACTCTCAGATTGGATAGAAACAAAAACAGTAACTATTCAAATAATGATCATGAGATTTAACAAAACTTTCCTCCCCCTTTCCATGCATTTGATAGCCTTTGCATTGTTAAAGGCTTTAATTGTTCATCAAGTTTAATTCTACACTTTACAAGGTGACAGCTTCGGTATGGCTGCTATGGTCAGCGGGGCTATAAATCACGGATCGGATTGTAGCCTTCAGTTGTCTTTCTTTGTTTTTGAATAAACTCAGACACACCAAAAATGAATTTTGTACCGAAAATTGATCAATATGAAAAGACAGAAAGAAAACTAATCTCTTTTCAAACTAAACTTAGTGCTAAAATACACCCCCAAAAAATCCACCAAAAGAAAAGATATGAATACATTTCTGTATCAGTATAATTCCTCCAGATTATATTAGACTCGCAAAAGTACTACACTAACAACAAATAAATATCAAATTACAAACACGCACACACACACAGACACACACACACACACACACACACAGACACACACACACACACATCTAACCCCTTTAAAGCAAACAAAACAGTATAATCTAAGAAAATTTTCTACTTGAATTTCTCAACTAAACACATAAGCCCACTTAACACATATCAATGACAGACATGCAAACATAATACACTTAGGACCAAAACAAAGATAACAGTTGACCCAATTATATTCATTAAACAGATGACCTGAGATACACAACGAAGCCATAGATAACCTACTCCCCAAGAAAGAGCACACACACACACACACACTTTCACAAACCCTAGGTATGAGAAAGTTCCAGACCACAAGAACCTCAGCTGAGAGCTTCTCAAATAGACAGAACTTCTTCCTTCCATTCTTCGCTTTTATCTTTCCTTTATTCCTTCCATCATTCCAACGCTCTGTGGACAAAGAGACACCAGGCAGAGCACAGATCTTATTTCTTCTTTAACTGAAACGAAAGATCTACTCAAATATGACAAAAGAGTGTCTTTGTTAGACAGTTATTGAAAGAAGCCTTGTGATCACTTCAGTAAGAAAGTTGACGCCTGTGTAAGGATGAAGTGTACATATTTGCAGGGGTTTAATCTGAGATTTAAAAGTCGAGGAGGTGGCAGCCCTGATAGGGCCTCTGTGGTCAGTGGGGCTATAAACACCAGGATTGGATTAAAGTGTGGTGAATGTGACCCCAATTTGAATACTATTGCTTGGATGGTGATTGATATTCTTCTTTAGTCTTGAAAATATGTATACAATGAATAGTAAATGCATCCAAAATTCAGTTTTTAAAGAAATTGGGTTTTTTGTTGCGTTTTTCAATATGAGTAGTCATTGATATCAGTTTTTGTTGCAGAAACATGTAAATTCACATACAGCTTGCACTGAAAATTTTACAAGCCGCGGTAGTTTGTAGTGTATCTGCGAAAAAGGAAGATATTTTTGTAAAAGTGGCGTAGCAGGTATGGATTCTCCTACAAGCAGTGTTGCTTTTTAATCAGAAAAATGCTAAGTTAACTGAATAAACGTAAATAAAATTTACATTATGACTATTTAAATCTTTAAATGAAAGTTTAATTAACGTGTCTGTTTGCATGAAGGAATATATGTCTGTCTGTCTGTATGTATGTATGTTAGCATGTATGTCCTTATGTCTGTCTGTCTGTCTGTCTGTCTGTGTATCTGTATATATGTATGTATGTATGTATGTGCATGTGTCTGCGTGCGTGCGCACGCATGCCTGCACGTGTATAAACACCATTTGTGAAAAGTAACACTAAAATAAAGAAAGGGGCATTGTAAAAACAAAATGAAATAAAAAGGGGAGGAGAGGGGAGATAACTATAAGGAAATGTAAAAATCCCAGTAAACTTTGTTGTACTCGTCATGAATACAAACAAAAAGAAATCCGTCAACAAATCTTACAACCACCTTCCTGCAAAAATGAAATAAAATCGTAAATAAACTTACGCGTCAATCACAATTTCCATTCAGAACTCTCTTTTTTGGCACAAAGAAAAAAACATTATCAAAATCCAAACCATGATTTTTTTAAAATATAGATTATATATATATATATATATATATATATTTATATATTTATATATATATATATATATATATAAAAGAACAATACCAACACAAAACGGCAGACGAAATGACGTCAGTGACATGCACGCAACACACCATTCACAAGCCAGCATTTAATATGGGCACACTTTCCTAAAAGCATCATGGAGAATATTGGATTATTTCATAATTGAAACGACAAGAAACGTCAATCAACGTGAACAAGAAACAAATCCATAATATGTCTGTCTGTCTGCCTGTTTGTCTGTATGTCTGTCTAGTGTGTCTGTCTGTCTTTCTGTCTGCCTGCCTGCCTGTCTGCCTGCCTAATTGTCTGTCTGTCTTTCTGTTATTTATCATATTGTTTTATCATTGACTTTCTCTTCTCTTCTGTCTCTCCATCCTCTCTCTCTCTCTCTCTCTCTCTCTCTCTCTCTGTCTCCCTCTCTCTCTCCCCCTATGTCTCTGTCTGTCTCTCTATCTGCCTGTCTCTGTTTCTCTCTCTGTGTGTGTCTCTCTCTCTGTCTCTCTCTGTCTCCCTTTGTCTCTCTGTCTCTGTCCCTCTCTGTCTTTGTCTTACTGTCTCTCTATCTCTCTGTCTCTGTCTGTCTCTCTATCCGTCTGTCTCTGTTTCTCTCTCTCTCTCTCTCTCTCTCTCTCTCTCTCTCTCTCTCTCTCTCTCTCTCTCTCTCTCTCTCTCTCTCTCTGTTTCTCTCTCTCTGTCTCTCTCTGTCTCCCTTTGTCTCTCTGTCTCTGTTCCTCTATGTCTTTGTCTTACTGTCTCTCTATCTCTCTGTCTCTCTCTCTGTTTCTGTCTCTCTCTCTCTCTCTCTCTCTCTCTCTCTCTCTCTCTCTCTCTCTCTCTCTGAGTTCCGTGTTATATGTGTGTGTTTGCGTGCGTGCGTGCGTGCGTGCGTGTGTGTGTGTGTGTGTGTGTGTGTGTGTGTGTGTGTGTGTGTGTGTGTCTCCCCCCTTTCATATCACAGTGAAAGACTTTAAGCAAATTATCTGTCTTGTTGCATTGTTGTTGTTGTTTTTTGCGTTAAAAAGCTAACGTCTCAGTTCAAGTGAGATATAAAAAATAAACCTAATCAAATATTGTGAGCGTTTTACAATACGCAACATCTTTTCTTCAACCATGACACTTTCGGAACAATATAAATGGATAGAGAGTTTAAAATGGCGTAATTTTGATAATCTTTAAAAAAAATATATTGTTGCTCCAACTAAAAATTTGTTTGGTTAATATCAAGTTCAAAAGCACAGCTTTATGACTGTGTCTGTTAAGTACATTTTTTCTATTTTACTCTCCAAGTCTGTCTGTATGTCTAGTGTATGCTTTTCTATCACTCTCCAAGTCTGTCTTGTCTGTCTAGTCTGTCTAGTGCATGCTTTTCTATCACTCTCCAAGTCGACCTTGTCTGTCCATTGTATGCCTTTCTATCAATCTCCAAGTCTGTCTAGTCTGTCTGTTTAGTGCATCCTTTTCTGTCAATCTCCAAGTCTGTCTCCATGTTGTCTCCAAGTTTGTGTTGTCTTTCTATATGTCTAGTGTATGCTTTTCTATCACTCTCCAAGTCTGTCTTGTCTGTCTAGTCTGTCTAGTGCGTGCTTTTCTATCACCTCCAAGTCTGTCTCCACGTTGTCATTGGACATTCCTCAGATGAACTCCCTGGGGGGGGGGGGGGGGGGGGGGGCACCCAGAACATGTACTCTGTATTACTCATCACAACTAGGAATACCATGTTTAATTTGTTTATTTATTTTTATTTTATTCTTTTATATCGAGGATAATGGAATAAGCACTTATGTGCTTTTTTTTTTACATCAAGTCCCCATGTGTATGCGGTTTTGTAAATTTTGTCATCTGTTCCCACCGGCACACAATGGCCTACTCTTCTGAAAAGCGGAACAGGATTTAACGTGTGCGCAAGATGTTCTGCGTGCGTTCGCACACGGAGCCTCGGTTTCTACTCTCATCCGAAGGACTTTTGGGGAGAGTGTAGTCAGCACTGATGTTAACTCCAGATCCTAAGATCCTAAGTGTGGGGTACGTGGCAGCCTGGTGGTTAGAGCGTTTAGCTGGTGATCAGTTGGTCCAAGTTCAAACCCCCACCAAGTCGCCCGTTCAAGCAGATGTTTCCCCTGAAGTTATGGATGGGGGATGGAGCGGTGGTCTAGAGGTAACGCGCCTGTCTAGAAAGCGAAAAGTCCGGGTCGGAAGTGTGCGGGGGTTCGAATCCCGTTTGGGCCCGAAACTTTTCCCCCATCCATTAGATCATGAATGGTGGTCTGGGCGGTTGGGCTGGTCTGGTGGTCAGGGATGCGACGATAAACCGAGGTCCCGCGTGTTTCACAAAATTGTTCAGCGCACGTTAAAGAACCCACGGCAACAAGAGAGTTGTCCCTGGAAAAATTCTTAGAAAAAAACCCCACTCTGATAAGAGAAAGAAATACAGTTGCAGACCCCCCAAAAAAAATGGGTGGCGCTGTTCTTGTGGCGACGCGCTCTCCCCGGGGGGAGAGTAGTCCGAATTTCACGCAGAGAAATCTGCCGTGACTTAAAGTGGTATGAATAAATAAATAAATAAAAATAAATTACATCAGTACCAGCTTCCACTCTCTAAAAAAAGTCCTTCGGGTAAGACAAAAAGTCAAGATCCCATAATTATGCAAAACGCTCGCAGAACATCTTGCCTACACCTTAAAACCCGTCCCGCCTTTCAGAAGAGTAGGCTACTGTGTGCCGATAGGAACGGATGACAAAATTCAAAAACCACATGCACTCTGGTGTGGTGTTGAGGCATCCTTTCCGAAGTCGGAATGCAGCAACCTTTATGGTGTGTAAAAGTTGGTGAAAGTAGGTGGAGTATTGCTGAACCTGGGAGCTCTTGCTGAGAATCAAATCCCCCCAACAACAAAAATTTTAAAAGTGTGTATTTTCGGCAATGCAGATAGCTTTTATTCTATCAAATTGTCTACGTATCATATTTTACCAGCGTGATTAGCCAATCAAATTGTCTACTTAGCTAACAGCCAATCAAATTGTCTACTTAGCGAACAGCCAATCAAATTGTCTACTTAGTGAACAGCCAATCGAATTGTCTACTTAGCTAACAGCCAATCAAATTGTCTACTTAGCTAACAGCCAATCAAATTGTCTACTTAGTTAACAGCCAATGAAATTATCTACTTAGCTAACAGCCAATCAAATTGTCTACTTTGCATGATTATCTTAGCCCGCGTGATCAACCAATCAAAGTGTCTATGTAGCACGATTATCTTAGCTGGCATACTTAGCCAATCAAATTATCTACTTAGCATATATCTTAGCTAACATGAACAGCCAATCAAATTGTCTGCGTAGTATATAATTATCTTAGCTAACATGAACAGCCAAAAAAGTCTAGGTAGCATAATTATATTTTCTTAGCCAGTATGGCTTCAAAGAATGATCACGGAATACTGATACAACGATGATAGTTGTGTGTTTTCCTGGATTTATTTTTAGCTTTATTTTGATTCAGTTTCTGATAAAAAAGAAGCATATGTATTTGTCAGAAACATTGCTTGATAGTTTATTAATAAACATTGTTTATAGTTAACTTTGTGTTTTTGTTTGTGCCATGTAAACCAGAAAGGGTGAAGGGGTGGGAGTTAAAGATCTGGGAAAAAATATGTCTTGGGTTCATTTGGATTTGAAAATATGTTGTTCATTATGTTTTAGGAGAGTTGCATACGTGTAAATGATTTGAGTGCAAGTGCTTCGGATTTGTTTGTTTTTTTACAAGATTCAGCGCTATATAAATTCCATTTATTATTATTATATTATTATTATTATTATTATTATTATTATTATTTCTATGTTTGCAGATTTGGACGGATGTGGGCTTGCAGTGGGATCCGGACAAGTACGGAGGGATCCGTGTGGTCCGGCTTCCGTATGATGAAGTGTGGAGGCCGGATATTTTACTGTACAATAAGTGAGTCTGCTAGCCCTCTGTTTCTTTGTCTTTCTGTCTTTCTTTGTTTTGTTCTTTCTTTCCTTTTTTTTCCTTTTTGTTTGTTTTGGTTTTTTTCTTTCTTTGTTCTTTCTTTCTTTCTTTCCTTTCTGTCTGTCTTTCTTTTATCTCTTTGTTTATTGTTTCTTTCTTTCTTTTCCTCTTTCATTCTTTCTTTCTTTTGATCCCTTTTGCTTTCTTTCTTTCTGTCTGTCTTTCTGTCTTTCTGTCTGTCTGTCTTTCTTTCTGTCTTTCTTTCTTTCTGTCTTGTTTTCTTTCTGTCTGTCTGTCTTTCTTTCTTTCTTTCTGTCTGTCTTTCTTTCTTTCGATCTCTCATTCTTTTTTTTCAATATCTCATTATTTATGTATTTATTTCTTCCTTTCTTTCTTTCTTTCTTTCTTTCGATATGTCTTTTTTCTCCCTTTTCTATTCTCTCTTTCTGTCATTCCCTTCTTAAATTCATTCTAACTTTGCTGTTTTCCTTTTGTTCTATGACTCTTTGCTATATAATGAAGCTCTCTCTCTCAATCTCTCTCAATCTCTCTCAATCTCTCTCTCTCTCTCATTCTCTATCAATCTCTCTTCTCTCTCTCTCTCTCTCTCTCTCTCTCTCTCTCTCTTCTCTCTCTCTCTCTCTCTCTCTCTCTCTGTATCGCTTGAAAATTCAAGAGCAATAATGTTCTCCTTATTTCTTTCTTTCTTTTCTGTTTAATCTTTCTTTTCTTCCTTTTCTTCTTTCTTTCATTCCTTCGTTTCTTTGATTTCTTCCTTCCTTTTATCTCCTCGTTTCTTCCTTTCCTTCCTTCCCTTCATTCCTTCCTTCCTTTTTTTCCCTTCCTTCCTTCCTTCCTTTCTTTCTTTCTTTCTTCCTTCCTTTCTTTCTTTCTTTCTTCCTTCCTTCCTTTTCTTTCTTTCTTTCTTTCCTTCCTTTCTTGCTTCCTTCCTTGCTTCCTTTCTTTCTTTCTTTCTTCCTTCCTTTCTTCCTTCCTTCCTTCGTTCCTTTCTTTCTTGCTTCCTTCCTTTCCCTTCCCTTCCTTCCTTCCTTTCCTTTTTCTTTCTTCCTTCTCCTCCTTCCTTCTTTCTTTCTTCCTTCCTTCTTCCTTTCTTTCTTCCTTCCTTCTTTCCCTTCTCCTTCCTTCTTCTTTCCTTTTTTCTTTCTTTCCTTCCCTCCTTCCTTCCTTTCTTTCTTTCTTCCTTCCTTCGTTTCCTTTCTTTCTTCCTTCCTTTCTTTTCCTTCCCTTCCTTCCTTCCTTTCCTTTTTTCTTTCTTTCCTTCCTCCTCCTCTTCCTTTTTTCTTCCTTTTTCCTTCCTTTTCTTTCTTTCTGTCCTTCTTTTCTTATGTCTTTCTTTTTTTTTTCTTTCTCTTTTCTCTTTCTCTGTCCTTCTTACTCTGTATTTTTGCCTGTTTTGTGTCTCTCTGTCTGTTTTTCTGTATGCCTGTGTTTTCCTTGCCTTGGTTTACAGACAGGTTTCTTGTTCCTTTCTTTTAATGAGGGGGGGGGGGAGGGACGGATGGGATAGCCTAGTGGCTAGATCATTGCGCTCGCAATCTGACGACCCGGGTTCGATTCCCGTTCAAGGGGATATTTTCCACTGGAGTTCACATCAGTGCAGACTCCACTCTCCCCAAAAGTCTTCCGGATGAGACTATAAACCGAGGCCTCGTGTGCGAACGCATGCAGAACATCTTGCGAACACGTTAAATCCTGTCCTGCTTTTTGTAAGATTAGGCCATTGTGTGCCAGTGGGAACAGATGACAGAATTTACAAAACCGCATACTTACGGGGACTGGAGGTAAAAACACACACAAGTGCTTATTCCATTGTCCACGATATAAAAGAATAAAATAAGAAAGAAAGAAATAATGTTTAAGATTTGTTATCTTATTTCTTTTTGTTTTGTTTAAAAATGTAGCTGTCTTTTTTTTTCTTTTTTTTACTTTTTAGACAGGGGAGGAGAGGGATTTTGTTTGTGTTTTTCATGTTACGATGGGGTTTTTTTGTTTAAAAAATATTTTTAACGATGTTTTACTTTTTTTCGACGGTGTAGGAGTAAAGGAGATAAGCTAAGAGCGGAAAGGCTTGGGACTTGTTTTTTAAACTTTTTTTATTGTTACAATGTTTCTTATTCTTTCTTTTTTATTTTACGATATTTTTATTTTTTCAACAGTGTAGGAGTAAAGGGAATAAAATAAAAGCGGAAAGGCTTGGGACTATTTTAGAAGAAAAATAAGGGGGGTGGGGGGGTGGGAGTGGGGGGGGGGGGGGACACAGACAGAATGAAGAAGCGGGTGAGGGAAGGGGGTTGGGTCCCTTTTGTGTACATTTTTCTTTGTTTTTATTTTCTGTATTTTAAAAAACAACAACCGTACTGTCATGATGTATACTAATAAGTATAATAATAATGTATAATGTATTTGATCTAATGAATTGAAATTAACAAAAGATGCTTTAAAAAGATCTATATTTCTAGATGGTATACCAAATACAATACATTTTAATTTTTTTAATCATACTTATAAACCATCTAGTATGTTTGCAGAAAAACAGTGATGATGGTAGCATTAGTGTGAAGGACAAAATTAAGATGGTGGTGTTGATGGGAGGAAACTTAGAAAGGAGAAGAATGGGGAAATAAGGAGAGAGAGAGACAGATACAGACAGACAGAAAGAGACAGACAGACAGAGACAGAGACAGACAGGGACAGAGACAGACAGAGACAGAGATAGAGAGCAGAGAGACAGAGACAGACAGAAAGAGAGACACAGACACAGACAAGAGACAGACAGAGACAGAGAGACAGAGACAGACCGAAAAAGAGAGACAGAGACAGACAGAGACAGAGACAGCGACAAACAGAGACAGACAGAGACAATGACAGAGAGAGAGACAGAGACAGAGAGACAGAGACAGACAGAGACAGACAGAGACAGAGAGACAGAGACAGAGAGAAACAGAGACAGACAGAGACAGACAGAGCCAGAGAGACAGAGACAGACACAGAGACAGAGAAAGACAGAGAGACAGAGACAGACAGAGAGACAGAGACAGAGAGACAGACAGACAGAGACAAAGACAGAGTCACCGTCACCGTCACCGATCCCTCAGATTCCGAATCCTTTGGGGCGCCTTCGAAGCTTTGTCAACCACCTTTCTCCAGTCCTCTCGTCTCTCAGCCACCCACGGGAGTGGAAACTATGCTACTGGCGATCCAACTAAGACCATTGGTGCCAGAACCAATATCGTCATTGGCGGCACATGGAATGGTAGAACAGAGACAGAGACGTGGAGAGATAGCATTAAAGTGAATGTGAGGTCTGCCTCCTTTTTACAACCCGAAACAGGCAGACAGTCATCTTAGCTGCATTATCTGTATCTGTTATTCCCGCGCGCGCGTGTGTGTGTGTGTCAAAGTCAAAGTCAAAGTTAAACTTTTATTTTCATATGGTACATTGAATAAGCAGTGCATTTACTTTTTTTTCATCAAGCCATCTATCTAAAGACAAACATAATGCGAGAAAAAAAAGATAATGTATATGCAGACATAGAATAAAAAGCCTTATCTATGATAAACTATACAAAACAAACAAGAAAAACAATAACATATGCATATGTGGAATTAAAATAAAAACACCCAGAAAAATATTAGACCATACAATTCAAATAATTCAAAAATCTTGAAAAATATCCGTCATAACACAAACAAACAAGCAACAAAGAAAAACCAACCCAAAACAAACAAAGAAGACAAAACAGAATAAAATTTAAAAACCCACACCAAC
>CM054139.1:11054638-11059638 GCA_028751875.1 Rapana venosa | reverse complement strand
CAGGCAAAGTGCATCTGCTGTTTGATGCTGGGGGACGGGATAGCTCAGTGGTGGAGCACTCGCTTTCCCCCAGCCAAGTTAAGCAGCGTTGAGCGTGGTTACCAGTTGGATGGGTGACCGTTTGCGTGCCTTGGCTTCAGTACAGTTCCCCCAGTTCACCCAGCTGTAAATGGGTACCTGCCCTCTTTAGGGTCAGGGAAGGTAAAGCAGCGAGGGAGAGGAGATGGGCGCTGCCCTCAATATGCTGGCCCTAGAGAAGTGAGGTCTCTGACGCCTCGCTCCTCTACGACCTTATAGGTTATGGGACTCCTTTACCCTTTTTTTTATGGAGGAAACTTAGGAGAAGAGAGGGAGAGAGAGAGGGGGGGGGAGAGAGGGAGGGGGGAGGGATGGAAGGAGAGAGAGGGAGGGAGAAATAGAGGGAGGGAGAGAAAGGGATGGAGGGAGGGAGAGAGAACAATGAACAATGAACAATATTTATTGCTATTTAGCAATCAAGCCATATAGCGCTGCGGCACGGTAACAAACGATATCAAACACGACGCGATTACAGTGACATGGAAACCATGTCAGTAATGGTATGTACATCTAGATTTGATACATTGTTGTCCCTGTCTCAGTTTTCAAAACAGCCTTTCCTTCTCCAGTCTGCAGCCAGCCAAGTCAGCCCATGTAAAACCGGATCAGGTCCCGAGGAAGATGTAATTCCCGTTCAGCACGTGCCACTGTCTCTGCGTGTTGTGTGTTAGGGCGCTGCTTCCCTTTACAAAGTCTGGCAAGCCTGACACGTTCTTCTGGCAACATGTTTCTGTCTTCTTGCTTGATGTACCAGAACACACACTTAGATTCCTCACCAGTATCTCCATTACAAGAATATTCTAGGGCGATGTCATTCGATTCACACAGAATAGTTTGATTGCCTGAATCTTGAACTACAACCTTTCGAAACTGTGTTTCTTTTGTTGTCTCGTAATCGACGCTGCACACGTTTGTCTGTCAGAGTGGACACATACTCTTTCACAATACCAGTATGAAAACCCTCAACTGTGCAGTCAACTGTCTGTTCTTCGTCCACATCACACAACTCAGGAGACACAGGGATCTTGCTGTTTGTTGCTGGTTCACACGGCAAATCAAGTAATTCTAGTGTGGCTGGGACATTCACTGCACTGTCAACACACAGCTCTGTGTACATGCTGGCTTGTTTTGATTCGGCATCCACTCTGTCACGATGCAGGGAGTCACTGTCAGACAATACTGGCTCTTCCAAAACACACTCCTTGTCACACTGACGACTTGCCTGTCTTTCTTGATGTTGTCTGGATCTTTGGAGGTCGCGACAGATTTGGCAAGGGGGCTTTTTGCGAACATACTGAACTTGCGAGGTATGGTTCAGCACTGGGTCACCATTTCTGTTGACACTGACTTGTCAGCTTGGGTTTTTTCCATCTGTTCTTGTCAACCTGAATGGCCTACTCTTCCAAAAGGTGCAACAAGTTTTATTATGTGTGCAAGATGTTCTGAATGCATTTAAAAAAGGGACCTTAGATTATTGTATCACCCAGAGGACACATTTTGTGGGAGGAGGAGTCAGCACTAATAATAATAATAATAATAATAATCTATGGAATTTATATAGTGCTGAATCTTGTAAAGCAACAAATCAAAGCGCTCAGTAATGTCAGCTCCAGGCAAAATAATTCTCTTAAACAGGCATCTAGAGGTGGCTCAAACCCAGGCTCGATCTTGGGCTAGCTGTCAAATCACAAGGACAACGATCTAACCACTAGGCTGGCCTGCACCCACCCACCCCCAATACTGGTTTTAAAAACTGCAAAAAGAAAGAAAGAAAAAGAATTCAGAGGAAACGGAAGCCATGCCATTAATGGTAAGACAAGGAAATGTGCAGAGTGAGAGTGGGTGGCTGGGGTGGGGGTTGTTGACAGCAGATAAGGAGAAGGAGGCTGGGGATGGAGAAGATAAGGGAAAGGCCAGGTAGGGTAAGGGGGGGAGGGGAGGTAGACTGCTTGGAATGACAGTGGTGGGGTGCCCTTGTTTTACAACCTGAAGCAAGCAAGGCAGGAAGGTTGTCTGCCCGTGTGGTCATGATTGGCAGGCAGGCTGGCGATCAACCAACCAAGCGTCCTAGCTGCATGCAAAGTGCATCTGCTGGGTTTTTTCTTCTTTGTTTTTAGTGGAGAAAAAAACCCTTATATTTTACCTTTCTTTTTGAATGTTTGGTAAGAAGTGACTTGTTTTATTTTTCATTTTATTATTCTTTTACATCAAGAATAATGGAATAAGTGTCCATGTGTTTTCATACACCCAATCCCTCTGTGTATGTATGTGGTTTTGTATATTTAGTCATCTATTCCCACCAGCACACAATAGCCTATTCTTCCAAAAAGCGAAACAAGCCATTTGTGTACAAGATATTTTGCATGCATTTGCACATGAGACTTTGGTTTACAGTCTCATCCAGAGGACTTTTTGGGGGTTGGAGGAGTCAGCACTAATGTCAACTCCAGGCAAAATAATCCCCTTAAACAGGCATCTTGAGGCGGCTCAACCCCAGGCTTGATCTTGGGCTAGCTGTCAAATCACAAGGACAATGATCTAGCCACTAGGCCATCCTGCAACCCCACCCCACCCCCAATACTGGTTTTAAAAACTGCAAAAAAAAGAAAGAAAAAGATATCAGAGGAAGCAGAAGCCATGCCATTAATGGTAAGACAAGGAAATGTGCAGAGTGAAAGTGGGTGGCTGGGGTGGGGGTAGGGGTTGTTGACAACAGATAAGGAGAAGGAGGCTGGGGATGGAGAAGATAAGGGAAAGGCCGGGAAGGGGGTGGGGAGAGGGGAGGTAGACTTCGTTGGAGTGACAGTGGTGGCTGCCCTCGTTTTACAACCTGAAGCAAACAAGGCAGGAAGGTTGTCTGCCCGTGTCATGATTGGCAGGCAGGCTGGTGGTCAACCAACCAGGGATCCTAGCTGCCCACAAAGTGCATCTGCTGGGTCTTTTCTTCTTCGTTTTTAGTGGAGAAAAAACAACAACTTTTTTCATCTTTCTTAATGAATGTTGTGTAAGAAGTGATTTGTTTTATTTTTTATTTTATTATTCTTTTACATCAAGAATAATGGAAGAAGTGTCCATGAGTTTTCATACACCTAATCCCTGTGTGTATGTATGTGGTTTTGTACATTTAGTCATCTATTCCCACCAGCACACAATAGCCTATTCTTCCAAAAAGCGAAACAAGCTGTTTGTGTACAAGATGTTTTGCAGGCATTTGCACATGGGACCTCAGTTTACAGTCTCATCCAGAGGACATTTTGGGGGTTGGAGTCAGCACTAATGTCAGCTCCAGGTAAAATAATCCCCTTAAACAGCCATCTTATATATGTGGCTCAACCCCAGGCTCAATCCTGGGCTAGCTGTCAAATCACAAGGACAACGATCTAACCACTAGGCTAGCCTGCACCCAACCCCTCCAACCCCACCCCACCCACCCCGCCAGTACTGATTTTAAAAACTGCAAAAAGAAAGAAAAAAAGAATTCAGAGGAAGCAGAAGCCATGCCATTAATGGTAAGACAAGGAAGAGCCCAAAAAGAGGGTGGTGGGGTGAGGAAGTGTTGACAGCAGACAAGAAGGTTTGGGATGGAGAAGATAAGGGAAAGGCCGGTGGGGGAAGGGGGGGGGGGAAGGGGAGGTAGACTGCGTTGGAGTGACAGTGGTGGGGTGCCCTTGTTTTACAACCTGAAGCAAGCAAGGCAGGAAGGTTGTCTGCCCGTGTCGTCATGATTGGCAGGCAGGCTGGCGGTCAACCAACCAAGCGTCCTAGCTGCACGCAACCCATTTGTAGTGTATCTGGATCCTTGCTTTTTCTTGTTCTATTTGAACCTAAACTTTTTTCTTTCTTTTTAATGTTTAGAGAAGAAGTGACTTGATTCTTGTTGTGTGTGTGTGTGTGTGTGTTTCTGTACATGTGCACATGCACACATGTGCATCCATGCATGTGTGTGTTTGTATGTGTGTAAAACTAAATTCGTATTTTTTCTCTATTGCGTTTTGCATATCTCATTTTTCTCTCTATGCACATTATTTTGATTTCCTTAACATTTTATGATGGTTTTTTTTGTTTTATGGTGTGGTTTTTTCCCTGTTATTTGGCTAGAAATCCTTCAACAATCGTGGGACATTTGTGTGTGCAACCACTTTTGTCTACCATTAAAGTATCTGCATTCTCACTTCTTGGATGATGGCTAAATACAACTCTCCGCCAAAAGCCTTCTTATGACACTTTTAAATCCAGTCTCAAGACATATTTATTTCAAACCTAAGATTTTCCTCTCCTGCTTCATCTCGTAGTTTTTCCCTGCCTTCAACAGCCAACATTCTATCGCCCTGCCAGGGTGTGTGTGTGACCTCTGTGTGTGTGTGTGTGTGTGTGTGTGTGTGTGGTGTGTGTGTGTTGTGCATGCGTGCACATTTGACTTGGTAGAACTATTAATTGTTACTGGTTGTATGACTGTGTAAGAATGAGTTGTGTGCAAGTGCTTTGATTTGTCTTTGCAAGATATAGCGCTATATAAACTCCATTTATTATTATTATTATTATTATTATTATTATTATTATCATTATTATTATTATTATCATTGTACATACCACATTTTTAATGTTCTTCTTTCTGTCATCTATTCTTACTGGTACCAATGACATACACTTCCAAACGGCAGTATGTCTTCTAACAAGGGCACAACATATTATCTGTGAATTTGAACGCAGGAACTTGGTTTATAGTCTTACAAAACGGACTTTCAGGGGAATGGAGTCAGCGCTGATGTAAACTTGAGAGGTACAATCTCCTGGAACAGATGGCTCAGCAGTAGCTTGAACATACACTGTCATATGACAAGCTCAACACTCTAACCACAAGGCCAGCAATCCTAAACCCTAACACTGGCTTAAAAAATATGGAAGCAAAGCCATTCCATCAA
>CM054139.1:11039638-11042138 GCA_028751875.1 Rapana venosa | reverse complement strand
TCTCTCTCTCTCTCTCCTCTGAAGCAACGTTTCCATCCATACATAACATACTACATCACCCTTCTTCCTCTCTAACCTTTCCCCTCAGGAGCCCTACCCGGACATCACCTGCTACATCATCATCAAGCGTCGCCCGCTGTTCTACATCTTCAACATGATCCTGCCCTGCATCCTCATCACCCTGGTGGCTCTGCTGGGCTTCTACATCCCCAGCGACAGCGGCGAGAAGGTCACCATGGGCATCACCACCCTGCTCTCCATGACCGTCTTCATGATGCTGGTCACAGAGAACATGCCGCCTACGTCTGACGTCCTGCCATTGATCGGTCAGTTTCTTGCGGGTCGGGGTTTGTTTGGGTGAGGGTTGGTGTGTGTGTGTGTGGGTGTGTGGGTGGTTGGGGGGGGGGGGGGGGGGAGGGTGAAGGGGTGGGGGTTGTGTGTGTGGGGGAGGGGGGGGTGTGTGTGGGTGTGAGTGTCTGTGTGGGGGTGGGTGTGTGGGGTGTGTGTGTGTGTGTGTGTGTCTTTGTGTGTGGATGGGTGTGTGTGTGGGGGGGGGGGGGGGGGGGGGGTGGGGGGGGGGGGGGGTGGGGGTGGGTGGGGGTGTGGTGTGTGTGTGTGTGTGTTGTGGGTGTGTTTGTGTGGGGGGTGGGGGTGGGGGGGGGTGCGTGTGTGTGTGTGTGTGCGTGTGTGTGTGTATTTTTTATAAATTCTTTTATATCGAAGATAATGGAATAAGCAGTCATGTGCTTTTTTACATCCAGTCCCCGTGTGTATGCGGTTTTGTCAATTCTGTCATTTGTTTCCAACCGGCACACAATGGCCTACTCTACTGAGTGTGTGTGTGTGTGTGTGTGTGTGTGTGTGTGTGTGGTGTGTGGTGAGTGTGTGTGGGGTGTATATGTTGTATGTGGTTGTGTGTGTGGTATATTGGATAATGGGAAATAAGCGGCTGTGTGGCGTGTTTTTGTAGTTGTGTATGGGTTTTGTATTTTGATTTTTAGTGATTGTGGATTGATGTGTGTGTTTTGCTGTCCGTGTGCGGTGTTTGTATTTGTAGTAGGCGAATGTATTGTGTGGTGTGTTGTGTGGGGTGTGTGTGTGTGAGTTGTGTGTGTCGTTGGTGGGTATGTTTTTATTATTTTGTTGTATTTTATATTGAGGATAATGGTAAGTCATGTTTTTTGATGTGTGTCTGATGGGTTTGTAATTGTGTCATTGTTGGGCTGGTACTTTGTGTGTGTGTGTGTGTGTGGGATGGGTGTGTGTGTGTGTGTGTGTGTGTGTGTGTGAGTGTGTGTGTGGGGTGATTGTGGTGTGTGTGTGGTGGTGTGTGGTGGGGTGGGTGTGGTGGTGGTGGTGGTGGTCTGGGGTAGTTGGTGTGTGGGTGGTGTGTGATGTGGTGTGGTTGATGTGTGTTGGTGTGGATGTTGAGTGTGTGTGTGTGAGTGTGTGATGGTGTTGGTGTGTGTGTGTGAGTTGTGTGGTGTGTGTGTGTGTGTGGGTAGTTTGGTGTGGTGGTGTGGTTGTGTAGTGGTGTGATTGTGTGAGTAGTGTGGGTGTGTGTGTTGTGTGTGATATGGTGTGTGTGTGTGTGGTGTTGTGAGTATGTGTGTGTGTGTGTGTTGTGGTGAGTATGTGTGTGTGTGTGTGTGGTGTGAGTGGTGGTGTGTGTGTGTGTGTGAGTGGTGTTGTGTGTGTGTGGTTGTGAGTAGTGTGTGTGTGTGGTGTGTAGTGTGTGAGTATGTGAGTGTGTGTTGTGAGTGGTGTGAGTGTGTGTGTGTGGTTGTGTGGTATGTGTGTGTGTGTGTGTGTCTGTGGAGTGTGTGTGTGTGGTGTGTTGTGTGTGTTGTGTGTGAGTATGTTTGTGTGTTGTGTGTGGGTGTGTTCTGTGAGTGTGTGTGTGTGTGGTGTGTGTGTGTGTGAGTAGTGTGTGTGGTGTGGTTGTGTGAGTTGTGTGTGTGTGTGTGTGTGTGGTTGTGTGTGTGGTGTGTGTGAGTATGTGTGTGTGTGTGTGTGTGTGTGAGTATGTGTGTGTTGTGTGAGTATGTGTGTGTGTGTGTGTCTGTGAGTATGTGTGTGTGTGTGTGTGTGGTGTGTGGTTTTTGTGTGTGGTATGTGTGTGTGTGTGTGTGTGGTGTGTGAGTATGTGTGTGTGTGTGTCTGTGAGTTGTGTGTGTGTGTGTGTGTGTGGAGTAGTGGGGTTGTGGTTGTGTGGTGTGTGTGTGGTGTGAGTATGTGTGTGTGTGTGTGTGTGTCTGTGAGTATGTGTGTGTGTGTGTTGTTTGTGATATGTTGTGTGTGTTGTGTTGTTGAGTATGTGTGTGGGTTTGTGTGTGTGTGTGTGAGTATGTGTGTGTGTGTGTGTTTGTGAGTTGTGGTGTGTGTGTGTGTCTGTGTAGTGAGTGTTTGTGGGTGTGTGGTGTGTGTGTGTGGTTGTGAGTATGGTGTGTGTGTGTGTGTGTCTGTGAGTATGGGGTGGGGTGTGTGTGGTGTTGTTGGA
>CM054139.1:11024638-11034638 GCA_028751875.1 Rapana venosa | reverse complement strand
GGAGAGAGGGGGGGATATATATTATTTTATATTATTATTATTTTAGAGAGAGAGGAGGAGAGAGAGAGAGAGAGAGAGGAACAATGAAAAATTTATTTATGAGGGTTTATAGAATAAGCTAACAAAGCTTTTTTTAATCCACCCCTCTGCGAAAAAAAAAAAAAAGGGGCAAAAAAATACAAAGAAAAAAAGTGCAATACATGCTGAAAAATGATAGAAAAAAGAAAAAATACATAATTGATGATGGAATTTCCCATGAAATTTTCCCAAAAATCAAATTTCATACATTGAAAGGGAAAAAATTAAAAGTAAAATAAACGGGAAATAAGAAGCGGATAGGCGGGCAAATTAATTTCATAATACAATAGTATAATAAAAAAAATGATGATGTTAAAAAGAAAAGTTTTTCACAATGTAAATGGAAATAGAAGAAAAGGAATGCACAGAGAGAGAAAAGAGAGGGGAGGGGAGAGAGAGAGGGGAGAGGAGAGAGAGAGGAGGAGAGAGGGGCGCGGGAGGGAGAGAGAGGGGAGGAGAAGATCGGTTTTAGGGAAATTTTAGGCCCAGGAAAAGGGGGGTGTGGGTTTTTGTTTTGTTTGGGGGGGGGGGGGGGGGGGGGGGGAGGGGGGAGGGGGGGGTGGTGGGGAGGGTATAAAAATGGACGGGGGAGAGGGGTCAAGAGTTGAAATCCGCGAAACATAAAGTGATGCGAAAATGTAATGAAAATTATTATCGTGACAACGACGATGACGACGACGGGACGACGATGCTTGAGATGTGATGATGAGCGCGCGACGACGACGATGATGATAATGATAACCCCCTTTGATGTGAGATATGCTGCTAATGCAACTGCGCGATGAAAACGGCGATAACGACGCTAAAAACAAAATTTTTTGTGGAAAAACAACGCGACGTGGAAAATGATGATGATGGATGGTGATGAGGTGGTGATGATGCGAAAATGATAAAATAATAATAATTAATAAATGTAGGGAAATTTTTAATAGCGCTGAATCTTGTAAATAATGAGTGTTGTGATGATGATGTGATGAGATGATTTGACGACGACCACGCGACAAAACGATGTGATGATGATGAGACGGCGCG
The DNA here is from genome assembly GCA_028751875.1 of Rapana venosa. Lineage (NCBI taxonomy): Eukaryota > Metazoa > Mollusca > Gastropoda > Neogastropoda > Muricidae > Rapana > Rapana venosa. Next base: position 11,033,528 of record CM054139.1, on the reverse strand, counting down.
ATGTGTGATGAACACGACGGGGGACGAGCGGTGATGATGATGAAAGAGAAAAAAAAAAAACGCGATAACAAAGAACGTTTAACGATGAGATGCAATGTGTTTTTGGTTTTTGTGTGTGTTTTGTTGAGTTGTGTGTGGCGCGCGCGCGGGTGGGTTTGGTGGGGTTTTTGGGGCCCTTTTTTTGTGTGTCGTGGGGTTTTTGTGTTGTGGTGGGGTGTGTGTGTGTGTGTGCGGCGCGCGTGTGTGATGTATGTGATGCGGTGCGTGGGGGTGTGTGTGTGTGCGTGTGGGGTGTGTGTGTGTTAGTGTGTGTGTGTGAGTGTGTGTGTGTGTGTTGGTGTGAGGGGTTTTCAGTTCACCCCGGAATGTAACGGGCGGCGGGAGTGGCCCAAATTCGCTACACACGAGCCCGAAATTCGCCCCCGGCCCTTTTGTGTCGGGTCGTTTGTACACGCCCGCACACACACGCACAGCGGGCCGTATGTGAGTACGTAGTATGAAATGCCCGGGGGGCACGTAATGACACAAATTCAAAATTGTTTGTATACGGGGAAGGGATTAAAAACAAAAAAAAAATATACATGGTGTTTATTCCTTACCGAAGTAAAGGAAAAGAAAACCCCAAAAAGAGAATAAAATAAAAACCACACACATGTATTATTCAATGTACGGTCTGGAGATAGATATAAATATACTTTTTTCTTTGAAAAAAAAGCTTGGTCTTGGATTTCATAAACACCCCGGGGCGCGCGCGCGCACACGACGCACCCCACAATACACACACCAAACACCACAACAGCAGAAAAAAGGAAATTTGCGCCCAGTTTTAAAACCCCTTCCGCTTTTGGAAGGAGCATGTTCCCCTGGGAACGGATGAAAAAAATTTACAAAAAGCATACACACGGGGCTGGTGTAAAAAAAACATAAGTGTTATTTAAAATCCCCGATAAAAAGAATAACAAAAAAATAAAAATAAAAACACCAAGGAAAACAGAAGGAAAGATAGCAAACCAAAATTTTCCCTATTTTCGGATGAAAAAAAAAGCAAATAGTAGATAATAGTAATCCCTCATACATTACATTAATTTTTATTTTTATAAATTTTATATATATATTATATATAATTTAAAATTATAAAAAACTCAAAACCCCAAACAAAAACCAACACACAACACACCAACAAAATCAAAAAAAATTCACTAAATTTTAAATTTTTTTTATTTTCAATAAAATTAATTTTACATTTTTTAAAACCACTTTTATCTTTTGCCCCGTTATTTATTCCCCCACATCCATACCCACAAACACCCTTTTAAAAATTCACCCCAACCAACTCACCCCTCTCCCACTCAAAACCAAACCCTTTATTTCACTTAAAAATTTTCCCCACTTTTAATTAACTTCACACCCCTTTTTTACCAAAACCCCCCCCCCCCCCAAAAACCAAAAAAAACAAAAGAAAATGGAAAGAGCCCCCCATTAAAAAAAAACCAAAAATTAAAAACTAAACACCCCCAAAAAAACAAATAAACCACCTTCAAAAAAAAACTCAAAGATCTCCTCCCACTCTCCCACTCCACAAATAAAAATCTTCCCTTCCCTTATGTGTGTGTGCAAAAAAAATCCAATCCTTTGGATCCCCTATCCACATGAAAATTTGTCCAAATAACCCCCCAAAAATTCCCCCCAAAAAAAACATCCCTTTTTCCCAATTTTTACTTAAAAACCCTAAAAAAGAAGAAAATTTTTTTTTAAAAATTTTCAAAAACATAAACATATAAATTTACATTATTTCAATCATTTTAACACAAAAAAAAAATTTTTTTTTTTTTCCCCCACCCCCTTTAACAAAAAAATAAAATTTTATTTATAAAATTCAAACACACCTTTTGAAATCACTTTTTAAAATTTTCCAAAAATCTAACCTTCCCTATTCAAGCTTTCCCTTTTCCCCTAAAGGTTTAAAAAGTTAAATTTAAAATCTTTCTCCCAATTTTTTCTAAATTTTTTCTCTTTTCCTTAAACTTCCCCCACAAAACCCCCCTTTTCCCCCCTGTTTCCAAAATTTATTTTTTGTTTCTTTTTTAAAAGGGGGGTTTTTTTACAGGTTTTTTTCCAGACCCCCTTTTTCCCCCTTTTTTTAGTGGTAAATAATATGGTTTTAACACGGGACTCTTTACCTTCATCCCCCCCCAAAACCAAACCCCGACAACCATGGTTAAAGAAAGGGGGGGGGGTAAATTTCGGGCCCCCAAAGGGGGATAAACACCCACCCCCCAACCCGGATTTTCGTTTCTAGAAGGCGCGTTTCCCCTAGACCCCCGTACGGTATGTTTGTCGTCGTGTCCGCGATGACCTCCAAAAAGCGGAGGGAGCTGTGTTTCAGAAAATGGGAAAAAAATTAGATTATGTGGAGATGCCTTGCCCCAGTAAACCCCCCCCTCTTGGCCAAGAGGGAAAAGGGGCAGTCAGCGTTGGGTGTTTCCAAAGGAACTAGCCCCCCGGGGTGGGCCGCACCTTTAAAGGGCTGTGGAGTCAAACCCCTTAGTCGGGGGTTAGTCGTCATAAAAGACTCAAGCTGTAAAAAAGGGGGTTTTCCATGAAGGGGAAAAAAAAGCCCCCGGGATACATACAGCCCCTCCTCACCTTGCTGTTGTTGCCCTCCCCACCCGTGTGCCCCTGTGTGCAGGGGTACAAGCGTGGAGCGGAGAAGGGGGCAACAGGGGGCCCCCTCGACTCCCCCTGGCGAACGACCCCCCCACCCACCCCCTTTCCCCCACCCTGCCTGCACTACCCCCCCACCCAACCCCCCCAAAAGCCCCCCTTTCCCCCACCCCCCCCCTTTTTGGAGGAGGGGAGGGGGGTTCGATCGCTTCGTTTTTCCCCTACAGCAACGAGAAATGCGCGAGCCTTTCAAAAGCACTTCTGTTTCCCATCCCTCCCCCTCCCCCCCCTCCCCCCCCTCTCCTCCCCCCCCCCCCCCCCAGACTGGAGGCAGATGGATGGGAAAGTGCTAAGGTGGAGGTGGTGGTGGTGGTGGTAACTGTAGTGGTAGCAGTAGTAACGGAGTAGGAGGAGGAGGAGGAGGTTTAGCAGGAGGAGGTGCTGAAGGGACAGGAGCAGAGAGTTTCGAGTTGCAGTTTTCGCGGGTGCTGCACAAAGTGTACCAGACCATCGAGCGCAACGAGATACGGGTGCTGGAGCAAGACAAGCGAGACGTCATCAAGCTGGAGTGGCAGCAAGTGGCGCAGATCGCTGACCGGGTCCTGCTCTTCTGCTTCGTCACCGCCACCGTCACCATCACCGGCGTCGTTCTCTTCCAGTCCCCGAACGGTGTGCAGGCGTGAGGAGGAGGAGGAGGATTTTTGCAGGGTGTCTTGGAAGGTGTCGGGTTCACATTGGCATGTCGATGGATGGCGGGTGTGGAGTTCTCGTTGAGTTAGTAAGGGGTGGGAGGAGTTTGCGCTGCGTAGAGTGTTGTGTCCGTTTGTGTTGGACATGAAGGACTCAAGTGTGAGTTCTTGTGATGACGCGGGTGTGTGTGAGTTGACGTGATGACGATGCAGGTGTGTGTGTGTGTGTGTTCACGTGACGACGTAGGTGTGAGTTCACGTGACGACACAGGTACATGACGACACAGGTGTGAGTTCACGTGATGGCGACACAGGTGTGTGCTTATGTGACGACACAGGTGTAAGTTCACGTGACGACACAGGTGTGTGCTTATGTGACAACAATGCAGGTGTGAGTTTACGTGACCACGCAGGTGCGAGTTTAGGTTGAGATACAGGTGTGCGTTCACGTTGAGCTTCAGGTGGGAGTTCACGTGACGACACAGGTGTGAGGCGTGAGATGGCATGAGAAATTAGTGCCCTGCAGGGTGTCATGTCATGCGTGATGACGCAGGTGTGAGTTCCCATGACGACTACGCAGGTGTGATCTTATGTGACAGCGCAGGTGTCAGCTCACGTGATGACGCAGGTGTGAGTTCACATAGCGACACGGGTGTGAGTTTACATTAGGTCAAGATGGTGGGAAGACTTGCCCTGAAGGGTGTAGGTTTGAGTGACGACGCAGGTGCAAGTTCACGTTGAGATACAGGTGTGAGATGGCGGGAAGACTTGCCCCTGCAGGAGTCAGTTCATGAGATGATGCAGGTGTTTGTAAAAGATTGAGAGGGTGGGAAGGCTTGCCGTACAAGTGTTGGTTCACGTTTGAGGTGCAGATATGAGTTTACGTTCAGGCATTAGGTGTGAGTTTACAGTGTGGGTAGGAGTTGATAGTGCAGATGTGCGTTTACTTTGTTGATGTGAATTTACAATCCAGTTGTGAGTCTACAGTGCTGAAAAGAGTGTTCAAGCCAGATCTTCATTTACAGAGTTAGACATCCCTTTATAACAGTGCAGATTTGAGCTTACAGAGTAGATGAGTTTATATATAAGGAAGGAGTGAATTTACAGTGCTATAAAAAATTGACCACATGAATAAAAGTTGACGGTGCAGATGTGGGCTCACAGCTAAGATATGAGTTTACAGCATGAGTTTACATGGTTGATAAGAGTTTACATCACAAACAAGACTTTACAGTGGAAAAAATGAAATTTGACACTGCAGACGTTTTGCAGTACAGGGCTCAGTACAGGTGTGAATTTTTCAGTACAGCCACACGAAAAGGGTTCCATGTGACAATTTCAGAGGTAACGTCAGATTTTAGGGAAGTTATCATTAGGATAAGACAGGAATCCCCCAAAATCAGAATGCAGCTACCTTAATGGTGAATAAAATGGTCGCTTACACACACAAAATAAATCTCACTGTCGGTGACTCTTGGAGCTCTAGCTGAGGAATGAATGGAACAATCAGGACAGACACAGGTCACGCACTGTACCGAGAAGGGAAAACTGCTAGGGATAGGTGGACACCAGAAGGTTTTCAGAGAAAAGAACCCTTTCTAGTAGGTATTCTGAGCCCTTCACGGACAACAGCTTCGTGTAAAACTAATGCACAGGTGTTAATCATTGTACAGGTGCTACACAGACATTGTAAAGGTGTCAGTCATTGTACAGGTGTTAGCCATTGTACAGACATTACACAGACATTGTATAGGTGTCAGCCATTGTACAGGCGTTAGCCAGTGTACAGGCGTTAGACTGACATTGTACAGGTGTCAGTCATTGTACAGGTGTTAGCCATTGTACAGGTGTTACACAGACAGAGTACATGAGTTAGACGTTGCATAGGAGTTAGGAAAAAAACATGCACACGTTTGTCATTGTGCCAGTGTCGAGTCACATGCGGGCATGTGCGACTATGCTGTTCACACCAAACGTGCTGAGGCGACAGAATGGACACTGCATGGGTCAGTCTGTATAACGAACAGCCTGGTTGAACGTCACTGTACATAGTTAGAACAAGTGCTGGGTGTCTTTACAGACGTCCCCTTTAGGACCATGTACAGATTGTCACTGATTTATGTGTGCCTAAAGTGGTCTACGTTCAAGCAAGATAAAGTGAGTGTAAAAGAACTTGTGAGGAGTCACAAGTTTGTGATTTGTAATCCTATGTGATCCTGTACATTTCTAAGGTTTACGTTGCACATTATCATTCATAGACAACCTCTTCTGATCTGAATGTAAACTGACATGTACCTTGAGGTTCACGTTCAGATGCCAAGCAGTGAACGCATTTGGAGTTCATAGGAATTATGTCTTTTTGCAAAGCACGGAACGAACATGACCGGGGATCTAGTGACATGTGAGAGTGAATCAGTCTTTTCAAGAGTGACGCAAAGTCAGAAGAGTTGTGTGTCATCTTGTCCAAAGCCAAGTTGGCTGTGGACACCAAATCCTTGTTCAGGTTTGCCTGAGCCAAGAAACAAACATTGATGTGACTTTCCATGCTGATATCAACTACCAACGCAATTCCAGAGTCAACATACATGAGCTTACTCAAGACTTACGTTGATCCAGATGTTGACAAGGTCTGTTCTCAATTTCACATAATTTACAGCGCAGATTGATCGTTTTATATTGCATCCATCTCTCTTTCTACTATCATGAATGAAAATGCAAGCTCTAAAACCACATCACCAGGTATATCTGAAATGAACACTGGAATTTTATGTAGTCTTGTTTTGAGAAAAGGAGTGATTTAACGTTTAACTTTCCAGCCCTGAGCATTCCATCACCCTCACCAATTACTACAAACTTTAGTTCTTCATAGGGCCTCCGTTCAGATTGGCATAAGATCATTTGTTAACACCATCACACAATATTTGTTCATTGTGAAACCGCCGCCAGCAATTTTAGAGGTCCAACTTTGAACCTTTCTTCCCAGAAAGACCAAAGGTTACAGGACTACCTCTGGAACGTGAGATACCTATACAATATCTTGACGTGACCACTGCACTGACACCTGTGGTAACTATTATTTGTTGTTAACACCCCCCCCCCCCCCCCCGAAGTCGGAAAGTGGCTACCTTAATGATGAGTAAAAAACGAACACATACTCAAAATCCCATCATTGGAGAGCCTCGGAACTCTAGCTGAGGAACAAAAAACATTGTTGACAAACTTGCCCCTGGTGACATGAAGACTTCTAACAAATACCTTGCATTTCCAGTTCCCTTGAAATCGTTAACAGGACAAAACAATGTGTGAAAACGAATACCATTATGGGTGGTGCTGTGCTATTGACGACACTTTTTCCCCAATGAGACCAGCCCTAAATCTTCTGTGTACTGCACACGGTAGAAAAACTAGTACAGTAACCAAACACGATCAGGACAGAACTTTTATTTGCACCGGAAGTCGTGAGAATATAACTCCTCTCTACCCAATCAACGTTGAGCGATATAGTCACTGCGGTTCTGTGTCCTTTCAGAAAACCTCCAATGATTGGATGTGAATTATTTTGTCACCGACAGCGCTGATATGGCCTCTGTGATTGGTGGGGTTACCAACAACAGGATTGGAATTGGACTGGATTTTTGTCATTCTTACTCAAATCTGTGTTGATACAGAAATCTTAGATTGACAAGTGAGTGAATAGGAACAGATTACAGTTACTCCAGAAATGTGCATACAATGCTTCAAAGCAAACAAGAAACATCATTAACATGGATTTAATTTTGTGATGCTACCACTCTTGCTATGGTTTGGTCTGGAAATACTACACACTAATAATGCACTTGTTTCGTGACATCTTTGATATAAGTTTTTTGTTTTGTTTTTTGTTGTTGTGTTGCTTGGTCCTTATTGGAGTTCTACGTGGGAGATCGATACCTGTACAGATAACTACAACAACAACAGTGATAATAGCAACACAAGACTTGATATTTGTTTTACGAATTGCTGATGAATACGTATGGATTTCTTTGTAGTTTTTTCATAAACTAAGATGTGACTACGTGAAGTAGTTTCTCTGTATGAAGTAGTTTTTATTTATTTTTCTTTTCTTCTTTTCTTTGGGGGGAGGGGGGTGGGTGGGTGGGGAGTGTGTGATTGCTGAAAGTGAAACATTTTGGCTCAATCAAATTCTCTCACTGTCTCTGTCTGTCTGTCTGTTTGACTGTCTGTCTGTTTGTGTGCTGTCTGTCTGTCTAGCCTCTCTCTCTCTCTCTCTCTCTCTCTCTCTCTCTCTCTCTCTCTCTCCTCTCTCTCTCTCTCTCCCTCTTTTGGGGAGGTGAGGGAGGGTATTCATGGGTGTACATATAATGTTTGTTACGTTAACATTCTTTTTCATTACTGCTCCTGAATAAAAGGAAATCTGAAAGAAAAATAAAGTGGATGTTTTGGTGGGGAGAGTGGCTTTGAAAACGATTGTTCAACTTTGTTTTTTTGGTGGGTTTTTTGATGGGGGTGGGATGGTGGTAGATTTGGGGAGTTGGAGGGGGGGGGCTGTGGCAGAAAGAGAAAAGATGCTTTTGTCTCAAGTGGAGAGCTCATGGTATGGTTAGAAGCACACCACGCACATGTACGCACAGTTTATAGCTCAAGGAGAACTTTGCATCATTGCTTCATTGTCATTATCGCTTATCCGGCATGTTTGAAAGCCGACGTGTATTGATCAGTAATAACTATCTGTATACTTGGGGTGTGTGAATCAATTTTGGTTATAATGTGATTCGGATGATTATAAGCTTGTGTGTGTGTGTGTGTGTGTTGGTGAGCGTGTGTGTGTAGTGTGTGTGTGTGTGGGTGGGTGGGTGTGGGTAGGTGTGTGTGGTGTGTGGGTGTGAGGGGTATGTGTGTGTGAGTGGTGATGTGAGAGAGAAGAGGTGTGTGTGTGTGTGTGTGTGTGTGCGTGCGTGTGTTGCGTGCGTGTATGTGTGTGAGTGTGTGTGGTGTGCGTGCGTGTGTTGCGTGCGTGTATGTGTGTGAGTGTGTGTGTGTGTGGTTATCCTTTTTCGCTTTTTCTTTTTTGTTTGTGGTCTGTTTGTTTAGGTTTTTTTGTTTCTTTTAGATTGTTAGGGTTTTTTGTGTGTCTTTGAGATATTCCTGTATTTGTTTGTTCGTGTCTTTGTGTCTTTGTGTTTTTGTTTGTCTTGGTTTGTTTGTGTCTTTATGTGTTGTTTGTGTCTTTATGTGTTTTTGTGTCTTTATGTTTTTTTGTGTTTGTTTGTGTCTTTATGTGTTGTGTGTGTGTTCTTTCTGGCTTTGTGTGTGTCTTTGTGTGTGTATTTGTGCATGTCTTTATTTGTGTCTTTGTATGTGTGTGTGTCTGTGTGTCTTTGCGTGTGCCTTTGTGTGGTCCTTTGTGTGTCTATTTGTTTGTGTTTGTGTCTTTGTGTCTTTGTGTGTTCGTGTCTTTATGTGTTTCTTTGCGTGTGTGTGTTTGTCTTTGTTCTTTGGTGATGCGTGCCATGATGGAATTACACCAGCTACGCAAA
>CM054139.1:10942138-11012138 GCA_028751875.1 Rapana venosa | reverse complement strand
GAAGATTATCATTATCATCATCAGTAGTAGTAGTAGTAGTAGTAGTAGTAGTAGTGGATGTTGTTGTAGCAGCAGCAGCAGTAGTAGTAGTAGTATCGTCATCATTATTACCACTATCATAATCATTATCACAATTATACTCACACAACAATTAAATACTTCTTCTCTAAATCTCCATTATCAAATTCGATTTTTTTCACTTTATCGCAATCATAATCCTCACCCTCCTCCTCCTCATCATCATCATCATTATCATAATCGTCGTAGAAAACTCCGCAGCTATTCAGACGTCAAACTTTACACACAATGACGTAATTCTGATTTGACGTCACACTCTAGCTTTGACAAGCGCCTGTGAAGGCTGATTGGCAGTGTGTGGCGGGATCATCATTATCACCATCATCATCATCACCATCATCAGTTGAGGCAGCTTCACAATCATGAACCTGATTGATGTGAGTATGATTATTTGAGTATACTCTGATCAGGTGTCTGCTATTTTTAACCAAGAAGGCGAATTTATTTCTTTTTTAACGTAGGTTTTATTTTATATATGAATAAGCAAAACAAGTTCACACAATCTTGGTTAACATTTTAAACTAAAAGGAAAAAATAGTTGGGTGTTAAGTTTCTCTCTTTGAATAAGGCTATATGGTATAGTACACTTAGCTCTGTTTTCCACAGTTTTAAGAAAATCCCTTTTTATTCTATTTGATTCTAAAAGCATATTCTGGCCAAAATGCAGAATTGCACATTTGATAGATTCGGCAAGTCCTACAAGTTTTTAAATCATTACAACTATTTCGGGATCAGAAGGAAAATGGGGAACAGCTTTACAAAACTTTTAGGAGGGGGGGAGGGGGGGGGGGGGGGGCAGGGGAGGGGGAAGGTTTTGGCGTGTTTTTTTTTAAATTTTAATTGAGTATTATACCATTGGGGGCCAGAATGGTAAATACTCAGTTCAGACTGAAGACTGCATTTTCAGATTCCTAACAGTACAAAATTTTTATTGACGAATGTTGTAACAGTTCGAGTGTACGCTTCTGGTTTGAGCAGAGAAGAGGAGGAGGGGAGCATGTTTTGTTTTTGTTTTGTTTTGTTAATTCTGTTCTAGCATTTTAAAGTGTTATTTGCATGTACTTCTCTATGACGTAGCAGGCAGGTGTCCCCATAACCTATGTGGTCGTAGGGGAGCGAGGCGTCAGAGACCTCAACTTCTCTAGGGCCAGCATATTGAGGGCGGCGCCCATCTCCTCTCCCTCACTGCTTTACCTTCCCTGACCCTAAAGAGGGCAGGTACCCATTTACAGCTGGGTGAACTGGGGGGACTGCACCGAAGCCAAGGCGCGCAAACGGTCACCCATCCAACTGGTAACCACGCTCGACGCTGCTTAACTTGGCTGGGGGAAAGCGAGTGCTCCGACCACTGAGCTACCCCGTACGTCCCACCGTGACGTGGCAGCTTCCCTTAAGAATTACGACATGGATGGATAATAGGAGAGTGGGGACGATGATTTTTTTTTTCTGTTCCTCATTAGGGGACGGGATAGCTCAGTGGTCGGAGCACTCGCTTTCCCCCAGCCAAGTTAAGCAGCGTCGAGCGTGGTTACCAGTTGGATGGGTGACCGTTTGCGCGCCTTGGCTTCAGTACAGTTCCCCCAGTTCCCCCAGCTGTAAATGGGTACCTGCCCTCTTTAGGGTCAGGGAAGGTAAAGCAGCGAGGGAGAGGAGATGGGCGCCGCCCTCAATATGCTGGCCCTAGAGAAGTTGAGGTCTCTGATGCCTGGCTCCCCTACAACCTTATAGGTTATGGGACTCCTTTACCTCCTTCCTTACATCTAGAGCTCCAAGGTTCACCAATGGTGAGATTTTGCGTATGCGACCGTTTTTTTTACCCACCATGAAGGTAGCTGCATTCCGACTTCGGAGATGTATGCTGGGTATGTTCGTGTTCCAGTAACCCACCGAACGCTGACATGAGCAATAACGGTTCTTCGATCTTCTGCAATGTGTATACATACATGAAGGGAATTAAGGCACTGGCAGGTCTGCACTTGAAGTTGAGCTGGGAGGTTGTAAAAAAAATCCCCACCTTTAATTCACTAGACGCGCGCCAGGATTGGAACCCACGATTCCATGGATTCATAGGATTGAAGTCGAACGGTCTTAACCACTCGGCTATGGCGTCCTTCAGACGATGAGTTAATGATGCGTTGTTGGGCTGAGTAGCATGTAAAGTTTCTTGCCTTAGTGTCATTGCTTCCTGGTGTGTTTGTGCATTTTTTCGTTACACATTTTATCTATTTCAGTTTGATAGTTTTGTATAGTTTCTTCTATTTTCGTATCATGATTAATATATGGAAAAGTGATTTTGTTTTATATGTATGTCATTTGTCTGTATAAACATCATGTTTTAACTCCTCATGGGGTGAGGTTCAAAAGAAGCTGTAGCTTGATGCATTTCCCTTTGCTGTATAGTTGCTTGTTTATGTTGTATGCTTATTGAATAAATCATGTTTACACGCAAAAAAATTATAGAATAATTTATTTATTTATTGTTTTATATCAAGGATAATGGAGTAAGCACTCATGTGATTTTTTACATCCAGTCCCCGTGTGTATGCGGTTTTGTAAATTCTGTCATCTGTTTCCACCGGCACACAATGGCCTACTCTTCCGAAAAGCGGAACAGGATTTAACAGGATTAATAATAATGAATGGAGTTTATATAGCGCTGAATCTTGTAAAGCAACAAATCAAAGCGCTTATATGGATGGTTGTTTTTAATGTTTGTTGTTGTAACCGACAAATAGTTTCACTTTTTAAATCGCAGTTTTAATCTCCTAGAAGCTGTTGGAATGCCGGGCCACCACCAAGAAACGGTGCGGCAGAAAATAAACTGGTAGTGCATTCCAACAACTGGTTACCTTTTCATCTGACATGCAGTTTATACCCTAGGTTCTGCTCAGATGCGTAAGATACAAAATAAATAATTTTTTTTTGTAGTCCCCCCCCCTCTCTCTCTCAAAGAGACAAAATTTACAAAACTGCATACACACGGGGACTGATGTAAAAAAAAGTACACGAGTGCCTGTTCCATTATCCTCGATATGAAAGAATAAATAAAGAAAAGAATCTCTCTCTCCTCTCTCATTCCTCTCTCTCATCCTCCTCTTCTCTCTCTCAGTCTACTCTCTCATCTCTCTCTACTCTCTGTGCGTTGCGTGCGTGTGTGGGGAGGGGGGGGGGGGGGTGCACACGCACGCACGCGTACAATCAAACCCATACAAGTCTTTATTGCAGACTAGTATTTGTGCACTAACGAGTTCAATATTCCATCTTTTAATGTATAATATTATACGCGCATGCCTGCCTGCCTGCCTGAAGATGTTTAACGTGCGTAATCTATGTGAGCAGCCGGCCGCCCTGCGGTTTGACGAAAACCACGGGAGCAACGTGGTGCTCAGCAATGACGGCCAGACGGCGGAGAGAATCCGGGGCCATGATAACGCTATTGTCGTCTGCCGATACCCTCTCCTCATCAACCGAGTCTTTGAAGTGATTCTTTCTTTCTTTCGTTCTTTCTTTCTTGATCGATGTATTTGTTCAGTTATTTTATTATTTTAGCTCTGTCTTTTATGTCCAGGAAAATGGAATAAGTGCTCACTGCTTTTATTTATCTTAATTTTGGGGGGTGGGGGGTGGGGGGAGATTTATTTGTAACCATTTTTAGTTCCTTCAGTGCATGCGGTTTTGTAAAATGCCGTCTGCCGCTGTCGAGTGTTTGAAGTTCTTTCTTTCTTTCTTTCTTTCTTTCTTTGGTTCTTTCTTTCTCTCTATCTTTCTTTCTGTCTGTCTTTCTTTCTGAATGTCTATCTGTGTTTCTTTTTTTCTCTGTCTTTCTTTCTGTCTTTCTTTCTTTCTTTTTTTCTTACTGTCTGTCTGTCTTTCTGTCTGTATATGTGTCCCTTCTGTCTGTCTGTCTGTCCATCTGTCTGTATTTCTTTCTGAATGTCTTTCTGTCTGTCTTTCTGTCTGTCTTTCTGTCTGTCTTTCTTTCGGTCTGTCTTTCTTTCTGTTTTTCCTTCTGTCTGTCTATCTTTCTGTCTGTCTTTCTTTCTCTCTTTCTTTCTTTCTTTCTGTCTGTCTGTCTTTCTTCCTTTTATTTATCTTTTTCCTTTATTTCGAGGATGATGAAATATGCGTTCGTGTGGGGGATTGTTGTTTTTTTCTTTTTTTGTTGGTTTATTTTATTTACAATTTTTTTACATCTTGTCCCTGTGTGCATGCGGCTTTGTAAAAAAAAAAATGTCATCGGTCGCTACCCTCTCCTCATCAGCAGAATGTTTAAAACGGTTTTTTTTCTTTCTTTCTTTTATTTGTATGTCATTTTATTGCGATGGTAATGAAATAGGCGCTCATGTGTCTTTTTGTTTTGCATTTTACATCTAGTCCCTGTGCGCATGCGGTTTTGTAAATAATTGTCCTGTGTCACTACCCTCTGCTCATCAACAAGAATGAAGAGATTTTCTTTCCGTCGTTATTTAAATTTCTTTCTTTATGTCATTTCCAGGATAATGGATTAAGTGCTCGCCTGCTTTTTTCTTCCTTTTTTATTATATTTTTTTGTATTCTTTTAACTATCTAGTTCATCTGTACATGCCGTTTTGTAAATTGTCATCGGCCACTGTCCCATGCTCATCAACGAAGTGTTTGAAGTGATTTCTTTGTTTCTTTCATTCCTTTCTCTCTCTCTCTCTCTCTCTCTCTCTCTCTCTCTCTCTCTTTCTCTCTCTCTCTCTCTCTCTCACTCACTCTCTCTCTCTCTCTCTCTCTCTCTCTCTCTCTCTCTCTCTCTCTCTCTCTCTCTCTCTCTCTTTCTCTCTGTCTTTCTTTCTTTTATTTTATCTGTCTCTTTTGTGTGTCTTTTTTTGGGTTTTGTTTTACTTCCAGTCCCTGTGTGCATGCGGTTTTCTAAAATTGTATACCGCTACCGTTTCCTCATCATTAGAGTGTTCAAAGTGTACTTTTTCTTTCTTTTTATCTATTTGATCTATTTCTCCTTTTATTTCGAGGCTAATAGAATAAGTGCTCAAGTGGGTGTTTTTTTTACATCCAGTCCCTGTGTCCATGCGGTTTTGTAAATTGTCGTCTGCCGCCACCCTCTGCTCGTCAAGAAAGTCTTTGAAGGGGTTTATTTCTTCATTTATCTCTTTAGCTTATTTATCTCTGTCTTTTATTTCGAGGATAATGGAACAAGTGCTTACGTGCTTTTCTTTTTCTTCTTTTTCTTTTAACCTAGCCCCGTGTGCATGCAGTTTTGTAAAATAATTGTCTGCCTAAACCTTTGCTCATCAACAGTTTTTTTAAGTTCTTTCTTTCTGTTTTTCTTTATTTATCTCTTTTTTTCTTTTCCAGAGTAATGGAAAAAAGTGTTCGTGTGCTTTTCCTGTTTTTTTTTTTGTTTTTTTTATATTTTTTTTAACCTCTGTCCCGTGGATGTGGTTTTGTAAAATTTTTCGTTGCGTATCCCCTTTCTCATCGCAGAATGTTTTTAACTAATTTATTTCTTAAAATATTATTTCTCTATTATTTATTTTGAGGTCATGGAATGAGTGCTCGTGTTCTTGTTTCTTTTTTTTACATCCAGTTCCCGTGTGCATACAGTTTTGTCAATTTTTTCATCTGTTCCCACCGGCACACAATGGCCTACTCTTACGAAAAGCTGAACAGGATTTTAACGTGTGCGCCAGATGTTCTGTGTGCGTTATCTGTCACACTATTCTCGGTTTATAGTCTCATTCCGAAGGTATTGGAAGAGTGCGTGTCTGCATGATGTTTAACATCCAGGGGCATAAAGTTTTCACTTTAACGGATCCCCAGGAACAATATCCCCTTCGAAAGCTGAACAATTTCAGGGGCAAATGTTCCGCGTTGAACGGAAAACTCCAGGTGAAATATCCCTCCGAAACTTCGGGGAATGATCTCCTTGAACGAAACTCCAGGGGAAAATATCCCCCTTGAACGGAAAACTCCAGGGGAAATATCCCCCTTGAACGGGAATCCACCCAGGTGGTCAGATTCCGCGCAATTCTGATCATAGCTATCCCGTAGAGGAAAGCATACGCCTTGGGAGGGTTATATTTGAGGGAGGCAGGAGGGGATTGGAGTGTGTATGAAAAGGCGAGAGAGAGGTATGAAAGGGAGGGAGGTTGGAGGAGGGGGGGGGGGAGGATGAGGGGGGGGGGGGGGGGGGTGAAAGGGGGAGAGATTAGGGGTAAGCGAGGGGTGGGGAAGGAAACAGTCTAGAGAAAGGTTGTTCTTTTTTCTTCATCTCTATTTGCAAATGTTGCCCAACATCATTGCATTAAATTTGGATCCCATCCACTTGTGACTAGACCGTGAGTGGTGGTCTGGGTGCTAGTCTTTCGGATGAAACAAATAACCGAGGTCCCGTGCGCAACGGGCATTAAACCCACTGCAAAAAAGAGAGTTATCCTTGGCAAAATTCTGTTTTAAAAAAAAAGAGAGAAAAAAAAGCCGCTCTGGTAGGGAAACAAATACACAAGCAGGAAAAGAAATGAAAAAATAATAATGGGTGACAAAGTGGTATACAATACAATACAATACAACGCAAAATATCGATCCAGGGGAAGAAACTTCATCTTAGAAAACAGAAAACTTCGTGGTTACTCTCAGTCTTCCCTCCCTTCCTTCGCTGTTCCTTTTTTTATACATGACAAGTCTGTTTGTCTTGCGTTCATTTTACAAAACAATACAAAACCAAAACAACAAAAACAAAACCACCAAACGCTTGTTGATGTACAATTGCGTTATTGACAGCTTCAATAACTGTTGTTGTATATGCTATTGTTTGGTGGTGTGTGTGTGTGGGGGGGTATTTTGCTTCTTTTTTTATTTTCTTTATTTGGGGGTGGGGTTGGGTTTGTTTTTGTTTTTTTTGGGAGGGGATGTGGGAGGGGGGTGGGTGGGGTGGGGGGGGGGGGGGTCATCCATCAGCTAGAGTTTCGAGGTTTTCTAATGGTGAGATTTTTTGGTGAGCCCCAAGCATGCTAAATATAATTTGAGGAGCGCTTAACCTCATTAACAACTGTGAACGAGTGACAGCCTATAAAATGAAATTAAATTAAATTTTTAAAAAAGGCTACTGCGGTCTGGGCTAGCCTCAGAACACAAACAAATATTTAAAAAATGATAATACTGTTGCTGTTGTTATTGATTTCACTGTGTAACCACCACATGTGCACACACACACACACACACACACACACACACACACACACACGCACGCACGCACGCACGCACGCACGCACACACACACACACACACACACGCACAGGATGAGCAGTTTTGCCGTGTTTGGCTGTTTCGGAAGTCGGATGCGCGGGGTCTGACTTGACAGGCGCTTATCAGCAGCGCAACACATTTCCCACTCATGTAACAGACAACAATAGTTACTGTGTAAGCGTTCGGTTTCTGGGCTTTTTCTTTTTATTTTATTCTTTTGTTATTTTTTTTTTTTTGGTTGTTTTTTTTTGTTGATTTTTCCTCGGCTAGAGCTCCGAGGTTTCCCGATGGTGAGATTTTTACGTACGCCACAGACAACCCCCCCCCCCCCCCCCCCCCCCACACACACACACACACACACACACACACACACACACACACACACACACACACACACACACACACACACACACGTTTTTTTATTCTATGTCTGCATATACATTATCTTTTTTTTTCTCGCTTTTTTTTCTTTCTTTCTTTAGATAGATGGCTTGATGAAAAAAAGCAAATGCACTGCTTATTCAATGTACCATCTGAAAATAAAAGTTTGACTTTGACTTTGACTTTGACACAACACACACACACACACACACACACACACACACACACACACACACACACACACACACACACACACACACACACACAAGGGGACGGGATAGCCTAGTGGTTAGAACATTGCACTCGCAATCTGACGACCCGCGTTCGATTCCCGTTCAAGGGGATATTTTCCCCTGGAGTTAACATCAGTGCAGACTCCACTCTCCCCTAAAAGTCCTTCGGATGAGACAATAATAAACCGAGGCCCCCGTGTGCGAACGCACGCAGAACATCTTGCGCACACGTTAAATCTTGTTCCGCTTTTCGTAAGAGCAGGCCATTGGTGCCGGTGGGAAGAGATGACAGAATTTACAAAACCGATTACACACGGGGACTGGATGTAAAAAAGCACATAAGTACTTATTCCATTATCCTCGATATAAAAGAATTTGTTTTTAAAACAAAACACACAACCACCATTTAATAATAATAATAATAATAATAATGTATGGAATTTATATAGCGCTGAATCTTGTAAAGCAACAAATCAAAGCGCTCATTTAGGTAGGCACATTCCGTCTTCAGGGATGAAGAA
The DNA here is from genome assembly GCA_028751875.1 of Rapana venosa. Taxonomy (NCBI): domain Eukaryota; kingdom Metazoa; phylum Mollusca; class Gastropoda; order Neogastropoda; family Muricidae; genus Rapana; species Rapana venosa. Next base: position 11,003,695 of record CM054139.1, on the reverse strand, counting down.
TGTCTGAGCTTTCTTCACCAAAGAAGAAACAAACAATACTTTCAAAAATAGTTCGCTTACACCAAATAACTAGAAAACAAAACACTCACAAAAAACACAAGTTAAATTGCGGCCAGAACCAAGAAAAAAATTCATTTAAAAGATATTAACTTGCTATTCCCTTCCCCCTCCCTCCCTCCCTCCCCCCACCCCGCCCCACACCCCTCCTCCCTCCCACCCCCCGCCCCACAACCCTTCCCTCCCTCCTTCCCTCTCCCTCCCTCCCACCCCTGCCATCCCCGCCCCACACCTCCCCCCCACCCACCTCATCCCCACACCCCTCCCCCTCCCACCCCCCATCCCCGCCCCACACACCCCTCCTCCCTCCCCTCTCCCCTCCCCTCCCCCCCCCCCCATCCCCGCCCCACACCCTTCCTCCCGACCTCCCACCCCCCACCCCCCGCTCCCACACCCCTCCCCACCCTGCCATCCCCTACTCCCTCCCTCCCACCCCGCCCCCCCACCACCTCCTCCCTCACCCCTCTCCTCTCCCTCCCACCCCCTCATCCCCCACATCCTGCCCCCACACCCCTCCTCCCTCCCCTCCCCCTCCCCCCACCCCTCCTCCCTCCCCTCCCTCCCCCGCCCCACCACCCCCTCCTCCCTCCCTCCCTCTCCCTCCCAACCACCTCCCTGCCCCACACCCTTCCTCCCTCCTCTCTCCCCACCCCCATCCCCGCCCCCCCTCCCTCCCTCCCCTCTCCCTCCCACCCACCCATCTCCCTATCCCCCACACCCCTCCTCCCACCCCACCCCCCATCCCCCTCTTCCCTTCCCTCTCCCACCCACCCTCCCACCATCCCCGCCCCACATCCCCTCTCCCTCCCCTCCCACCCACCCACCCCACCCACACCCTGCCCCACACCCCACCTCCCTCCCCTCCCACCCCTCTCCCCTCCCACCTCCCTCTCCCACCCCCCACCCCATCCCCACCACACACACACCCTTACCTTACCTTACCTTACCTTACCTACCCTTCCCCCTGTGGTGGTCAGGTGAGGATTGACCACAAGGATGCCACGGACGGAGACTACCAGTGGCTGAACGGCAAGCAGTACATGAGCGTGGGCGTGGCCATCGAGTCGCCCTCCGTGTTGAGCCTGCCCGGAGAGGCCAATGAATGGGGCTACGCTGTGGTCATCAACAACTCGCACGTCACCTTGAAGGGCCAGTACCTGGTCAGTCAGTCAGTGGGGCTCTCAGATCAGCCAGCGGTCTGGTTTGTGTGTGTGTGTGTGTGTACTAATAATTGTTGTTTGTTATTGTTGTTGTTGTTTGTTTTTGTTTTTGTCTTGTAGGTAGGTTGGTTAGGTTTGTATTTGGGTGTGTGTGTGTGGGTGGGTGGGTGTGTGTGTGGGGGGTGTTTGTGTGTGTGTGTTTGTGTGAGTGTGTTTGTGAGTGGGTGTATGTGTGTGTGTGTATGTGTATGTATGTATGTGTATGTATGAGTGTTATGTATTGTGTGTATGTATTTAAGTCTCTGTGTGTGTGTATGTGTGTATATATGTATGTATGTATGCATGTATGTATGTGTGTATGAATGTGTATGTATGTATGTATTTGAGTGTGTGTGTGTCTCTCTCTCTCTCACTCTCTCTCACCACGCACGCATGCACGCGCGCACACACTCGCATTTGGTGGGTTGGCAAATGTTTTATCCATGTTTTGAAAATTTTTAATTATTTTTTCAAGGTCTTATCTTTTATAGATAGTTGGATCTAAGTTTTTTTAAAAAGTAATTGCATTGTTTATTAATAATAATTATACCATGTGCAAAAATCTTACTTCGACTCACACACACACACACACACACACACACACACACACACACACACACACACACACACACACTTGGGACGGGATAGCCTAGTTAGAATATTCCGCTCGCAATCTGACGACCCGGGTTCGAATCTCGTTCGAGAGGATTTTTCCTCTGGAGTTAACATCAGTGCAGACTCCACTCTCCCTAAAAGTCCTTAGGATGAGACTATAAACCGAGGTCCCGTGTGCAAACGCACGCAGAATACCTTGCGCACACGTTAAATCCTGTTCCGCTTTTCGAAAGAGTAGGCGATTGTGTGCCGGTGGGAACATGACAAAATGTACAAAACTGCATACACACGTGGACTAGATGTAAAAAAAAAAAGCACATCAGTGCTTATTCCATTATCCTCGATACAAAAGAATAAAATTTCTTTTCTCTCTCTCTCTCTCTCTCTCTCTCTCTCTCTCTCTCTCTCTCTCTCTCTCTCTCTCTCTCTCTCTCTCTCTTACCTTCCCTGACCCTAAAGAGGGCAGGTACCTATTCACAGCTGGGGGAACTGTACTGAAGCCAAGGCGCGCAAACGGTCACCCTTCCAACTGGTAACCACGCACCATGCTGCTTAACCTTAGCTGGGGGGAAAAGCGAGTGCTCTTTTCTTTCTTTTATTCTTTTATATCGAAGATAATGGAACAAGCACTTATGTGCTTTTTTACATCCAGTCCCCCGTCTGTATGCGGTTTTGTAAATGATGTCATCTGTTCCCACCAGCATACAATGACCTACTCTTACGAAAAACAGCGGAACAGGATTTTAACGTGCGCGCAAGATGTCCTGCGTGCGTTCGCACACGGGGCCTCGGTTTATATAGTCTCATCCGAAGGACTTTTGGGGGAGAGTGCGCTTTGATTTGTTGTTTTTTTACAAGATATAGCGCTGTATAAATTCCATTTATTATTATTATTATAGAGCGGAGTCTCATCATCATCATGGAGTCTGCACTGATGTTAACTCCAAGGGAAAAAATATCCCCCTTGCAACGGGAATCGGACCCGGGTCGTCAGATTGTGCTCTGTCCACTGAGCTATCCCGTTCCTCAATATTATTATGTCTATGCCAAAAAAATTCCCTAACTGACCAAAAGCTGTCGATCTGCTGGGTCGCCCGCAGACAGGGAACGAGGTGGGCCGAAGCCTAGAGAACCTGCCCGGGGGCAGCACGGTAGGGTTGTCCATGGATCACCAGGACTGCATGCACCTGTTCGTCAACGGGCAGGACCAGGGAGTGGCCCTCAGACTGGCCGTGCCCTTCCCGCTCTACGCCTTCTTCGAGCTCATTGGACCCTACAGGAAGGTAAGGTTGTATGTGGGAAATCATGGGAGAGGGAGGAGGAGGAGGAGAAGAAGAAGAAGAAGAAGAAGAAGATGAAGAAGAAGAAAAGAAGAAGAAGAAGAGAAAAGAAGAAGAAGAAGAAGAAGGAAAAGAAGAAGAGAAGAAGAAGAAGAAATGGAACTTATATAGCGCTCTATCTTGCAAAGACTAATCAAAGTGCGTGCAATCCAACCTAATCTTACACAGTCATGCAACCGATGACAGATAATCAATCGTTTAAACAAACAGATATTACAAAGTAACATGGTAGGCTACAGACCAAGTCTATGAAATAAAATTGCAATAGTCCAATGTTTTTTTTCCAAAAGCACACACACACACACACACACACACACACACACACACACACACACTCACAGGTCATATACTCTAATATCACTCAGAGTGAACAGACGTTAAATTGAAGGTCATATACTTTAGCAGGGTGATAGGACATGGGTTAGTGAAGGTGGGATAGTTCTGATATGAAACAGGATGAGGAGAGATGGGGTGTAGGGAAGAGAGGGTGGGGGTGAGTGGAGTGGGGAAGGGAGAGAATGGTGAGGTCCTCGTCTGCTGTGTGTTAGGACCAAGTGCTTTGATTTGTTTACAAGATTCAGCGCTATATAAATCCCATACATTATTATTATTATTACTGTTTATATACTTGGTTCAAGCTGTAGAATTGATCGTATAAACAGGTTGACGTAAATGGGCAAAATTAATAGGGGGCAATGGGGGTTTGTTGGGTTGTTGTTGTTTTTTTTTTGGGGGGGAGAGACAGACAGAGAGACAGACAGAAAATATGAATGCATGAATGATCTTTATTTTTCAAGGGTTACAGATAAGCATTCACACCATTTTCCCATCCGGCCCTTGCCCTGATTAGGGACTATCGAAACAGATACAAAGAGAGGGATAGAGAGAGGAAAGAGAGAATGAATGAATAATCTTTATTTTTCAAGAGTTACAGATGAGCATTCACATCCTTTTTCCCATCCGGCTGTTGCCCTGATTAGGGACTATCGAAACAGACAGATAGACAAAGAGAGAGAGAGAGAGAGAGAGAGAGAGAGAGAGAGAGACAGACAGACAGACAGACAGACAGACAGACAGACAGACAGACAGACAGACAGAATGAATGAATGAATGAATGAATAATCTTTCTTTTTCAAGGGTTACAGATAGGCATTCACATCCTTTTTTCCATCCGGCCCTTGCCCTGATTAAGGATATCGAAACAGATACAAAGAGGAGAGAGAGAGAGAGGGGGGGGGGGGGGGGGGGGGGGGGGGGGAGAGGGAGAGAATGAATGAATAATCTTTATTTTTTTAAGGGTTACAGATAAGCATTCACATCCTTTTTTCCACCCGCCCCTTGCCCTGATTAGGGACTATCAAAACAGATACAGAGAGAGAGAGAGGAGAGAGAGAGAGAGGAGAGAGAGAATGAATGAATAATCTTTATTTTTTTAAGGGTTACAGATAAGCATTTACATCCTTTTTTCCATCCGGCCCTTGCCCTGATTAGGGACTATCGAAAAAGACAGACAGACACAGAGAGACAGACAGAGAGAATGAATGAATGAATGATCTTTATTTTTCAAGGGTTACAGATAAGCATTCACATACTTTTTTTTTTCCATCCGGCCCTTGCCCTGATTAGGGACTGTCAAAACAGAGAGAGAGAGACAGGGAGAGAGACAGGGAGAGAGAGGTGAGGGGTGGGGGTCAAGTTGGAAGGTAGAGGAGGGGGCTGTCTTCTGCTACGTCTAAGCTGTCTACGTTTTCTTCAAGCTTGCTGGACCTTATAATTCATTATTATTATTATTATTATTATAGGAACGTCAGCAATGTGGAAAACAATTAGGGGAAAGTATGCTCGCGGGAGAGGAGGGGAGTGGAGGGGAGCGATTGTGTGTGTGTGTGTGTGTGTGTGTGTGTGTGTGTGTGCGTGCGAGTGCATGCTTGCACGCACATGTGTGTGTGTCTGTATGTGTGTTCATCTAATCGAGATTTTGCATAATTATGTAAGTATATGATGTTCATGCATTAATTTTATATGTGTATCGTAATAAATCTGTATCATTTTTGTGTTCTCCCATGAACCCCCATGTGTTGACAAAAGCCCTTACGTGCGCCCATGTGTGTGTGTGTGTGTCTGTGTGCGCGCAAGCGTGTGTGTGCCTGTGTGTGCGCGTGTGTGTGTGTGCCTGTGTATTGTGCGCGTGTGTGTGTGTGCCTTGTGTGTGTGCGCGCGTGTGTGTGTGCCTTGGTGCGCATGTGTGTGCGCGTGTGTACGTGTGTGTGCGCGTGTGTGTGTGTGCGTGTATGCCTGTGTGTGTGTGTGTGTGTGTGTGTATATGTTTTGCTGTTGTCGACAGATTTCCACGCTACCTATCAGGACTTTGATTTAATGAAGATGACCGCTCAAAAGACGCCTCCAGCCAAACTTGTCCAGCATCGTTGTCCAGTTGTTGTTGTTGTTATTGTTATAATTATGTGTGTGTGAAGAGAGAGAAGAGAGAGAGAGAGAGAGAGAGAGAGAGAAGAGAGGAGGAGGAGGAGGGAGAGAGAGAGAGGAGAGAGAGGAGGAGAGAGAGAGAGAGAAGAGAGAGAGAGGGAGAGAGAGAGGAGAGGAGAGAGGAGAGAGAGAGAGAGAGAGAGAGAAGAGAAGAGAGTAGAGATGAGAGAGAGAGAGAAGGAGAGAGAGACGAAGAATGATGAGTGACAGTACGAGGAGAGAGGAGAGAGAGAGAGAGAGAGAGAGAGAGAGAGAGATAGAGTGCAGAGAGAGAGAGAGAGAGGAGAGAGAGAGAGAGAGAGAGAGAGAAGAGAGAGAGAGAAAGAGAGAGAGAGAGAAGAGAGAGAACTCGAAAGTAATGTACTGCGTGAACAGTACGAGAGAGAGAGAGACGAGAGAGGAGAGAGAGAGAGAGAAGAGGATGAGATGCGAAAAGAAGAGAGAGAAGAGAGAGGAGAGAAGAGAGAAGAGAGAAGGAGATAGATAGAGGTGATGTGAAAGAACAATGACTTGATGTTAACAATGACTTTGTAACGCGACTAGTTTGTTTCTTTACATTTTACAGCTTTTTCCTTTAAAAAAATGATGATTTTTAAAAAAAAATCCAGGTGGATGGATTGTAGACCTGCCGACCCCCATCAAACGAAAAAACAGTATTTGAACTGGCCAAAAAATAGTAATTTGACAGCAAAAATGGTATTCACAATCAGCACCGCTTGATTTTTTTTTTTAATGCAACTATACACTGTAGAGGTTATTCCATGTATCATCTAAAAAATAAACATTTGACTTTTTACCCTGTGTTTTTCATGGCTTTTTTTCCATTGAAAATGTGATGTACTGGGCTAGAATGAAGATTTATAATTATGATGTTGGTTGGGTACAGGTAAGATTTACAGCAGACAGACACAAAACAGAGTGAAAGAGAGAAAAAAAGGAAAGATAAGATAACCATGAAAGGTGGAGGAAGCTGGGTGCAGTTTTTCCAGGGTTCCTAAGACAAGAGGAGAGATGACAATGAGATGGTGGTGCTCAAAGTATCTGTTTCTTCTGTGTTTCAGTAGGTTCTTATCACCTGAGACTTGACTTTTATTTTGTTATTTATTTATTTCCATATAATGAGAGTAGGACTGGGTTTTTTATGTTGCTTTTAAACAGTTAAAAAAACAACCAAACTTTCTTTTTTCTTTTTTTATTTTATTTATACCACTTTAAGTCACGCAGATTACTCTGCGTGAAATTCGGGCTGCTCTCTCCGGGGAGAGCACGTCGCCACAAGAGCAGCGCCACCCTTTTTTTTTCTTTTTTTCCTGTCTGTAACAGTATTTGTTTCCCTATCAGAGTGGCTTTTTTTCTACATAATTATTTTGCCAGGGACAACTCTCTTACTTTCAGATATATACCTGACGGACGCAATAGCTGGGTGGTTAAGAATGTTTGGCTTCAATCCCATAGGTTCATGAAGTTGTGGGTTCGAATCTCAAGAGGCATCTGGTGAATAATTAAGGGTGGGGATTTTTACGATCTCCCAGGTCAACTTCAAGTGCAGACCTGCCAGGGCCTTAATTCCCTTCCTATATATATATATATATATATATATATATATATATATATATATATATATATATATATGCACATGCAGAAGACAGAATATGCACGTTAAAGATCCTGTACTTCATGTCAGCGTTTTGCGGGTTACGGAAACATTCCCAGCATACATCCCTGAAGATGAAATGCAGCTACCTTCATGGAGGGCAAAAACGGTTGCATATGCAAAAACTCACCATTGCTGAACCTAAGAGATCTAGCATACAAACGAACAACAACAACAAAAAGAGAGAGAGCTCAAGATATACCAGATATACACAGCCACACATCTTCAAGCCGTGATGCTTTATGACTCGCAAGTCCAAACCCATAATTTTAACTCTTGAAGTCATCGTCAATGTTAAATGCAATTACTTCCATCCAGCACACACAAACTCGCTCAAAATATGAAAACAACCACCAAATGGAAAAGAATAGGGAGGGTATTGATGCCTTTCTAGAACACAGTCGTTGACAAAAAGTGCAAAAAACCACGCTAATATTTGTAGTGATGGAACAAAAAAACACACCACCACCCACAACTTGGTCAACTGTCAATTTTCGACACTGTCAATCATCATAACAATAGAAATTCCAGCATACACAACACTCTAGAAGCTCAACGGAATGATTCTATGCCATGACTTCTGTAAGGAAAGGTAAAGGTAAAGGTGTCCCATAACCTATATGGTGGTAGGGGAGCGAGGCGTCAGAGACCTCACTTCTCTAAGAGCCTGCATATTGAGGGCGGCGCCCATCTCCTCTCCCTCGCTGCTTTACCTTCCCTGACCCTAAAGAGGCAGGTACCCATTTACAGCTGGGGGACTGTACTGAAGCCAAGGTGAGCAAACGGTCACTGATCCAAGTGGTAACCATGCTCGATGCTGCTTAACCTTGGCTGGTGGAAAGTGAGTGCTCTGAACACTGAGCTGTCCCGTCCCCTATGAAATTGCAGTGCAACACTATAAGCTCAATGAAATGGTTCTATGCCATAATTTATATGAGGTGTCAAAATGCTGCACTAGGTAAGATTTTTATATCTTATCAGGGGGATGGGATAGTCTGGTGCACCTGCAATCTGAAGGCCTGGGTTCAATCCCAGGTTTGAGCTACCATTGAAATGCCCATTCAAGGGGATTTTCCTCTGGAGTTTAACATCAGTGCCAACTCTACTCCCCATATATATATATATATATATATATATATATATATATATATATATATATATATATTATATATCTTTGGATGAGACGATAAATCAAGGCCTTGTGTGCAAAACACATGCACATCTTGCACACACTCCATAACTCGTTCCACTTTTTGGAAGAGTAGGTCAGGGAGTGCTGATTGGAATGGATGGAAAAAAATGTAAAATGCATGTACACTGGTGTCCTGTTTAGCTGTCAACCCCAAACTTGACATGTGGCTGCCTGAATAGTGGGCAAAGATGGTTACATACGCAAAAATGGTTACATACGCAAAAATGGTTACATACGCAAAAATGGTTGCATACGCAAAAATGGTTGCATACGCAAAAATGGTTGCATATGCAAAAATCTAACTATTGGTAAACCTTAGAGCTCTAGCCCAGGAAAGGAAAAGAAGAAAAAATATAGATGTTTAAAATCTCATGAAACATAATCAAGGACAGATGAAAATGCACATGTATAAACAATTCAAAGTTGTTGTTTTTAAAAGTACAGTTTATCATTCTGTGAAGCTTTTGAAATGAAAAGCGTCTTCTTGACTTTTTCTTTGATCTCACTTTTATTTCTCCAACAAAAAATAGCTTTAAAAAAAAAAAAACCAGAAAAACAAACACCCCCCCCCCCCCCACACACACACACACAAATAAAACCTCACAACAAAACAAAATCGTTTCCTGATGGATAGACAAGACACAGTCCTATCATACACAACCTGATGCAAATAAGCAAGATCACAGGGTATACAACTTCATTAAAAATATCAAATCGATCAACACGTTAGATACCATCACAGCAAGATACAACAAGAAATATTTTTAAATCTTTTTTAAAACCTCACTCTCGTCGTCTCTCATCATACATCTCATCATCGTCCTCATCATCATCTCGTCATCCTGCGTCGTAATCGCCGATAGCATATCGACATATACTACCTTCTTGTTCTTGATGTATTTGTATATTCTTGGTGTATTTTCCTTTTGTCGTTTCCTTTACTCTTTTTTTTTCCTTCCCCCCCCCCCCCCCCCCCCCCCCCCCTTCCTCGCTAAATCCTCGCCCCCCACCCTCCTCACACACCCCTCCCCCCTCCCCCCCCCTCCCCCCCCTCTCCCCTCCTCCTCTCCCTCCCTCATATTAATATATATATGAGTATGAATCATATAATCTATATTTAATAAATTGATCCCCTCCCCTCTCCAATATACCACATGAAAGAACCATCCTTGAGTAACTAAGAATGATTGCCAACTGGAAACAAGTACAGTTTAAAGACTGACAACACAACGTCACACTCATTTCAGTCTTTCATAATGTTTACACCCCAGGTGACCATAATCTGGCTGATGCTGTTTGGAATGAAAACAATGTATGTGCGTGTGTGTGTGTGTGGAATAACCCAGTGGTTAGAACATTATGCTCATGAAGGAAGGTGGCAGGATGGTTAAGACGCTCGCCTGCCAGCAAGTTAACCGTGAGGTTCTGAATTCGATTCCCAGCCTCGCCCTTTCTTCCCAGTTTGACACCAAAAAAATCGAACTGAATGTCAAAGTCCTTCGGATGAGACTATAAACCGAGGCCCCGTGTTCGAACGCATGCAGAACATCTTGCAGCACACGTTAAATCCTGTTCCGCTTTTCGGAAGAGTAGGCCGTTGTGTGCCGGTGGAAACAGGTGAGAAAATTTACAAAACCGCATACACACGGGGACTGGATGTAAAAAAGCACACGAGTGCTTATTCCATTATCCTCGATTTAAAAGAATAAATAAATAAATCCTAAGGCCCAGGTTTAAGCCACCACTGAGACACCCACTCCAGCTGATTTTCTCCCTGGAGTTAACTAACATCAGTGCTGACTCCACTCCACACCCAAAGTCTTTTGGATGAGACTATGATCTGAGGGCCTGTAATGCGAATGCATGGAGAACTTCTTGCTCGCACAATAAAAACCTGTTCTGCCTTTGAGAAGAGTAGGCCACTCATGCTGTTAGGATTGGATGCCAACATTTTTAAATAAACACCCCCCCCCCCCCCCATACACACACACACAAATGCATGCACACACAAGTGTTGGGTTTTGTATGATCCCTGAAATCGGCTGCCTTAATGGGACAGTTAAATGGTCACATAAATAAAGTCTTTCCATTGATGAACCTTTGGATTCCAGCCCAGGAGCAAACGAAAGAAAAAAAAAAACTGATAAATTAAGTGAAGTGGGAGGGTGAGATTTGGGGCTGTGGGTGGTGGGATGTTATCGACATATTGTAACTCTGACTCAGCCCAGACCAAACACTTGGAGGTGGAGGACAGTGAAGACTCTATTGAGCCTGCATTAAAATGTTGTGTCATTGAAAAGTACTGGCCAGTTTTCCATGTAAGCAACGTACCAAGGCCTGCATTAAAATGTTGTGTCATTGAAAAGTACTGGATAGTTTTCAATGAAAGCAAGGTACCAAGTACCAAGGCCCAAATTAAAATGTTGTGTCATTGAAAAGTACTGGCCAGTTTTCAATGTAAACAACGTACCAAGGGGTGGCGCTGCTCTTGTGGCGACGTGCTCTCCCCGGGGAGAGCAGCCCGAATTTCACGCAGAGAAATCTCGTGACTTAAAGTGGTATAAATAAATAAATAAATAAAATAAATAAATAAAGGCCTGCATTAAAATGTTGTGTCATTCAAAAGTAGTGACCAGTTTTCAATGTAAGCAACGTACCAAGGCCTGCATTAAAATGTTGTGTCATTGAAAAGTACTGGCCAGTTTTCAATGTAAGCAACGTACCAAGGCCTGCATTAACATGTTGTGTCATTGAAAAGTACTGGCCAGTTTTCAATGTAAGCAACGTACCAAGGCCTGCATTAACATGTTGTGTCATTGAAAAGTACTGGCCAGTTTTCAATGTAAGCAACGTACCAAGGCCTGCATTAACATGTTGTGTCATTGAAAAGCACTGGCCAGTTTTCAATGTAGCAACGTACCGAGCATTAAAATGTGTCATTGAAAAGTACTGGCCAGTTTTCAATGTAAGCAACGTATCAAGGCCCAAATTAAAATGTTGTGTCAATGAAACGTGCTGGCCAAGTTTTTAATGTAAGCAACGTACCAAGGCCTGCATTAAAATGTTGTGTCCTTGAAAAGCACTGGCCAGTTGTCAATGTAAGCAACGTACAAAGGCCTTCATTAAAATGTTGTGTCATTGAAAAGTACTGGCCACTTTTTAATGAAAGCATTTACCAAGGCCTTCATTAAAATGTTGTGTCATTGAAAAGTACTGGCCAGTTTTCAATGTAGCAACTTACCAAGGCCTGCATTAACATGTTGTGTCATTGAAAGTACTGGCCAAGTTTTCAATGTAAGCAACGTATCAAGGCCTGCATTAAAATGTTGTGTCATCGAAAAGTACTGGCCAGTTTTCAATGAAAGCAACTTACCAAGGCCTGCATTAAAATGTTGTGTCATTGAAAAGTTCTGTACTGTGTTGAGATTGTCTTCATTCATAACGAGCTGTTAGCATAACGCCCCACTATAATGCCCATCACCAACATTCTAAACTTCACTAATGCCATAATCTTGATAAATGCTCTCCGATTATTCAAGCTCAACATTCCACAAAAGCTATGTGGTTAAAATTGCCTAAACATCAAGTATTCAAAAAGAAAGAAAGAAACAGCAACTTCCAAATCCCAAAATACCATAGTCTTGGTAACGTTTAAATCATATTTTAATTGAAATTCTTTTCCCCCTTAGGGATGCTGGGGGGCCTGTCAGTATGCATATGAATACCATACCCACCTTCTGGAAATTGTGTGCTAGGAGTTTCCTCTTTTCTATCCCTTTCTTTTGTTTCTGCCTTATTCCTTTTCTTCCAGTCATCTCCTTTTACTCAATTTGCTGCCTTCTGGGTCCATTATCCTGCCTTTTTTTCCAAAAAAGCCTTCACATAATATAACAATTCTCTCCCCTGCTGAAGTTGGATGTGCTGGACCTGACTTGTCAGGCGCTTAACAGAGACAAACGCATTTTTGTTCAAATGACAGACAACAATAGTTGCTATCACAGCGGTTAACGAAGGAGGAGTTCTTTTTTCCTTGAGAATAATGAATAACCACTCATGCGTGCTTTTGTTTTACATCCAGTCTCCTTGAGTATGCAGTTTTGTCATCCATTTCCACCAGCACACCATGGTCTACTCTTGAAAAGGCAGAACAGGTGTGGACAAGATGTACTGCATGCGTTTGCACACAGGACCTTGGTTTAAGGTCTTGTAGTAATGCCAGCTTATTATTTAAACACAACATATCACGACAGCCCTGAGGCTAAAATTATCTGAACAAGTATTTGAAAAGAAAACAACTTCAGCTCCATGAATACCCTAATCTGAGTAAATGCTCCCTGATTAATCTGAGTAAATGTTTAGGGATCACAAAAGTACAACAAACCACAACAGTACAAGGTCAAAACTGTATAACAAAATGTCTAAAAGGAAATACGCCATAGCATAAATAGCCTGGGTTAAAATTTAAAATTCATTTAAAGATACGGGTATGTGATAAACAGAGAGAGCTTAGTTATCATAAATGAAGCCCTTTATGACCAAAAGTAAAGATAAAAATCTTATATAACCATAAGGGAAAAAAATGACACAACCAAGAAAAGATAAGCGACAAAACAAACCCAACAATAGTATGATTATGAAAGTTCCCCAACACAAGATCCATGAAGAAGTTCCCAACTCAAGATCCATATCACAGCGATTCTGACTTTCCCTCACGTGGCCAGCAGACTGTTTGGAACAGCTCTCCGCTAACTGTGCAGTGCTGTCTTACAATGTCTATTTGAGACTGAGGGGACACAGTGGAAAGGCTTTGGGGTTACTTTTTTCAGTTGTAAACTAGGTGAACTTGAAGAAAGTTTTGGCAATGACTGACATTGTAGCCTAAGTGTCCCAAATGGCAGCTGTGCGGATAAAAACTATCAGAGTGGACATATTTGATGTCCCTTTTCTGTACAATCCCTGGATACCTAGGATGTGACCTCTTGTGAAGAGGTTGCACAAACTCTACCTTACACCATGTAGGCGAAGTACATCCATCGGACGGTGTTCAACAAGGAAACAGAGCATTGCACAATTTGCAGGTGTGTCCCAAAATAGTAACACCTCGCTCTGATCGCATGGGAGGTAATTTAATTACCCGCACCATCACTATATATATATATATAATATATATATATATAATTATATATATATATATAGATAGATAGATAGATAGATAGATAGGGGGTGTTGATAAAAAAATGAACCATGCCGCACCATACATCTTTCTGGGGGGAAATGGTGGTGAGGGGCGGAGTGCACATTTTTCGTATGTGTCGCTTTTCTAGGACTGTCGAGATTAGGTGGGAGAGAAGCCAGGGGCTTCTGCTTTTGCTGAAAAAGATAGCTAGTTGAGCGACAAATGATGGATTTGTGTTCATGGACTCATTCGCTGAGTTTGTTTTGCTTTGGTTGATACACCCATTTAAAACTCTTCTTTTTTGTGAGAGTGGAATGATAATAATTATAATGGTGGTGTTGATGGCGGTAATATATAGAATTTGTATAGCACTGAATGTTGTAAAGCAATGGAAAGAATTATGAGTGTGCGCAGGGGCATACGCACACCCTCTCTCACTGACACATACATGCATGCATGCGCAAGCGCGCACACATATAAACACAGATACTCACATACACACGCAAGCACAGTCATACATGTACGCCGCGCGCGCGCGCACACACACACACAGGGGTGATGTTATAGTCTGGTGACATATAATGTGAAGGCTAAGTGATATCAGGATGTTTCAAAAACTGTTATGATAGAAAGATGTTATGAAAGTCTAGAAATGACATGGCAGTTGTGAAAATGTAATGGTCTATAGATCAATAGTTGAGCTAAAGATGTGATTGCCTGAACATGATTTGATATCCAGACAGTGTGATGGGTTAATGATGTGATGTCCTAATAGTGGGATGGAACAATGAAATAATGGGCAATCAGTGCGATGGTCGGGTGATCTGACGGACAGTGTGATGGGTTAATGATATGATGGCCAGTGTGATGTGCTAATGATGTGATGGCCAGAGTGATGTGCTAATGATGTGATGGCCAAACAGTGTGATGGGTTAATGATGTGATGGCCAAACAGTGTGATGGGTTAATGATGTGATGGCCAGTGTGATGGGTTAATGATGTGATTGCCAAACAGTGTGATGGGTTAATGATGTGATTGCCAAACAGTGTGATGGGTTAATGATGTGATGGCCAAACACACTGTGTGATGGGTTAATGATGTGATGGTTAGTGTGATGGGTCAATGATGTGATGGCCAAAAGTGTGATGGGCTAATGATGTGGTGGCCAAACAGAGTGATGTGTTAATGATGTGGTGGCCAAACAGTGTGATGGGTTAATGATGTGATGGCCAGTGTGATGGCCAAACAGTGTGATGTGTTAATGATGTGATGGCCAATGTGATGGGTTAATGATGTGATGGCCAAAAGTGTGATGGGCTAATGATGTGATGGCCAGTGTGATGGTTTAATGTGATGGCCAAACAGTGTGATGGGCTAATGATGTGATGGCCAAACAAACAGTGTGATGGGTTAATGATGTGATGGCCAAACAAACAGTGTGATGGGTTAATGATGTGATGGCCAAACAAACTGTGTGATGTGTTAATGATGTGATGGCCAGTGTGATGGGTTAATGATGTGATTGTCAAACTGTGTGATGTGTTAATGATGTGATGGCCAGTGTGATGGGTTAATGATGTGATGGTCAGTGTGATGGGTTAATGATGTGATGGCCAGTGTGATGTGTTAATGATGTGATGGCCAGTGTGATGGGTTAATGATGTGATGGCCAGTGTGATGTGTCAATGATGTGATGGCCAGTGTGATGTGTCAATGATGTGATGGCCAGTGTGATGGGTTAATGATGTGATGTGTTAATGATGTGATGGCCAGTGTGATGGGTTAATGATGTGATGGTCAGTGTGATGGGTTAATGATGTGATGGCCAGTGTGATGTGTCAATGATGTGATGGCCAAACAGTGTGATGGGTTAATGGTGTGATGGCTAAACAGTGTGATGGGTTAATGGTGTGATGGCTAAACAGTGTGATGTGTTAATGATGTGATGGCCAAACAAACAGTGTGATGGGCGAATGATGTGATGGCCAGTGTGATTGGTTAATGTGATGGCCAGTGTGATGCGTTAATGATGTGATGGCCAGCGTGATGTGTCAATGATGTGATGGCCAAACAGTGTGATGGGTTAATGGTGTGATGGCTAAACAGTGTGATGTGTTAATGATGTGATGGCCAAACAAACAGTGTGATGGCCGAATGATGTGATGGCCAGTGTGATGGGTTAATGATGTGCTGGCCAGTGTGATGGGTTAATGATGTGCTGCCAGTGTGATGGGTTAATGATGTGATGGCCAAACAAACAGTGTGATGGGTTAATGGTATGCTGGCCAAACAAACAGTGTGATGGGTTAATGATGAGATGGCCAAACAGTGTGATGGGTTAATGGTATGCTGGCCAAACAGTGTGATGGCCAAACAGTGTGATGGGTTAATGGTATGCTGGCCAAACAGTGTGATGGGTTAATGATGTGATGGCCAGTGTGATGGGTTAATGGTATGCTGGCCAAACCAACAGTGTGATGGGTGAATGATGTGATGGCCAAACCAACAGACAGTGTGATGGGTTAATGATGAGATGGCCAAACAGTGTGATGGGTTAATGGTATGCTGGCCAAACAGTGTGATGGGTTAATGATGTGATGGCCAAACAGTGTGATGGGTTAATGGTATGCTGGCCAAACCAACAGACAGTGTGATGGGTTAATGATGTGATGGCCAAACCAACAGACAGTGTGATGGGTTAATGATGTGATGGCCAAACAAACAGTGTGATGGGTTAATGATGTGATGGCCAAACCAACAAACAGTGTGATAGTTTTATGATGCGATAACCAGACAATGTGACGGGTTAATGATGTGATGACCAATTAATAAGCTTCGTTATTGATGCGATAACCCCAAAAAAAACCAATCTGTTAGTTTAAAGGTGAGACGGCCAAATAATGTGCTGGGTTAATGATGTGATGACCAAACAGTTTGATGGGTTAGTGTTGTGATATGAACCAAAAGTGTGATGGATTAATGATGTGATGGCCAAAGACTGAGACGGGTTAGTGATGTGATGCTTAAAACAAACAGTGTGATATGTTAATGATGTGAGGGCCCAAAAATGAGTATAGTCCATACTGAGTTTAGTCCATAGCATATATGGATGTATAATTATGTCAGGTTGTTTTTTTTAATAGTTATTTTTTGTTTGCTGTTGTTCTTTGTTTTTGTTGGTTTTTGTTGGGGGGTTTTTTAGGGGAGGGGGGTCTCTCCTGTTCCTGCTTTTTCTGCCGTATGTTCCACCATGCGCCCTCCTACATAGTAAATGCTTCATTTGAATACATGAGGCTCCACTCCAGGGATGGGGGTCACACTTGCAGTATGGAGGAATGAGTGCGTTTGCACAGCCTCGTGCGACATGCACGCATACACCCGCACACATGGGCACACACTCTTAGGCCCTTGAGACTGCGTAATCACACACATACACACACGCACACGCTACGCACACACATGCACGCTGAACATCTTGCGCACACCTTAAATCCTGTTCTGCATTTCGTAAGAGTAGGCCATTGTGTGCCGGTGGGAACAGATGACAAAATTTACAAAACCGCATACACACGGGGACTGGATGTAAAAAAGCACATAAATGCTTATTCCATTATCCTTGAAATAAATAATATAAATAAATAAAATAAACACACACACACACACACACTCATTCACTTAATCACTCACTCACACATATAGGGTGGTTTAAGATGGAGCTGAACAGAGTGCTCGGGAAGGGAATATGGTTTGCACCTTTTTTGCTCCTGCCATTTTTTTCTTCTTTTTTTTTTGTATAACTGATCATCTGCCGGGATGACTAATGCTGACTAGAAATCATAACTCATTATCATTTTTTTGTAGACACGGGCTGCATGTATGGACTTGGGCATGCACACTGTGCACAGGTGTGCGCACGCACACACATGCATGCACGCACGCGCGCGCGTGTACACACATATATACACACATGCGCGTGCACGCATGCACACGCACACATTAACACATATTCATAAGCTCACAAGATGAATACATTTAATTTTTTTAGGGTGCATATGTATTCTATACTGAAGTCAACTTGATTTCTTTGGATGTATTTTGGTCAACGATCCACACGGTTGTTTTTGTGACAACACGCACAATGTGCAGAAGCTTGCCTTGCGTTTGTGTCAGAATATCCGTGACTTTTGTTGGTATTGTTTTTTTTCTTCTTCTTGTCTTGATGTTTCTCTTTTTTGCTTTAATTGTCTGGTTTTTTTACTATCAGCTAACAGAAGGAACGTCTAATTATCTATCTTCCAAAAGGGGACAAACCTAGAAAATACATTAAAAACTGGCGTCCAATAACCCTTCTGAATGTAGTTTATAAAATAGGTTCTGCATGTATTGCAAACCGGATTAAAAGACTTCTGCCTAAACTTATCAGCGAAGATCAGTCAGCTTTTATGCCAAATAGATACAGTGGTAATATTAGATTAACATATGACCTGATTAACTACCTGAATAAAAAAAATCATCCTGGGTTATTACTTAGTGTCGACTTGAAAAAGCAATCGACTCCTTAAGCTGGGATTTTATGTTCAAAGTCATGAAGGCATATGGTTTTGGAGACAGTGTCTATCAATGGGTCAAAACATTCTATACAAATATAAGATCAACAGTCCTTGTAAATGGTAACAGTTCAAAATGGTTTAGAATTGAAAGAGGGTGCAGGCAGGGTGACCCAATATTGCCCTACTTATTTATTCTTAGTGCCGAGATTTTGGCTATAATGATTAAAGAAGATACATCAATTAAAGGAATACACATTGGAGAGACAGAACATAAAATTTCCCAATATGCAGA
The DNA here is from genome assembly GCA_028751875.1 of Rapana venosa. Classification (NCBI taxonomy): domain Eukaryota; kingdom Metazoa; phylum Mollusca; class Gastropoda; order Neogastropoda; family Muricidae; genus Rapana; species Rapana venosa. Next base: position 10,985,135 of record CM054139.1, on the reverse strand, counting down.
TGACACTCAATTGTTACACATAAGAGATAAAATATCATTTGAACATTCTTTACATATTCTATAGAAGTTTGGACAAATCTCAGGTCTTATCATGAATAGTGACAAAAGTCAGGTTATATGGCTTGGTAATGAAAAAGTATCAAGTAGTGTGTTCTGTCCCCACCTAAAAATTACGTGGAATCCCCCCAAAATTCAAGATTCTAGGAATCTGGTTTACGCCAAATCTAAAGGACTGTGAAAATATGAACTATAATGATAAATTTTCTGAATTTAAAATGCTATTTAAAGTTTGGTTACAAAGAGTTATTACTCCACTTGGCAGAATTGCCATTTTAAAGTCTCTTATCTTATCAAAACTTATTCATCTGTGGATGTTATTACCAGATCCACCTGACCAATCCATAAAAAGTCTACAAAGCTATGTTTCCAGTTTGTTTGGAACAATAAACAAGATAGAATAGGTAGAAAGACGGCTATTAAACCCGTTTCTCAAGGAGGGATGAGCATACCTGATATAAGAAAATATATTTATGCGCTGAAACTTATATGGATAAGAAAAATTAGAAGTGTAAATCACAAATGGATAAGTATTGCAGAAAAAACATATCCACTTCTCATGAACTTAGAAAGCTATGGATCAGATAGTACAGCCACATTTTCGAACATCAATCCTTTCTGGACACATACGTTTAAAGCTTATAGATTTTTTTCTCATTGCATTAGTCCCTCAAATGCACGAGAAATGCTCGCTGAACCAGTTTTTTTACAATGAAAATCAGTAGGTAATACAGTAATCAAACACACGTATTTACTACAGAAAGGTATATATTCTATTAAGCAAGCACTTTCTCAATGAAAAAGGTGAATTTATTAATTACAAAGATTTCAGTTCCAGCTGTGGCAGGCCTATTGACTTTCTTACTTTTCATGGGTGGACTTCCTCAATGAAACAGTACATAAGAAAAGCTGGAATATAAACAAGTGACAACATTAAGTAATAATCAAGAGACACCCACAGCACTGTATAAAATGCTGTTGTGTATGTATGTATGTATGTATGTATGCATGCAGGAATGCTGTATACACGCTATTTCTTTGTTATGTACAATACTGAAGCGCATTCATGAACACGAGACTATTACTAGTTAACGTTTATTGACATTATAATGCTTGTCATGCATATAAGTATTTCTAACAGCAAAAGGAATTTAAAAAATGATTTAAAAAAAAAAATCCATATCACAGCTATGTAGTCTTAAGAATGGCAAATTTCCATGATATTCTGCTAACATTAAATCATCAACAATAAGATGGTGATAAAAACAATTACCTATAAAAATAATCCTTTCATACAAACATCTCATGAAAATCTCAACAGCATCTGGCCAGTTGAGCTAACACTTTTACAGGTTAAGTACAAACAGCTTAAAATGGACAGGAATCGTACAATCACAAAATAAGAAAAATATACCATCCAGTGGTTCACTTTGACTTATAAATTTTGATTCTTGATTCAACAACAACAAATTTCCAGCAAAGTCTTGTGATCAAGCTCATCAAAGTAACAAACGGTAAAGGTGTTCCCCTAACCTGTGCAGTCGTTAGGGAGCGAGACATCAGAGACCTCGGCTTCTCTAAGGGCCAGCATATTGAGGGCGGCGCCCCATCTCCTCTCCCTCGCTGCTTTACCTTCCCTGACCCTAAAGAGACAGGTACCTATTTACAGCTGGGTGAACTGGGGGACTGTACTGAAGCCAAGGCTCGCAAATGGTCACCCATCCAAGAGGTACCCACGCTCGATGTTGCTTAACCTTAGCTGGGGGGAAAGTGAGTTGTCTGACCACTGAGCTATCCTGTCCCCCCTCATCAAACTGTCTCCTCTCAAAATCCCAACAACAAAGTATTATCATGGAGTAAAATGTTAAAAAAATCTTGTTATCATTTATCATACGGGATTATGTAACACTAACAGGTTTGTTCATATGTCTGAACAAAAATTCACAGTACATTGTGATAACTGTAAAAACAAAAAACAAAACATATCAACAAGCAACACCTCAAAACAAGGAGATATGGCACTGTATCTTGAATTCCAAGTTCAGAGGAGAAAAACGAACACCTGATGATTGATGTGAACATCAAATATACAGAACAAAACATACCAAACTCCTGTATGTCCCTAGACTTGGAACATATAACTTAACAACAAACCCATCTACTCAACCTTATGGACTGAATTTTTCATGAGTATGGCCCCTTTATTTTTTCTTTCTAAAAACCAGCAGCAAAGGAATGTCTTTATCAACGCTATCCCTATGTTAAGGGAGAGAACCCCTCTTTCCCTGTACACGTGCACTGTGCACATTTATATGCTTCTGTCATCCAGTAGTGGGTGATAGGGAGGGAAGGGTTAGCAGATGGTTGGTTACCCTATAGCGGGTTACCAATAGGGAAAAGGTTAAAAACAAAAATTAAGAAAAAAGGGAAAGGCTGCAAATGAATGTGAGAGGCAGAAATAAGAAAAAGCTGACAGAAATAACTGCACGACACGAAAGAGGAATTGCGTAAATTAAACAAGGACGTTAAATTAATATCCTTGATACAGACACTGAAAGAAAAAAACAAACTTATGCAATCCCCGAAGTTGAAATGTGGCTACCTTAATGGTGGGCAAACGGTTGAGTAAATACAAAATGTTTGGTGAACCTCAAGAGTTCTAGCTGAGTAACAACCTGCTCCCCCCCCCCCCCACACACACACACACACACAAACCATGTGCAAAAGATGTCACATTTGCACACACGACTTCAGTTTATACTCTCATGTGAGAATCTTTCAGGGGACTAGAGTCAGTATCAATGTTGGTACGGATGGAATAATGCCCTAATTAAAAGGTATGATCCTGTCCATAATGAAAAGTAATGATTGCCAGCATCACAAGGGTTTGATAAAACAACTACCCACAACAGATTTTTTTTAAAAACACACTAAAAAAAACCCAGTGAGGTCAGGAATGGACCACAATTATACAATATCTAGTACAGCGATTACTAAAATGTATTTCAAACTAGAACAAGGCGCAACAGTCTTTTTCATACCGACACCTTGCAATGCGCTGAATCAATCTCAAACAATCTCGAGAGGCAAAAATCATCATTGAAGCAGTGGGCCTGTGACACGTACATCATTGCTGGCCTGTTTACTGTTCAGCTGTGCAGGAACAACTTCAAAGCAACATAGATAAGCATCCTAATCAAAAACAAAACAAAAAATCCCGAAGTCGGAGTGCAGCTATCTAAATGGTGGGGGGAAGAAAACTCTCAACAAAAATCTCACCGTCACTGAACCTCAGAACCCTAGCCAAAAGACCCCAAAAGGAAAGTTTTGCGAGATCTACGTTTACACACTACTCAGCAACCTGAGGACAATGGTAGGACTGACGGTGATCACCCTGCAAACCAAGCCGTACGACCCACGAGAGGCACTGGCTGGTAAAGGACTTGCCACCGATTTCTCCTAAACACATCCGACGGTGTACAAAAGCGAACGAGACAAGAAAAAGACCTACATTCATCTACAACAGCTGGGTATCCTACTCCCAAAAAAAAAGTGTCGCCGCTCCACCCATACCTCGCCAGCAAAATAATAATAATAACAACAAAGTACGGAATTTATATAGCGCTTTTACCTCACCAGCAAAATAATAATAATAAAGTACATAATTTATATAGCGCTGAACCTTGTAAAGCAACAAAACCAAAAAACAAAGCCTGGCAAGAGAACTCCCCACACAAGGCGGAGCCCAGACTCCGCTCTCACAGTCTCCAGTCCACAGGCGGCAGCCCGGCCTTCTCCAGGGCGGCGTTGGCCCTGGAGAAACACCCGCAGCCCTGGAACTTGCCGAAGCTGAGCGGGGAGGGGTGGGCGTCTTTGAGCACCTCGTGCTTGCCGGCGTCGATCAGCTTCTCCTTCTTGTGGGCGAAGTTGCCCCACAGCAGGAAGACCACCTTGTCGCACCGCTGGCTGACGGCTCGGATCACCGCGTCCGTGAACTTCTGCCAGCCGTACGACTTGTGGGAGTTTGGCTTGTGACCTCTGTGGGGGGTGAGAGGGGTGGGGGGGTGAGAGGGGGGGGGATACAAGAAATGTTACTGTTGGGATCTGAGAATGTGATGTTGGGTTTTAAGCGCTTTAAAACCACTAGACTGCCTTACCCCGGAAATTTTCCGGGGCTAAACGGGCACCCTATACGCCTTAGGAGGTAAAGGGTAAAGGAGTCCCATAACCTATAAGGTAGTAGGGCAGCGAGGCGTCAGAGACCTCACTTCTCTAGGGCCAGCATAGTGAGGGCGGTGGCGCCCATCTCCTCTCCCTCGCTGCTTTACCTTCCCTGACCCTAAAGAGGGCAGGTACCCATTTACAGCTGGGTGAACTGGGGGAACTGTACTGAAGCCAAGGCGCGCAAACAGTCACCCATCCAACTGGTAACCACGCTCGACGCTGCTTAACTTGGCTGGGGGAAAGCGAGTGCTCCGACCACTGAGCTATCCCGTCCCCCCCTATACGCCTTACAACCCGGAAAATTTCTGGGGTGTCGAACCGACGTAAACAAGCCTGCTTCCTTGACTACAGTTAAAGGGAAAGAACTCCAAAATTAATGGAGATCACTCTCCTGTTGCTTGGCAACATCCAGCTGCAAAAACTGTGGCAAAAACGATCGTTTTTTTTTAGCTCGTATTTTGTGTTTTTATGCATGACTGCTTGGGAAGTTCTTGTTCAAAATGGCTGACACTTCTTGTTAAAGGCTTCAATAACTTTACACAGCTGTAAAAGTGGCAAATAAACCTGTAGATTTACCTAACAGTGATGAAAATGATCGCGTATGATTCAGGAGATCGTGTATTTAAAAAACAATGAATGAGATTTGACCTAGACTTATGTTTGACGTTATTGAGATGGGGGGTACTCAGAATGACAGTGGTAATGAAGAAATCATATTTTTGGTTGATTTTTTACATTTTAAATATATTTTCGCCGTGAAATATCATGCTAACCAATTTGAGCTTGCCTCGAAGTAATCTACAATATATATACTGTCATTGGGTAGACTATCAGGAATATTCATGTAGTAATTTCTGAGTAAGAGGGATATGAACATAGCAGTGGTACATAAGAATTTTATTCCCCAGCATATAGGGTGCACTTGCACTGGGCAGTTATGAGGTTACGGGTGGTTAAAAATACTTGATGTGGCCGTTTAGATACTGATGGAAGAAGGATGGAAACAGTGTGATTATAAATATAATCTACAATTCACATACTTTGTGCATGATATCTGTATGTACAGACGTTTACTGTGGAGTTTGAACTCGCGCGTGTAAAAATCTAAGTACAATACACTTTGACAGTGCAAGCGGAACATTTGTTGATATTGATCAGAAAAGTGAATGTTTTGTTAACATTTTTTCATGAAACATCATATTACAAACAAATAAAAAGCAATATCACAACTCGGTGTAACACACCCTACACTTTTAATGAAAACAATATTGAATATCACAACTCAATGGAACACACATCACACAACATGAAAACATAACAAATACAAAACAGTATCCTAACAGAGTCTTACACAAAGCTCCACACAACACCACATCACACACACAAAAACATCAAACCAGGCCACACCACTTTTTTTTAGCTCAAAACAAACAAATATTTGTCAATAGGTTATTCATACATGAGCTAGTCCTCTCAGCATTTTTAACTGTAAAATTGCACTTGATGAGATGATTCAAGTATTCTTGATCTGACTTTTATTGATTGATTAATTTTTTAAAATTCATTCTTTCATTTCCAGGGTTAATGGAATAAGCACGCACATGCTTTTTTAATTCAGTCCCTATGTCAGTACATGCATGCAGTTTTTGTAAATGTTATCAATCCCCACTGGCACACAATGGCCCGCTTTTCCGAAAAGCAGAACAGATTTTAACGTATGTGAAGATGTTCCGCATACGTTCACACACAGGACCTCGGTTTATGGTCTCATCTAAAGGATTTTCAGGGGAGTGGAGTTGGAACTAATGTCAGGGGGGAAAAAAATCCCCTTGAAAAGGTGTCTCCGACATGGCTTGAACCTGGCCTTAAACCCAGGCCATCCTATCATGAACACAACGCTCTAACCACCAGGCTTTCCTGTCCCGACTCGACAACGTGAAACCGCATCAGACCGCAACCATCATCACACCCTACTCCACCCGTCACCACACCACCCTGCCCTGCCCCACACCACACCACACCACCTTACACTGCTCTATCCCGCCCCAAACCCCCTGGCTCTACTCACTCCACAGTCAGGGTAGCATTCAGCAAGAACACGCCTTGTCTGGCCCAGTCCTCTAGACAGCCGTGGTCAGGAACGGTGAAATCGTCGACGTCCTCTGCCAGCTCCTTGAACATGTTGCGCAGCGAGGGAGGGATCTGGATCCCCTCCGGCACCGAGAAGCTCAGTCCATGGGCCTGCATTCAGTTAATAATAATAATAATAAATGGAACTTATATAGCGCTATATCTTGCAAAGACAAATCAAAGCACATGCATTCAACCTAATCTTACACAGTCATGCAATCAATGATAAATAATCAATAGTTTAAACAAACACATATTTACAAACATGGTGCGCTGCAGACAAAATCTATGAAATAAAATGTAAATAGTCAAATGTTTTTCAAAAGCACACACACACACACACTCACACAGGTCGTATACTTTAGCAGGGTGATAGGGCATGGGTTAGTGAAGGTGGGATAGCTCTGATATGAAACAGGAGGTGGGGGGGGGGGGGGGGGGGGGGGGGGAATCTTAGGTTTGAAATAAATATGTCTTGAGGCTGGATCTAAAAGTGTCATAACTAAGTTTCTGGCGAAGAGAGAGAGGGAGCTCATTCCAGGTCGATGGACCCGAAATAGAGAAAGAGCGGCGGCCAAAAGTGGATTGGCTGAATCTAGGTATTCGTAGGCACAAGGTATCTGCAGTAGAGCGGAGGGAACGTGAAGGCGGGTACAGGTTAAGACATTCACAGTTCACCACTTCAAGTTTACATGGTTTATTTTGCCGTTGATCTGGTCTACTCATCTGTTAGAGATGGATGGAGTGTAGAGAAGAATTATAAGACACAAGCTCCCTCTCCCTCTCTCTCCATGGCTCTCAACAGCCAATATCTTTCAGAAATCCAAATTACCTTTTTGACCGTTTAACACAACTTTTAGTTTTCGTGTCTAAAGTTAAGTTGTTTGTTTTATTCAATCCTAAAATGGTTATCTACCTGATTTAAAGGAAAAGAAAGAAAACGAATATATCTCTTAGTTATACCTATTAAAAATACAAACAAACAAAACTATGGCCTGAAATGTCTTTCTACCTGATTTTTTTTTTTAAATGAAAAAAGATTATATATGTCTAATACCTATCAACAACACCCCCCCCCCCCCCCCCCCCCCCCCCAAAAAAAAAAAAAAAAAAAAACCCACAAAAAACAACCCACAACAAAACCCCCCAAACAAACAACTAAAAACAACAAAACAAAAACCACCACACACTACCAAGAATAATTACCAAGAAACCAACCAACCAAAACAAAAGGCAAGCAAATTTGTGAATAAACTACAACAGCAACAAAACCACCAAATAATTGTCATTGAAATAACTATAAACATCACTGGATATTATATAACTTGCATTAGCACTTTGATTTGTTGCTTTACAAGATTCAGTGCTATATAAATTCCATACATTATTATTATTACTTTGGTACTTGTTGGATTTGTAATGAAATACTTACAACCATCATTATATCTTTAAGTTGTATTATAAATTTGTTATATATATTCTCCAAAAAGTCTCAATTTCAAGTAATAAACAGCCCAATCAACAATCAGATCAATCAATCAGATTTCATTTGTTTGCTATACAACATCAACCTATTTAAATTCCACATATTATCATCATTATCCCTAATATCAGTCAACAGATCACTCAGATAATCAATCAGCAATCATAAATTAGACGATCAATGAAAGCATTACCTGATCATCATCATGGTATGGGTCTTGACCCAGAATAACCACCTTGACCTGTGCACAAAAAAAGATCAGTTTGCATTTTATCACATTTTATTGATAATTCAACTTTATTTTTACTTCTCTAGTTCTACAATCGGTTTCAAATTTACAATTCATATACTCAAACACAAACAAGAAAATGATCTAGCAATATCCATTTTTTCCCCTTCAACAGAAAAACCCCCCACTGACCATTACTCAAATAAAACTTTACAGTTTATGCTCTAAATCTAAGTCCTTTTCTCTGGATGGAGTAACATGGATACTGCCAATAAGCGAAAGTTGGGAGGAGAGACTCAAGAGTCTGCTGAAAATAGATCTGTTTACCATAACTCATATAATATATGAAAACAAAACTGCGAAAGAATATGCAACTGAGACAGAGTAGTGGCCAGATAGATCTATGCTGGAAGCACGATACTACAAATTACAATGATTTATTTGTAAAGAACCTAATCATAAATGAACAAAACCCAATGAAACATGTGTGTATTATATCAACAGAGAGTGAGCGATGAAAGAACTTGGTCTCAGTGTCTACGGTAGAGCACTTACCTGAAATAACATGATGAGGAAAGAGGGCTGGAATTGATTCCCTTACAATTACATTAATGAATGTTTTTGTTAATAAAAAAAACAACAACAATCACCTTCATTACACACACACACACACATACACATACACACAGTGACACACACACACACCCAGAGGAGAATGCATTCTTAATTTTTTAAAAAGGAAAAGAATACCCCAAACTGTACAACATGTGCAATGTGCTGTTACTTAAACAGTAAATGTAGCCTAAAATTTTTTACCTCATATAATTATCTTCTATGAAACATGATTTAATGAGCTCTTCATACAGTGACAAATACTTCAAAAAGTCTACTCGCAAACACACACACACATGTGTATACCCACACTCTTGACTTACCCACCAACACACACGACACACACACACACGCTCACACACTAAGACAGACAGACAGACAGAAGAGATGATTGAGTAACTCTACCTAATTCTTTTTTTTCATTTTCTTTTCTTTTTTGTTTTGTTTCTCAGTTACAGCTCCAAGGTTCACCAATGGTGAAATTTTGCACATATATGCAGCCGTTTTTGCCCACCATAAAGGTAGCCACATTCCGGCTTCTGGAATACCTTTTTGATAGGAGTCAGATTGAAGGCATTGAAGATGAGATCCTGGGGAGGGCAAATCTGCACACTTTTCTTCGCGTAATCTTTCTTCAGGGCGGCTTCCAGGTTTAAGAAGGATTCTTCCTGCATTGCATCACTCAGCGCTTGGATCCAGCTGTCCTCTGTCAGCAGAGAAGACAGGGAGAACTTGTCATCGGCGCCTGCAGAGTCTGACCCCTTGGTTTTTGTTTCTGTGGGGGGAAAAATAATCAGAAAAAAAAAAATCTTTAGCAATGTCTTGGCAGTTTACTAAAGTCTGACATGCAAACGTTCAATCAAAACTGAGAAAAGAGACCAAACACTGAAAAAGAAAAGAAAAAAAACTGACAATTTGCTTTGATCAGATGATTTTCTCCATACTAGACAAGAAAGCTAATCATTCTGACAAGCTGGGTCCATCATGCAGCAGATATTTTTGTCTGTTTACAACAAATAAAGGAACCAACAACAGTAACTTGAGTAAGAAAGTTGAACCTGGCAAAATTATCTGGTGGATGGGGGGACAATTTCAGTAAGAAACAAACCAAAATACATAGGCCTACTCACTGTTTTCTTTAAATATGACTGGATGGCCCTGCACAAATGTGGCACACTAATAGGACACTAATCTACTATATAGTATTACTATTCTGAGTATTCACTATCACAGTATCAGTATGCCATTGGGAGAGCAACCTAAATTTTACAGACTTATCTGCTGTGAATGAAAGTACTAGTAGTATGCTATAAACTTATTACTGCAAAAATAATACACTTGTCTCCAGGAGAAAAATGGCGTCAATCGAGCTGCTTATAAATAGCTTAATTAGTAAAGAAGCATGTTAAGATAACAAAGTAGCACTGTTGCTAAAGGTCTATAGGGCCTAGATCCTTTACAATGTACAATATTCTAGGAAGACGATCATAAAACTGTCATTTCACTAAGTCATAAAATTAGAAATCCATTGGCCTCTGTCACAGTCAGAATATCACTGATCAAACATAAACCTAGACTGGCTCACAATGTCACATGCAACACACAAAAATCATGGATGAATTCATGACTACTACTACTGTACTAGGCTTACTTGGTTCTTTTGTCTTGGGCTTTTTTGCAGGACTTGCCACTTTCTCTGCAGCCTTCGATGTTCGCTTCCTTTTACTAGTTCTAGGCGGCATATCTGGTGTTTGTTGTTATAATTTATAAAATCTTGGCACCTGGAAATTTATCCGGATCTTCACACACAAAAAAAGTTTGTCGTCTGCCGCTTTCATCGAGAGCTGATCCTACGGGAGATCAGCTAGGCCTATAATCACGGAAAGCAATGAAACAGTAATCTCCCTTAAAACGTCAATTAAAAAAAAAATCTAGATGATACAACGGATAAGCAATTTATTTGCTTCTTTTTTCTTTATTTTTAAAATCAAGACAGTGTGTGTGTGCGTGTGTGTGTGTGTGTGCGTGCGTGCGCGCGCGCGCGTGCATGTTCGTGGGGGTTGTTCTCTTCGAATTTACATCTGTTCACTCTCAGACGAGAAAAAAATATATATATGAGGGGGGTTTGAGAATTGAGGTGGTGGTGGAGGTCCAACTGACAAATGCATGGGGGAAAAGTAGTCTAATCATGAAAAGAAATCGTGCAAAGCAAAAGGTACAATACAAAAAAAAGAACAAAACAAAACAAAATTTAAAAAAGTCATTAACGTTAATGAAACTATAATAAATGTCCTACAGGACTATGCCAGAGACCTTTTACAATATCAAATGCCAAATTCACATTAATGAATATGCTTCTAAGGGAGTTTTCAGAAAATTGGGGTAAAAATAGCTTTTGTATTCTTACATTCAAATATTATATGTGTAATAGAGATATTCTTACCACACAGACATACTGAATTTGGCTAGGAATGCATTAAGCTTTGTTCTATAAAACAAACTATTCCCTTTTCTTGCTGTGGAGATAATTATTTGAGTAAGCCTTAGACTGGCTCAGGACTCTTGCATTATCAGTATTGATGGCAGATCTGTTTAAAAAAATCTCTCTTTTAGGTGATACGTTTCTATGACCTTTCTCCATGATGTTTGTTCTAATAAGTGGTAGCCCTCTTGTAATGATAAAGGCACGTGCAATGCTACTGATTCCCGCCCATGCGTTACACCTCTTTTAGCAGCTCTATCAGCCCACTCATTTGGAAACAATCCACTGTGTGAAGGCACCCAACAGAATATGACACGTATGCCCTTTAAGGTTAAAGGTGTATGACATGCTTAATCTCTAATGCAATGTTTGAAGTTTTCTTGTACCACAAGGATTTTAAAGCATACAATACCGACTTAGATTCATCGCAAAGAAAGATTTCAAATATGCACAATGGCAAATCAAGAACATAATTTAGAGCCGAAAGGCAAGCTATGACATACGGGCTGGAAATTAATTTTTTTTTTTAAAGGGCTTTCATCATAGGGATCAGTGACAATAAAAGTGATAAATTTGCATAACTGTGGCCTATGAATTAGAAACTAATAAAACATAGAAAAACGTGCGGGTGTGCGTGCATACGTGTGTGTCTGTGTGTGCGTGCGTGTAAATGTATTTACTTATATTTATATCCTTATTTATGCATTAACTCATTGACAGAGTGACCACTTCATAATCATAATTGATATTGTAATTGATACTCCTGCCTCCCCTTACTTTCAGTTTTCAATGTAGGTCTCTAAGCATTGCTGTCATTGCGTCTAAAGCATCCAATGAACAATTTAGTAACACGCTACGCCGAATTCTATCCAATCATAGTTCGTGTAAGGTGCCATTTTAAACCAGCGCCATTTTTGAAACCGGAAGAAGACACCATAGCCTATCTCAGTATCTGTGATCAGAATATTGTTTACAAGAAAACCTAGCTTACAGAACGTCTGGTCTGGATTTGGATCTCAATAAGTACGTTGCAGGGCTTATTTGGCATTATTACTTGGGGGAGGGTGGAGGCTCCGAGTGTATGTATGATTTATATTTGTCATGTCGCAGATCAGGATGCCCTGATGTAGGTCTGTAGGTATTATCGAGTCGCCAGCTACTGAGCTACGCTTTTGGGCCAGTTTTATTCAGAAAATAGGAAATGTGAAGTATGTAGGCCTATATTTCCCCCTTTTACATTAGATATTTGTAAAAACACACTAACATTTTTGAGTAAAGTGTTGTGTTAACTGCACCGATTCAATGTTTAGGGCCACGCTTGTGCTGCTCTGATGAAAATATGTTTACTTCACCCCCTCCCCCTCCACTTTAAATAAATTCAGTTGTTTACAGCCCTAGTGATACAGTCTGTGTAGTGTAATGAAGTACAAGTATGGCCTCGGGGCAAAGTGGTTAAGTGTCGACCTCATGATCTGACGGTAACTAAGGGTGACAATATCATGCTATTGTTATTGTAAATTTATCTAATAATACTATTAATAAGCTGTCCATTTGAGGGCGTTTTTCTCTGGAGTTAATTTACAAGCATCAATTTTCCTTTCCCTGGAAAATCCCTGTTAAGTTTGATGAGACTTACAGTAAGTACACTGACTATAGTATAAAACTATAATATAAACCAAAATGCAGTATTTGAATACACACAGAACAATGAGAACATCTAAGTAGTAAGTTTTATTATCCACATGTGACAGTTGTCTAAGTAAAATGAAAGCAATTTCATAGGCAATGATAACTTATTAAGGCATGGAGTGCATTTTTTTGCAATCATATTTTTATGCAGCATGCATTCTGCAAGCTGGAGACAGATGCCATGAGATGGCTCTGTCAGATTCAACTTGGTCTTTTTAAAAAAGAAAAAAAATTCTTTATATTCTTTTTTAAAAATAAGATAATGCGTTGCTTTCATTGTTTCAAGAAAATACTGTGCAAGGCTCTCCAACTGAAAGGGACTCCTCAGATTCAGAGAATTAAGAAAGAAATAGTAAATATTGCAATAATTTATGAAGTCGTATGCTTGTTTACATCCTGTCCAGGGGTGCATATGGTTTTGTAAAATGCAGTACAACTTTTGTTATCTGTTCCCCACAGTACATAATGGCCTACTTGTCTGAAAGGCAGAACAGTTTTCTTTTATGTGTGGAAGGTGTGTGTGTGTTTGCGTGCATGCGTTCCCGTTTGACTTTTTAGAACTGTGTTTTATAACTCAGTGTCACTGACCTTGCATGTAAAACTTTTTATTTCATTTACATAACTTTCCTTATGGCTTATGTTGGACAGGTTTTTGCTGTGATGCCTCGAGAGTGAGCTGGTCGAGATCAGCCTCAATCTCTCATCACCATGGGTAGAGAGAGAGTGTTGCGGACATACGGTCACCACAAACAGCGATGTGTACTGACCGATGCCGGTGACATCTTTCGTTCAGCGGATGAAAGCCGGCATATTTTCAGCACCAGCAGCTCCGAGTCTGGCCTGGGACCCAGTGATTCTCTGGACAGCGTGGAAGCTTCTGTGGGTGGCCGCCGTGCAGCCAAAAACAAAGCGCTGTGAGTTGTGGTGTTGTGTCCTGAAGAATGCTATAGAGGAATAGTTAGAGTGTGTGATGCATGATTCTAAACTTGAAAAGTACTGAGGGTGAGGGTTTGAATCAATTCTTTACTGAACAGTTCAGGTGATGGGATTTTGGAGTTCCATCGTTTCCAACTTTTTATTTCTGTGCAAGTCTTTGGATAAGGCTCCAAACTTGTTCTCTGCGTAAATTTATGTATGCAGTGTGCACCATATTGATCTTGAAGTTGCACTAAAAAAAACCCATCCATCTTTCATGAAACGAAAGGCAAGCTATGACATACACTATACAGGCTTGGAATTAATTTGGAAAAAAAGGGCTTTCATCATACATTCATAGGGATCAGTGACAATTTTTTTTTAAAAATTGATAAATTTACATAACTGTGGCCTATGAATTAGAAACTAATAAAACATTGTTGACTGGTTATTTGATCTGTCACACTGCCATTTTTTTCATCAAGTGTTTTGTTTCAGAGTCAAGCTCAAAGCAAAGGAAGAAGAAGAAGACAAAGACACAAAGACCAGGGGCAACAAACGGAAAAGGCAGCCCAGTGAGAGAAAATCTGTCAGATTGTTCAGTTCAGACAAGGTAATGAGTTGGACAGTTTAGCCTTTCATGCAAGCTACTTAGCTAGCATACTACAACCTGAAATGAGAGAGATTTTCAACTTTTCGTGTTTACCGATTCTTTGTTGCTATAAATCAGAGGCACAGACAGTTGTTTTTGATCGTTAAAAATGGTAGGGTAGGTCACATACATTCTTTAGGGTCAGGGGAGGTAAAACAGCTAGGGAGAGGAGATGGGCGCCGCCCTCAATATGCTGGCCCCTAGAGAAGTGAGGTCTCTGATACCACGCTCCCCTACGACCTTATAAATTATGGGACACCTTTACCTTTTTACGTTCACATTACCACTCACAAGTCCTTCGGATGAGACTATAAACCGAGGCCCCGTGTTCGAACGCATGCAGAACATCTTGCGCACACATTAAATCCTGTTCCGCTTTTTGGAAGAGTAGGCCATTGTGTGCCGGTGGAAACGGATTCACAATGACAAAATTTACAAAACCGCATACACACGGGGACTGGATGTAAAAAAGCACATGAGTGATTATTCCATTATCCTCAATATAAAAGAATAAATAACAACTGTAGAGCAGGTGTGAAAAAGCTTACACGCATTAGAAAAGGCATTCGTATTCATCTGCATGTTATGTGTCCATGATAAAGGAGGGAGACATGCGAACAGCAGCATTTCAGTATGAAGACCTGGAAGACTTCTTGTGATGAAAAAGAAGGAGGCCCCCTCCACTCAACCTTTTTTTTTTCTGACCACAAGCACGGCTGAAGTAGTGCAAGAATATACAGCATTTTTCGCTGGTGGGATTTTACATGCATGCCTGTGGCAGTATGAACACCTTTGGCAGGGCAAGTAAAAAATAAAGAAGGGTTAGCTGTGTCCACAATTTTGGTTTTGCCTGTCTGCACAGTAGCCGTGAGTGGCAGTATGAATGTGGCGTATGGTGGCAAAAGTCGATCAAGATTCAGACTGGACCAAACTTGTAATTCTTTATGAATGGTGTATTGCGCTAGAGCATCAGTCCTTCTATGGTTGAACAACATATTATTTCCACATCATTTGTTATATTATATCTTCCTTATTATACTTTAAAAAAATTTTTTTTAGCTGTTGTATGCAAAAAGGTCTGTATTTTGTGGTGTTTTTTTTTTTAACAAGTGTGTGTACTTTTGGTCAATGCTGTCCATACAAATACTCATACTTCGTTTTTATTGATACATGTCTTCTTCTCCATTGAATGCTAAGACAACAGCTACTGTTCTCTGTCACATGAGTGAAAAAATGCGTTGTTGCTGCCATTAAGCGCCTGACAAGTCAGGCCCAGCACATCCAACTTTGGCATAGGATTGATAGGTTAATACTTCATTTTTATTCAGTAGACCAATGTTTTTTTTATTCATGAGACTAATATTGTAATAATGTATGGTATGAGGAATAAGCTGTGAGAATATCCTCAGTAATGTTTTATTTGTATTGATTCTAAGGATGTTTTTGATGGGATTTGAGTTTTATCCTGTCAAGATCCATAGCTTGTTATATCTTTTCACCTAGGCTGGCCCTGATTCTTTTTTCGTACACACATAACGTTTGTATTGACTGCTGCTGTGTGCCTTCTGTTGTCAGGACAGCAGCGGCGGTGGGACACCAGCACAGAAACGAGTTTCTCGTCGACCCCTTCGTGACAGGAATCATGAGGAGCCGACAAGCCGACGTCAACCCAGCAAAGGGAAGCAACCCAAAAGACAGGCTGCCAGGAAAGAGCAGAACAAATCAGACACGCTGCAAAAGGAGAAGCTCAAACTGATCAACTTCAGCGAGTTTGACGACTACAGCCTGATCATTTCCGACTCCCCTTTCAGAGACGGAAAACCCACGGAAAGTCGGTGGACGGTCTCCAACAGCTCGGGACGAGCACACCGCGTGACTCGACCTGCGAAAGAACGACGCCTAGTCCCGATATACACACGGCGGACATTTCATTCATTCCTGCCATCTTCGAGAATTCGGATGTGATAGATGACCGAGAAAAGTGCTTTTCTGACTGTTACTCGATAGCTTCCCCAACGTTAGACCATAGCGACGTTGTGTTTCTGTCGTCAAGCCCTTGCAGGGAGCGTGCAAAGCATGAAAACCACAAGGAGGGGAGTGACGGCGACGGCTCCCAGCAGAAAAACTTGGAGAGGTTAGAAAACAGTTTCGTCTCGTTGCACGTCAGCGACCGACAGTTACGGAAACGGAAAGAACCGGTGAAAACGCGAACCCCCCCTTCAGACCGCTCGGACGGGGCGAGTTTAACCGACAGTCAGCTGGAAGATCCCATAGCAGCTGAGTGCATCATTCGGATTAAAAAACTGCACATGAACCTGCGACCTAAAATGGCCTCGGTCAACTCTCAGGGCGACGTGAACCATGTCAGTGTGTTTGACGGTTCGCGCAGCTTGTTTGAGTCGTCGATGACTGCGGAACCGAACCTGCCATCCCCTGAGCCAGCAGCGCCCACTGCGGCTGACAACGAGAACGACGATGGCGAGCACGAATGGTCCGACATCACCGGTGGTGAGACCAAGGGCTCGGATCTCAGTGCCATCGTGGAGGATGAAGAGGATCACGGGGATGAAGAAGAGGATGAGGAGGATGAAGAGAAAAGTAGTGAGGAGGAGGACGATGAAGAGGAGGATGAGGAGGAGGAGAGTGAGGATGATGATGATGATGAGGGGACTGAGGAGGAAGACGGAAAATCCTCTGGTGTTCGACCTGACCTGTCTCATTCTTTTGCCGTAAGTTGGAGCATTTGTTATATAACAAACACACGTACATAACATTAAATATATATGTATACACTCTTGCATACATGTGCATATATGTAAATGGAAACACTACAAACAATCACAGTTGCGTGCGCACACAAACACGCGCGCACACACACACAAGCAGACGCTGGTTTAAAAAACTCTCATTGAAAGCATAGCAACAAGAACCTAGCGCTCGCAGGCATTGTATCTCAACTCTAAAATAACTGGTATGACTAAGTGATGAAATAGTTAACCTGGCTTAAGCTTGCCATGTGCACAGTTTAAGAACTCTAACATCAGTAGCATGTCTCAATTCTGTTAAAATATTTTCTTTGTTGAGATATAAGATTTATGGAATCAGACTTAAGCATCTTTATATACATATATATAATTATGCATTGTTTATTTAGTTTGCTCTGAGAACATACTGTAGTGTTACCTGGGCTACATTAGATTTTAATCCAGGATGTTTTTATTTTTTTCAAAATATACTACTGTCCACTATAAAATGAGTTGCACTGCACCTGATTCACTTTTCCACCAGAACTGTAGAAGCCTGTTTAGGCAAGTGGGGGTTATGTCGATTTTGAGATTTTGATTGAGGATAAAAGTATCAAGCTTTCTTCAATCTTGTACTGAAGCAGTAAGTCATACTTTTGTTTTGCTGTAAAATTGTATTTAAAAACACCCAATTTCTCATCCTGATCATCTATAGATTACAATGAAAAATTCATGAATTTCTTAATTTGGTACTTCCTGACGTCTAGCATTCCATTTTGTTATAACTTTTCATAGATTCATCCGATTTTCAGTCTGGTTTTTTTCATTGAATTATGAAAAGCTTTTCTTTCCTTTTCATTATTATTGTTATTAGTACTATTATTATTTTTATTATTTTTAATTTATTATTGCATATCAGTAACATGCTAACAATAAGAAATTGACCTCCGGTGTAATATGACGCATTCTGTGGAGGAGGATCACACATATCTATCAGTTTTGAGCCAATTAGAGGAAAAATTCTCTGGCAGGCTAAGAGTGCACGACTTTGCAGCTTTGTCTCTACACACACACACACGTATATATATATATATATACACCACTCATTCAATGGGGGGTCACTCAAACTGATGGGCAGGAGGTGCTGACCCCGCGCAAAGCCACGAAGGAGAGCGGAGAGGAGCTGTCTCCGCTGGAGAAGGTGTTGGAGCAGTGCGGTCAGCAGGAGCCCGTGGCCTTCACCACCGCCATCCCTGCCAGGTCAGTCACTCATGCTGATAGCAGACGTTTGTGGCCGAGTGGGTAGGACCGCTACCACCTCCATCCCATGGGTCCATGAAGTCATTGAGTTCGAACCCGGCGTTGTCCGGTGAATTCATAAGTTTTGGGGATTTTTAGGACCATCTCCCAGGTCGGCTTCGAGTGCAGACCTGCCTATACCTTAGTTTCTTCTTCTTCCTTTTTTGTCATGTTTCTCCCAGGGGAGGTTTGACATTGATGAGCCTTCTCCATCTCTCTCTGTTTTGAGCTTCCTCCTTATTTATACCCCTTTCTCTAAGATCATCTGCAACACAGGCAGCCCAGGTCTTGCTAGGTCTTCCCTTTGGTCTCTTTCCATGCACTACGAAGTTCATTGCTCTCTTTATGGTGTGGTGGTCTGCTTTCCGTTGAACGCGCCCAAGCCAGCGCTTTAGTTTCCTTCATGTATAAATACCACATGCAGAAGATCAAATATGCACGTTGAAGATCCCATAATTCATGTCACCGTTCAGTGGGTTACGGACTCTTGAACATACCCAGCATATATCGCTGAAGTGGGAATGCTGTTGCTGCTACCTTCATGGTGGGGAAAAACAGTCACTTATGCAGAATGTCATCATTTTATTTTATTTTAATTTTTATTTTATTCTTTTATATCGAGGATAATGGAATAAGCACTTATGTGCCTTTTTATGTCCAGTCCCCGTGTGTGTGCGGTTTTGTAAATTGTCATCTGTTCCCACTGGCACACAATAGCCTACTCTTAACGAAAAGCGGAACAGGTTTTAACGTGTGTGCAAGATTTTTTCTCCCTGGTTCCAATTTATATTATAAATTTTTAAAATATCTGAAAATTTAAAAAAAAATACCCCCTTGAACGGGAATCGAACCCGGGGTCTCAATTGCGAGCGAAGTGTTCTAACCACTATGCATCCTTCTTGGGAACCTTGAACCCACGGAAAAACGAAAGAAAAAGAAAAAAAAAGAAAAAAACCTGACCTGCTCACCCCAGGGCCTCTGGCTCATCCCCTTCAGGGGGGGGGGATGGGCCCTTTTGGTTTTAAAAATTGAACCCTGACTGACCCTGGGTTCGGCGACCCCCAAGGCGGGGGTTGATAAGGGATTTTTTTTTCCCTGAGTTAGTTGCTCAGAAATCCACCCCCTCCCTCCAAAGTCCTTCAGATGAGAGTAAAACCCATTCCCCTGCAAAGCACACAAAATTTTTTTGCACATGTAAAAACCTTTCCGCTTTTCAGAGAGTAGTCCATTACGTGCGGAAAACAGATGACAAAAGAACAGATGTATAAACTAGTGTCGTGCCAACGTCATATTATGGTGATATGTATTTTTTTTTTATTTTTTTTTAAGTTATGACAAAAATCCCTGAATTGGAAGCTTAAACCTTTAAAGGTGGTAAAAATGGTTGCATACACAAAACCTCACCATTAGAGTTCTAGCTGAGGAACCAAAAAACAACAAAACCCCAACCAAAAAAATCAGGAAACAAACATGCAAACTCTTTCTTTCTAGGTAGGTGTGTGTCTTCAATTTTACGTCTGTTCACTTAAAGTGATATTAGACGAAGGTAGGTGCATTACCTCTTAGTCTAAACCATCGATCCACTGTCTAGAAAGGCACTAGGTTGTGAGCACAGGTTATTTTGGGGGAGGGGGTGGGGGGCAGAGGTCCATTCCTCAGCTAGAGTTCTGAGGTTCACCCATGGTGAGATTTTACATATGCGACCGTTTTTGGCCACTATGAAGAAGTCGCGTTCCGACATTTGGGATCTGACTCTGAGTATGTCTGATATTTGTGTGCAGGATTCTGCGGAAGTGTGTGAAGATTGGTGAGGGGGTGTACGGTGAAGTGTTCCGTGCCATGCACAACGGGGAGTCTGTAGCTCTGAAGGTCAGTGGACATTTTGGGTTAAAAAACAAGAGATCTGTTTTTTTCTTTTTATTCATTTGTTTCTTCATGGTGTTATTTTATCTATCTATCCATTTATTCATAAATAAGAGAGATCTGTTTATCTGGGTTTTTTCCTTTGTTTCTTTATCTGTTATTTTATCTATCTATCCATTTATAAATAAGAGAGATCTGTTCATCTGGGGTTTTTTTCTTTGTTTCTTTATCTGTTATTTTATTTATCTCTCCATTTATTTATCTGTGTTGACTTTTTCTGCACTCAGGAAATGTACTATGTGTGATAGGTGGATTCCTCTTTGTCGAACACTCAGACAACTATTGCTGTCTGTCATATGAGTGAAAATGCGCTACGTTGCTGTTTTTGCTCTGTAATATTTTGTTTGTAACTGTGTGCAGATCATTCCTATCGAAGGTGATTTCACAGTGAACGACGAGCCCCAGAAAACATTCAGGGAGATTTTACCAGAGATTGTTATCTCAAAGTAAGTGTCAGTACAGTCAAGCATCATTTGTGTGTGTCAAGTAAAGTCAAATTTTTATTTCCAGATGGTCCATTGAGTAAGCAATGCATTTGCTTTTTTTCCATCAAGCCATCTTGCCATCAAACCATGTGGTGTGTGTGTGTGTTTCATTAGTTTTGGATTTTGTTGTTACTGCTAGAGGTTTGTCAGTCCTGTCTCCCCTTTGTTTTTCTTTCATTGAGTCAGCTAGTGTATCACCTTTATTCAATTACATAAGTGGTACTTTCCTTCAGAATAATGGGGGAAAAAAAGAATATCCCTGCAAATCACATTTGCCAATAAATAGCAAGATTATATTTAGAAATGGTTACCTTGTTCTGAGTGAAAGGAAACTGGTTGTGAAAAGCAAATGCATTTTTTATCATATTGACATCAGTATGATCACAGCTGTCAGTTTCCCTCATGTTCAGATACTCTCAGCTGCTATCCATTCCATCCCATCCCAGCCCACCTGGGGCCAGCTGGTGCTAATTATAGCAGGAGCTGACCGCATTTGGACTTAGTAAAAGGAAGGGGTGCGCAAATTTTAGCGCTGGACCCTTGACTGAGTTATGCTGGATTTGCGCGCTGTGTGTCATGTGATTATCAAAAATTCTGAATGAAAGTTTTAAATAAAAGAGACGCAGACAGTTGTTGCCATTTTCTGAAGCGGTTGAAACCTGAAGTGAACTTTCTCGACTGTCTGTTTATTTCTCCAGTGAACTGAGCCGACTGAGGGAAGGAGAGGAGAACAGCACGCCCAACTTCTGTCCTGTCAGAAGGTAGCCTGACTGACACGATCAGTCGTTTTGCTTATGTTTTTGTCAAAGAGATGGTCTTTTCCAGTGAAAAAAAAGATTGATTGAAAGGTTGAAAGTCATAATTATTTAAAAGAATTTTTCTTTTTTATTAGAAAAACCCAAAGTTTGTCAAAAGTCATGGTGAAAGATTTTTTATGTTCTTAAAAAAAAAAAAGAAGAAAAAAGCTGGATGTACTTTAACTCTTTTGCCACCAAGTTTCTGATGGAAGATTTCTCTTTAGTACCAAGTATTTTTCAGCTCTTGGTGATTTCTCTGCATTCATTCTTGTGTCAGAATAACACGGTCATTTTTTCCCCCACTTAAAACTGGGGGGAGGGGTGAAGGACGGACATTATGTCTGCTATCAACTGCACACACAAGTCATCTATAGATGTGAAACCTTGTTGCTGTTTTGAAAGACTGTGATCTGTGCTGTTGATGAAAGTCGCCTAAGGCGGTGAACGGTAGTGTCGACTAAAAAGTTGCCTATGGCAGCGTAAGAGTTACAGGAGAAAAAGATTTATTGACTTAACAGAAAGGCTCAAAGCGAAAACAAAAGTCCAGTTCTTAAGAATCACAATTCAATAACTGTACATGTGCCTCCAGTTGCATTGTTAAGACAAGTGTCAATGTCAGTGAAAATTCTGTGGAATTCAGTGATGCCTTAAATTTTTCATACCCTTCTAACTTTTGTATCTGCAGTGTTGATTTAAAACAACACCCAACTGCACATGTTAGGTTAATTTAAATCTAGTGTATATAATGTTCATTGTGGTCGCAGAAACCAGTTTGTGTAAATCTCAGTAACTGCTAACGTGGTCTTATAAATTTAGATCTAACATAAAACATGTCTGTAGTATTTGGAAACTACGACACTTTTGTCATTTTCAGTTTCTGCACATGCTTTGTAAATTCTGTTTTGAAATATAAAAGGTCACTAAATACTAGGCGTTGATTGTGGATGTATCTTTTTTTTCCCAGTGTGTCACTGGTGCAGGGTCGATACCCAAAGGAACTGCTGAAACAGTGGGACATTTTCCACAAGAAGAAGAAATCAGAAAACGACCGTCCTGGTAATTCCTGTTGTCTTTGTCTTGTATTGCCTAAGATTGTCGTCTCTTTCTTTCTCCTTCTTTTTGTCTATGCCTGTTTCTCTGTCTTTGTTTCGCTCAGTTGATCAGTTTATTCTCTGTGTCTGTCTTCCTTTGTCTCACTCTCTGTCTATCTGTCTGTCTCCCTCTCTCTAAAAACTAATCTTATTTAAAATATTAAAAAGGGGGTAATTTTTTTCCCCCATTAATGTCTCTGCAGTTGCACTTGCTACACAGAATCCAGTTTGTGGTTTTTTTGTTGTGGTTATCATTTATTGAAATTGAGTGGGGTTTATTTATTTATTTTATTTTATTTTATTCTTTTATATCGAGGATAATAGAATAAGTACTTATGTGCTTTTTTTTTATATCCAGTCCCCGTGTGTATGCAGTTTTGTAAATTTTGTCATCCGTTCCCACCGGCACACAATGGCCTACTCTTACGAAAAGCGGAACATGATTTAACGTGTGCGCAAGATGTTCTGTGTGCGTTCGCACACGGGGCCTCGGTTTATAGTCTCATCCGAAGGACTAGGGTTAATTTTTCATGTTCCTGGTGGTGGCTTTTCTCTGTGTGTGTGTGTATGACTGTGATTGTGTGTATGTGTTTGAAAAGTGAAGTGATGGTGTGACGGTCTGATGTGATTTTCCAGACATGTTCGGGGACGAGCAGCTGTACATCATGCTGGAGTTTGTGGATGGTGGCTGTGACCTGGACTCCTGCAAGGTAACCCCTCACTGCTGTGTGTCTGACTGGACTGCCACTCTTTGGCCCAGGCCCAATGAAAGCTCTGTCAGTTTTTGAAGTCGGCTAAATGCCAAGGCCTACACTTAAAAATGCTGTTATGTTGTAAAATGTGTTAAGATTGCCTTCAGCCATGACAAGCTCTTATAATTTATTTATTTTTTATTTATTTATTCTTTTATATCAAGGATAATGGCATAAGCACTCATGTGCTTTTTTACATCCAGTCCCCGTGTGTATGCAGTTTTGTACATTTTGCCATCGGTTTCCACCGGCACACAATGGCCTACTCTTACGAAAAGTGGAACAGGATTTAACGTGTGCGCAAGATGTTCTGCATGCGTTCGAACACGGGGCCTCGGTTTATAGTCTCATCCGAACCTGCACTCTCCGTTAAGGAGAAAAATCCTCTGAAGTCGAAGTATGGATGGCTTATATGGCAAGGTACTTGGAAAACTGTCATTCACGCAAACTTCTCATCTGGTGTACTTCCTATCTCACAGTGATTCCCAGGTGGGATGAGTGAGTCGGAGTGCATATTGTGGGTGTTAAGCTGGTGAACGCACAACAACTGCCACTCTTGATTCTATCTTCGGATTTGCTGCAGACTTTTTTTTCAAGGCTAGCTAGGCCGCAGCAGAAAGCAAATCCAGCATAACTCAGTCAAGGGTCCAGGGCCCAGTGTTAAAATTAGCATGCCTTCCTTTTACCAAATCCGAGTGCAGTCAGTTCTTACTATAGTTAGCACCAGCTGGGCTATGTTGAGGTGGAATGAATAGCAGATGATAGTAGTTTAAAGTGGGGGAAAACTGAGAGCTGTGAGACAGTAGTTTTTGTGTGCGTGATTTGGAAATTTGTGCGTTTATGATGCTTCAGTGTCGACTTTATCCAACACACCATGTCTGTTTTGGTTTTTTTTCTTGTGGAATTCATGATTCAAGTTGGCGTACAAGTAAAATCTGCTTTGTACTTGGTTACTGTTTTGTCCTCATTTTCTTGTATAGTATGGTGGCCAAATTTTAACCATTCAAGGCCTTGGAAATCTGTACACAAAAGTAGAAAGTTTGCAAGCTCTTTTCACAAGCACAATGAGTGCTTGAAATCTTAGTCTAACATTACATATTTTGATGAGTTCTGGATGATGCCTTGAATGTTCACGACTGCTATTTCAAAAGTGAAAGTTCTGTCCTTTTCTTGGTTTTGTGTGAGTGTGTGTGTGTTTTCAGCTTCTTCAAATGCAGGCCTAATTGTACCAGACAAATATGTCTGTAACTGCTCTCACAATAGGAAGCTGTTGGTGTATTAACAATATTACTAAACATACCGACTAAAACAAGCTTTGGGATTCCGGGAGACGTTTCAGTAAAAATAGCATCCCCACCTTCTGTAAGAAATTCTGTGTTAGGAATTCCCTCTTTTCTATCCCTCTCTTTGATTCTGCCTTGTTCATTTTCTTCCTGTCACCTCTTCCTTTTTGTCCATTTTTTTGCCTTCTTGGTCCATCCTCCTGCCTGTTTTTCTATAAAGACTTTGAAGATAACGATTCTCTCCCATGCTTCTTCTTCTTCCTTTTTTGTCATGTTTCTCCCAGGGGAGGTTTGACATTGATGAGCCTTCTCCATCTCTCTCTGTTTTGAGCTTCCTCCTTATTTATGCCCCTTTCTCTAAGATCATCTGCAATGCAGGTAGCCCAGGTTTTGCTAGGTCTTCCCTTTGGTCTCTTTCCATCCACTACAAAGTTCATTGCTCTTTTTATGATGTGTTGGTCTGCTTTCTGTTGAGCGTGCCCAAACCAGCGCAGTCTATTGTACTAGCTACAGACTTCAGATCATCAACTTTGTACAGTCAAGGGTCAATTCTCTCCCATGCTGAAGTGAGATACTCTGGGTCTTGACTTGTCAGGCTGCTTTACGGCATTTTCATTCATATGACAGACAACAATGGTTGCTGTCTGAGTGTGTGACGATGACAAACGAAGAAGGAGAAACAAGCCGCAGCTGTCAATTTTTCCCATTTTCAGCTCCTCTCAGCTGCTATCCATTCCATCCCAGCCCAGCTGGTGCTAATTATTATAGCAGGAACTGACCACACTTGGACTTAGTAAAAAGAAGGGGCGCACTAATTTTTAGTCCTGGACCCTGGACCCTATACTGAATTGTTTTGGATATTCGTACTGAGAAGCTGCTGTGACTTGTCTGAGGGGATCACGGATGTAAGATATAGCACTATATAAATTCCATTTATGATGATGATGATTTATTTGTGATTATTATTATTCATTATGATGATCTGAAGTCTGTAGCTAGTACTGATAGACTGTGCTGGTTTTGGGCACGTTCAACGGAAAGCAGACCACCACATCATAAAAAAAGCAATGAACTTCGCAGTGGATGGAAAGAGACCACCAAAGGGAAGACCTAGCAAAACCTGGGCTACCTGTATTGCAGATGATCTTAGAGAAAAGGGCATAAATAAGGAAGAGGAAGCTCAAAACAGAGAGAGATGGAGGAGGCTCATCAATGTCAAACCTCCCCTGGGAGAAACATGACAAAAAAGGAAGAAATTATTATCATCATCATCATTATCGTCATTATGATGTGTTGCAGTTGAGCAGTGCGGTTCAAGCGGTCAGCGTCTTGAAGCAGGTGGCCTGCGCCTTGGCGGTGGCAGAACAGGAGCTGTGGTTCGAGCACCGGGACCTGCACGTGGGCAACGTGCTGGTGCAGTCCACAGGAGAGGGGGAGGATGGGGAGGGGGAGGGGAGGGAGGTGAGGGCCACCCTGTCTGGCCAGCCCCTGTGCATCGAGACCCACGGCGTGCATGTCAGCATCATCGACTTCACTCTCTCACGCCTCACCAAGGGTCAGTGGATAGTGTGTGGTTTGTGGGTGTGTGTGTGTGAGGGGGGGTGGTGGGGGGAGGATGGGGGGGGGGGGGTGAATGAGGCTGTTAGTGAGTGTGTTTATGTGTGTGTGTGTGTTTGAGAGGGTGGGGAGGGGGTGTGAGTGAGGGTGTTAGTGTGTTTATATGTGTGTGTTTTGTTTTGTTTTATTTTATTTTTTTATTGTGCTTATGTGTGTGTGTAGTGTTGTTTTATTTTATTTTATTGTGTTAATGTATGTGTACTGTTTTGTTTTATTTTATTCTTTTATTGTGTTAATGTGTGTGTTGTGTTTTGTTTTATTTCATTTTATTCTTGTGCGTTTATGTGTGTGTAGTGTTTTGTTTTACCCTTTACTAGTGTTTTGTTTTATTTTATTTTATTCTTGTGTGTTTATGTGTGTGTGTGTTTTTTTATTTTTTTGGATTCTTTTATTGTGTGTTTATGTGTGTGTGTGTTTGTTTTATTTCATTCTTTTATTGTGTGTTTATGTGTGTGTAGTGTTTTGTTTTATTTTATTCTTTTATTGTGTGTGTGTGTTGTTGTGTTTTATTTTATTCTTTTATTGTGTGTTTATGTGTAGTGTTTTGTTTTATTTTATTTTATTCTTGTATTGTGTGTTTATGTGTGTGTTTTGTTTTATTTTATTTTATTCTTGTATAGTTGTTTATGTGTGTGTAGTGTTTTGTTTTATTTTATTTTATTCTTTTATTGTGTGTTTATGTGTGTGTGTGTGTGGTTTTGTTTTATTTTATTCTTGTATTGTGTGTTTATGTGTGTGTAGTGTTTTGTTTTATTTTATTCTTTTACTGTGTGTTTATGTGTGTGTGTGTTTTGTTTTATTTTATTCTTGTATTGTGTGTTTATGTGTGTGTAGTGTTTTGTTTTATTTTATTCTTGTATTGTGTGTGTAGTGTTTTGATTTTATTTTATTCTTTTATTGTGTGTTTATGTGTGTGTAGTGTTTTGTTTTATTTCATTTTTGTATTGTGTGTTTATGTGTGTGTAGTGTTTTGTTTTATTTTATTTTATTCTTTTATTGTGTGTTTATGTGTGAGTTTTGTTTTATTTTATTCTTGTATGTGTGTTTATGTGTGTGTAGTGTTTTGTTTTATTCTTTTATTGTGTGTTTATGTGTGTGTAGTGTTTTGTTTTATTTCATTTTTGTATTGTGTGTTTATGTGTGTGTAGTGTTTTGTTTTATTTTATTTTATTCTTTTATTGTGTGTTTATGTGTGAGTTTTGTTTTATTTATTCTTGTATGTGTGTGTTTATGTGTGTGTAGTGTTTTGTTTTATTCTTTTATTGTGTGTTTATGTGTGTGTAGTGTTTTATTTTATTTTATTCTTTTATTGTGTGTTTATGTGTGTGTGTGTTTTGTTTTATTTTATTCTTTTATTGTGTGTTTATGTGTGTGTAGTGTTTTGTTTTATTTTATTCTTGTATTGTGTGTTTATGTGTGTGTAGTGTTTTGTTTTATGTTATTCTTGTATTGTGTGTTTATGTGTGTGTAGTGGTTTGTTTTATTTTATTTTATTCTTTTATTGTGTGTTTATGTGTGTGTAGTGTTTTATTTTATTCTTTTATTGTGTGTTTATGTGTGTGTGTGTTTTGTTTTATTTTATTCTTGTATTGTGTGTTTATGTGTGTGTAGTGTTTTGTTTTATTTTATTGTGTGTTTATGTGTGTATTTTGTTTTGGTTTATTTTATTTTATTCTTGTGTGTTTATGTGTGTGTAGTGTTTTGTTTTATTTTATTCTTGTGTGTTTATGTGTGTGTAGTGTTTTGTTTTATTTTATTCTTTTATTGTGTGTTTATGTGTGTGTAGTGTTTTGTTTTATTTTATTCTTTTATTGTGTGTTTATGTGTGTGTAGTGTTTTGTTTTGTTTTATTTTATTTTATTGTGTGTTTATGTGTGTGTGTATGTTTTGCTTTATTTTATTCTTGTTTTGTGTTTTATGTGTGTGTTTTGCTTTATTTTATTTTATTCTTTTATTGTGTGTTTATGTGTGTGTAGTGTTTTGTTTTATTTTATTCTTTTATTGTTTGTTTATGTGTGTGTAGTGTTTTGTTTTATTTTGTTTTATTCTTTTATTTTGAGGATAATGAAATAAGCACTCATGTGCATTTTTTACATCCAGTTCCCGTGTGTATGCAGTTTTGTCAATTTTGTCATCCGTTCCCACCAGCCCACAATGGCCAACTCTTCCGAAAAGCGGAACGGGTTTTAACATGTACGCAAGATGTTCTGGGTGCATTCCCACATGGGACCTTGGTCTTATCCGAAGGATTTTTGCAGGGGTGGAATCGGCACTTATGTTAACTCCAGAGGAGAGTGTGTGTGTGTACTTTTATTTATTTATTTTTTATTTATTTTATTCTTTTATATCGAGGATAATGGAATAAGCACTTATATGCTTTTTTTACATCCAGTCCCCGTGTGTATGCGGTTTGTAGATTCTGTCATCTGTTCCCAACAGCACACAATGGCCTACTCTTACGAAAAGCGGAACAGGATTTAACATGTGCGCAAGATGTTCTGCGTTCGTTCGCACATGGGGCCTCGGTTTATAGTCTCATCCGAAGGACTTTTGGGGAGGATGGAGTCTGCGCTGATGTTAACTCCAGAGGAAAATATCTCCTTGAACGGGAATCGAACCCGGGTCGTCAGATTGCCAGGGCAATGTGTGTGTGTGTGTGCATTTGTGTGTGTGTGTGTGTGTGTTCACAAGCCATGAAATGTCACCTTTAAATTGAGAAGTGTGTAACTCAGGAATCACAGCTTTCTGACAAGAAAACTTAAACCTGACTTCTTTTTTTTTCCCGTACGTTCACATATTTTTTCCCATCGTTGTGTTTCAACCAGATGGGTGCACGGTGTTTTGTGACCTGGCCACTGACGACACTTTGTTTGAGGGCGAGGGCGACTACCAGTTTGAAATCTACAGGATGATGAAGGCAGAAAACAAGTGAGTGCGATACCAGCGCCTTCTTTAATTTCCTGCTTGTCACATCTGTCAGTTCCCCCCCACTTTCAGCTGTTATCCTTTCCAACCCAGCTGGCGCTAATTATAGCAGGAACTGACCACACTTGGATTTTGATTTTAAGCACTGGGCACTGGATTCTTGACGGAGTTATGCTGGATTTGTTTCTCTGTCTTGTGTCTCTTTTCTATTAGTTCTTCAGTTTAACATCCTTCCACCAAAAAGTGATATTAGACGGTTAAGTGTTTGTGTGTGTGTGCGTGCGTGTGTGTGTGCGTGCGTGCATGTGTGTGTGCATGTGAGTGTGTGTATTGTATGTATACGTGCCTGCATGTGTGTGCATATAATGAGTGTATGTGCGTGCGTGCGTGTGTATGTGTGTGTGTGAATGAGTGAGAGAGTGTGAGTGTATGAGTGAAATTGTGTGCATTTGTGAGGGTGTGAGTGTATGTGTGTGTGCTCGCCGCGCGTGTGTGTGTAAATATATCAGAGAAATTGTGTTATGTATGTGTGTGCCTGTATGTGTGTGTGAGTATGTGCGTGTATATGTGCGTGAGTGTATGCGTTGCGTATGCATATATGTGTGTTTGTGTGTGTATGCATATGTGAGTGTGTGTGCGCGGCGCGCGCTTGTTTGCGTGTGAGCATGCGAGTATGTGTGGGAGTCTTGCGTGCGCATGTGTGTGTGTGTGTGTGCGCGCACATGTGTGTGCCAATAAAATGACCTAAGCAAAAAACAGTTATAAAGAACCTAGGGCCTTACTATTTGAAATAACTATAGGAGAATAATCAAGAACATGTTTCTAAATCTTCAACCAGTCAAGGATAACAAATAGAACAAGAAAAACTCCGAAAACTAACAATAGATACTATAACTAGCCAAAAAGTTTGGACTTTGGGAACGTTAACATATTCTACGTAGATATTAGCACAAAGTATGGGGTAAAAAACTAAGGGCATTTAGAGAGGTTTACAGAACATTCATTAAATGATAAGCTTTAAAACAGGGTGATAAATCACAGGAAGATACCGACTGGGCTTTTTTCTGTCACTGTCTGTGAGTGCTTGAAAAGTTCAGTGGATGAAGAACACCAGGTTTGGTGGTTGGTTTGGTTGTTGTTTTTTTTCTTCTTTCTTTTTCAAACTGTTGTTAGCTCGACTCTTTGAGTCTCCCTGTGTGAAATTTGGGGTTGTAACGCATTATAGGTTGCTGAATTGGAAGAGCAGTATGATTTTGTCAGTTTGATTAGGATGAGTGATATTTGGCCATGTTTTTTTTTGAAAAATTGATGTATTAACAAAAATGAGTAAAACCATAAAAATTGTACTTGATTGGAATATTTGTAGCGTCTGTTTTCTTGATATGTATAAACCATCTTTTCATAAATGCTCATTATTTTTTTGAGAATTTTCAAATTGCATCTTATCACAGAATCTTTTGAACACCCTTGAGCGCTTTGATTTGTTGCTTTACAAGATTCAGCGCTATATAAATTCCATACATTATTATTATTATTATTATTATACTCATTATACTCATGTACACTGGTGTCGTGTTTAGACACCATCCCCAAAGTTGGAATGCAGCTACCTAAATGGGGAGCGGGGGGGGGGGGGGGGGGGGGGGGGGGGGGGGGGGGGGGGGGGGGGGGGGGGGGGGAAAAAGGAACAGAAGAGAAAATCAATACTAATATTATGTATTATTATATACCACTTTAAGTCACAAAAGATCTCTCTGCATGAAATTTGGGCTTCTCTCTATGGGGAGAGCACGTCGCCACAAGAGCAGTGCCGCTCATTTTTTTTTGTTGCTTTTCCTGTCTGCAAGTGTATTTGGTTTCTTATCAGAGTGGCCTTTTTCTACAGAATTTTGCCAGGGACAACTTCCTTGTCACCGTGGGTTCTTTTACGTGCGCTGAATAATTATGTGTAACACACGGTACCTTGGTTTATCATCTCATTCCAAAAGACTAGCACCTAGACCACCAATCAGTTTCAGTTTAGTGGCTGGGGAAAAAGTTTCTTTCCCAAACGGGGATCGAACCACCACACATTTGGAACCCAGACTTCTCGCTTTCTTAGGCAGGTGCGTTACTTCTACACCATAAATCCACTCTAAGGTATGTTGCAAAAAGGTATTAAAAAAAAAGAACCCCCAAATCTGGACAAATTCATGAAGAGGGTTAAACTTGCGCCACCAGACGTTTTACACGAACCTAGCTCACTCAACTTCGTAACTGAAATGCTGCGTGCAGGAACAACTGGGAGGCGTACCACCCTTACACCAACGTGGCCTGGCTGCACTACCTCTGCAGCAAGCTCCTCGGCCACCGCCACTTCCAGGATACGGGGCGGCGGCGACAGCACCGCGAGGCCCTCAAGCAGCTCAGGGAGGCCCACGGCTGCCTCCTGGATTACGCCAGCGCCTGCCACTACGTGCTTGAGAACCCACTGTTCCTCACCTGACACGTGGTCAGAAAACACACAACACTATCGTGTGAACAAGAAAGTGACAGTCAAGACTTTCAGGCCCCAGAAGAAGGCCCCCCCCATCCCAAAACTAGCCCGTTTCTCGTCGGTTTATTTATGTCACTTGTCCGAAACTTGGCTTCAACATAGGAGAGGGATTTCGTAGCCCTGAAAAACGCATGCGCTGGTTGCAAATATGTGTTCATGCACATGCTTACGCTTGATCTCAAGCGCGCATTGCATGTTCCGCACCTTCGCACGTCTCGATTGACAACAACGCATACTACTGCTGCTGTGTGTGTGTTTTCTGGTGGTGTGCTACAGCTAGCCCCTGTCTGGCTTGGTGTTATTCCAGCGCTGGTTCCCTATGTTGTGGAGGACTCAGTAGTCATTTATCATGTGATGATGCATAGTGCTGTCGTGTGTGTCGTCACTGTTGTTGTTATGTCTGCAACTGATGTTGTTGAATCATGACAGAGTTCTCTTGCATGAAATATCAGGGCTTCCCTCCCCTGGGGAGGGAGAGCGTGTCGACACAAAAGTGCAGTGTTTTTTGGAGGTAATTTTTTTTTTTTAAAGTATGGATTTTCTTCCTTATGAAAGTGGCTTAGTTTTGTCTGGAGCAACACTTGCAGCAGTGCGTTCTTTTACATGTGCTGTGTGGTGTATGTTCGCAGGTTTTTATTTTTGTTTATTGTGTCATATGAAAAGCTAGCATCTGGACCACCAACCATGGTTTAGTGGGTGAAGGGGGTGGGGGTGAAGTCGGGTTTGAGACAGGAATCAGACATGAGGACAGACACTATTGCTGAGTGGTTAGAACCGTTTGAGTTCAATCCCCTGGGTCCATGAAGTCGTGGGTTTGGATCTTGGCAGTGGCGTCTGGCGAATTAAGGGAGGTGGGTGGGTGGGGAGGGGAGGGGGGGATATTTTTACAATTTCCCAGATCAACTTTTAAGTGCAGATCCTTCATCCCCTTAATTTCTTTTGTGTATAAATATAATTTTGTAAAAACCACACGAAAAAACCCAACCAAACAAAAACCATGCAGAAAATCAAATATGTGCAAACTTCCCTGGGAGAAACATGACAAAAAAGGAAGAAGAAGAAGAAAGATTCTGTAATTCATGTCAACGTTCGGTGGGTTACGGAAACACGAACATATACCCAGCATGCAACCTGTACAAGGAAATGAGCTGCTCTGAAGTCGGAATGTGTCGGCTGAGGCCAGCGGGCAGACCTCCTGTAAAGTCACAGGCACAGGAGAAGACCAGGCACTACACACCCCACCTGGTAAGGGATCGCAGAGATTGAGAGAAAGAAACACAAGACCTTTTGCTTTCTAAGTGAGCATAATTTATTACTGCTAGACCACCAGTCCACTTGGACAGCTGGTTTGTTCAGGGAGATCGCACTGTTTGTGTGTGTGTGCATGTATGTGTGTGCTCAGGGGCTCTTATTGTTATTTTGTCTACTCGAAAAAAACACATTTTTTTTTATGTAGACGCAGATTGAATGTCTTTGTTTTAGAAGAGATCTCATATACTTATGTAATTAATATTTTTTGTTGTTGTATGTACTGTTATGTTATTTAGTGGCCCATTCAACTTTTCCAGTAATAAAGTATTCGCATTAATGTTGGTGGACACACCTCTTCAGATGGTATGTGGAGGCCTGAACTGTTGATATTGAAAAAGCTAGTGAGACCTTTCCAAGCACTATGTCAGTGACTGCTATGGTTATGTGGCCAGTTTTAGGCTGAGTTAGGCGTGTACTTTTTTTGGCCTCATGGTGTAAAGTTCTTGTCCCCATGTTGCTTGTTCCAATCTCGCCACCCCTAGCCATGCCCATGCTTGTGATTTCGTATCTCCAGGGCCAAAAGTCCACAGGCACCTAATCAGTGTTATTTTTATTTATTTAATTTTATGCAACTTTAGGTCACGGCAGATTTCTCTGCGTGAAATTCGGGCTGCTCCTTCCCGGGAGAGCATGTCGCCACAAGAGCAGCGCCACCTTTTTTTTTTGTCTTTTCCTGTCTGCAATTGTTACTAGGGAAAAATTGTTATTAGTTTCCCTATCAGAGTGGCTTTTTTCTACAGAGTTTTGCCAGGGATAACTCTCTTGTTGCCATGGGTTCTTTCATGCACGCCAAATGAATTTGTGTAACCCGTGGGACCTCGGGTTTATCGTCTCATCCGAAAGCCTAGAACCCAGACCACCACTAATAGATGGGGGAAAGTTTTTGGCGGATTGAACCCCCGCACACTTCCGAGCCGGACTTTTGGCTTTCTAGGCAGGCGCGTTACCTCTAGACCACCGATGTTAGGCTGCTGTGGGGCGACCAGACAGAAAGACCCTGCACAGCTGTCTTGTCTGTCCCTTTGGTGGTGGTGCCTGTTCTGAGCCATTTTACATTACGTAGGACACCACCTGCTAAGCCCACAGCGAAGGCTGTCTTTGTTGACAGAGTATATACTGGGTATGTGAAGGGGAGGATCAAAGGTTTTGTGGAACCAGCCTGAACTAAAGTGTAACAGAGTGGAGATATTTGATCTGCCACAACTCTGTACAACTTCTCAGCTACAACAGCACAGTATGAACAGGGAGGATGTGGCCTCTAAGACAAGAGGCTGCATAAATATTACATTCTACCAGAAGACAATAGGTAGTTTTCAACCACCACCCAAGGAAACAGCGCTGCACAATTTGCAGGTGTGTCCCAAAATAGTAACATGTCGCTCTGAACACATGGGAGGTAATCTACTTACCACACCATCACAAAAGCATCAGGTCAAGCTGGAGCAAGTATAGAAAGGAAGCTTTTTGTTGTGGTTGGTCTTTGGCTCCAGTTCTGGGTTTACCAATGGTGAGATTTGTGTATATCGTAACCGTTTTTTGCCCAGCATTAAGGTAGCCATGTTCCAACTTCATGTATGATGTATAAACATGACATCTGTGTCCTTATGGGGTTTTTTGGGTTTTTTTTTAAAGATATGTTTTGTTATCCATTCATACTGGCACGTGTGACCTACTCTTCTGAAAGACGGAACGGTTTTAGCGTGTGCGCAAGATGTTCTGGTGCGTTCGCACACAAGGGCCTTGGTGTATGGTCTCATCCGAAGGACTTTTCGGGGAGTGGAGTCAGTATTGATGTTAACTACAGGGGAAAAAGTCCTCTTGAACGGTTGTCTCAGTGGTGGCATAAACCCAGGCTGGATCCCGGACTGTCAAATCACGAGCACAATGAACTACTAGGATATCTCCCCCTGTACTGGAACTCTTCTGTGTGTTGAATAGTGTGTATTATTTTCGACTGAGGACTTCTTTTTGTGTTGTGTCTTGTTACTACCTTTTGTTATAGTCACAAAGGCAGCAATCAGTTGGGAGATACCCGTGTTGGGAGCTGCCACAAGTTCACCCGTTGTAGGAGACTGTGCCTTTCAGCCTGGTCTCTTCTTCTGAAGTCGTCAGTATTGTCCATTCTAGTGTAACATATCTAGGGCCCTACCTCGAGCGAGGTCTCAAGATTTAAGTTAATGATGATGGTGCAGTCGTGGAATTGGCTGACACTGACAGTCATAACGATGTGGAGACCTGTCATGACCACATCCTGCCAATGGCAGCTGAGTCCTGAAATCTAGTATGTTCTGCTGATGTGTTTGGAAGAAAAGTGAAACTAAATCATTTATAAAAAGCATGAAGAGCTACAGAATCGTTGGCTTTTTTATTTTATTTATTTATGTTCTTCTGTGGGGATGCCAGAGGCCTTTCGATATAAATAGCATCCCCACCTTCTGGAAATCCTGTGCTAGAAATTCCCTCTTTTCTATTCCTCTCTTTGTTTATACCTTCTTCGTGTCACCTCCTTCCTGTCCATTTTCTGCCTTGGTCCATTTTCCCGCCTTTTTTTCCCCCCGAGAGACTTAGAGGATAACAATTCTCTCCCATGCCGAAGTCGGAAACGCTGGGCCTGACTTGTCAGGCGCTTTACAGCAGTGCAGTGCATTGTCACTCATGAAAGGCAGCAATAGTTGCTGTCTGAGCATTCATTGAAGAAGAAGAATTTATGCAAGTACAGTTCTGACATGGCAGTGCTGCTTTTCCCTCGCCTTTCATTCCAACCTCATCACATAACAGCCACCAGATCAAGTCTTGTGTTGCAAAATCAGAGCCAGAAGTCTGAAGGGGCAGCTAGCTATCAGTGTGGGTCTGCCGGTCTGCCGTTTGGTCACCTGCCAGAAGGCTCTGCAGTGCTGCTGAGTTGCTAGCTTCAGCAGTGTTCAGAGCACATGATTATGTGACACAACACTGTGTGGTCTTTCCTGATGACGATGGTAGCTGCAGAGCACACAAATTCAGCACAACTCCGTCCAGGACCCAGTGCTAAAACTATAGTGCCCACTTCCTTTTACCATGTCCAAGTATGGTCAGTTCCTGCTATAATAATTAGCACCTGCTGGGATGGGATGGAATGGAATGGGTAGAAGCTGTGAGTAGCTGAAAGTGTGGGGAAACTGACAGCTGTGGCTGGGTCATTAAGCCAGACCGTGCTCAACTCAGGATGGTCATCCTTTCACCATGCTATTTCAACGACCATGCCATTCCCCATGATCCTGTGAAGTCCAAAGGTTTTAACATGAACTTGCCACAGGTTTTTAAAGTGAGGAAAAGCTGAATGTGAGGTCACTGTAGAGTCAGGACCAAACTGTTCATCGGAAACATGTTTTTTTTTCATATTGCATGATAATCAGTGGTAATGAGGATGATGTTCATAATGCTAATGGAGGATCAACTATGCTTGTGGTTCCATGACAAATTAAAATAAGTTGGGTTTCTTTTCCCCAACTCTAACTCGCATGATAAGCAGCAGGTTTTTGCCGTATTGATAGTCATCAGATAAATGGAACAGCCCTTCCATAATAACCTGTAAAATGGATGGTTTTTGACCATGCAATCCCAATCTTCCAATCAAGTCTATCATATGCTACTAGTTCTATATAGGAGCTGACCAGTTAAAGAAAAAGATACCTGCCTCTGATGGGACATAATCCCGTGATCATCTACTGATCTAGTCAGGAATTCCCTGCATTACCCACTGTACCCAGGCAGCTGATGATGTTGGTGTAATTTTTTTTGTTTGTTTTCATTTCTTGATGGTTGTTTTCAGATTAAAATTGTACTGTTGAAATCAAGTTCATTTTGAGGGAAGGTGAGAGAGCTGTATTGTGGATTTTTTTTCTGTAATGTAATGTAAGTAACCGACATTTAGAGACCTGATACTAGTGTGTAGCAGAAGCCTATACACATGCACTTACTCGTGTACAAACTGATATTTGAGTTTGAAAGAGATGAAGAAAAGGTGTCTGTGTGTGTGTGTGCTTGTGTTATGACCCATCATTTCAAGTGTATGCTTGCACATGCATGCACAATCACTCATACACAAACTCGTATTTGAGTTTGAAAGATATAAATAAAAGGGGGGTGTGTGTGTGCGCGCGCCTATGTGTGTGAGGGTGCGTGCATGTGTGTGAGGCTGTGTGCGTGTGTGGATGCGTGCACGTGTGTGTTGTGCGCTTATGTTATCTTTACAAGTGTGTGGTTGAAGAAGTTCTCACTGTTTATGTTTAAATGTTGACAAGAATGACGATTGCATATATTATGTACATGATGATGGATGACAAGTATATATAAAAAATGTGTTGAAACATGAACAATAAATGTTTTATCCAGATTTTATGGCAAGTTGGTGTTGTTGATCAGAGATTCTGAGAATGAATGAATGAAGCAACTTTACATTGATCAGGTACAATTTGCAAACAGTATGACTAATTTGTTGTTGTTTATTGTTGTTTCTTTTCTTTAAAAAAAAAAATTTCTTGGCTAGAGCTGCGAGCTTCACTAT
The DNA here is from genome assembly GCA_028751875.1 of Rapana venosa. Taxonomy (NCBI): domain Eukaryota; kingdom Metazoa; phylum Mollusca; class Gastropoda; order Neogastropoda; family Muricidae; genus Rapana; species Rapana venosa. Next base: position 10,947,356 of record CM054139.1, on the reverse strand, counting down.
TGGTGAGATTTTTGCGTATGCCACCGCCCCCCCCCCCACCCCCTGTTTGTCAATATGATTGATAATGCAAATTTAGCAGCCCTCCTCTCTCTCACACACACACATTTCACACACACATGCATCAGTGCTGACTTCTTCTTTCTTTCATCTTCCGCTGGTGCCCTTCGGCGTCGCGGGGAGACACAGACGTCTGTCTGCAGCTAGGCGGGAGGCTTGATGTAGTGACAGGTCATGGGCTCGCAGGGTGCCAGCCACGGAGTCGCTCCATCGTCTCCTTGGTCTACCTCTGGCTTTCCAGCCATTGAATTTGGTGGTGTATGCCCGTAGGGCTGGTTGGTTGGGCGGCATTCTAGTGAGGTGACCAAACCACCTGATCCTTTGTTGTTCGATATGGTGGAGAATTGTGTTAGTCCGACATGTCTCTGATCACCTCATTCTTGATCTTGTCGCGTCTGGTCTTGTTGACAGCTTTCTCAGGCAGCGCATTTCACATGTAACCAATTTTCTCTCTAAGGCTTTTGTTAGGCCCATGTCTGACACTGGTATGTGAGTGTTGGAACGAAGATGCGTTGATGAGTTTTGCCTTGGTGCTCATTGGGATGCTGGAATGTTTTAGAAGGGGGGCGAGTTGGTAACTGACTGCGTTCGCTTTCTGGCATCTTGTTTCTATCTCTCTGTCCAATTTTCCATCTTTCAGTGAAGAGGCTGCCAAGGTATTTAAATTCTTTGGTCTGTTTCAGCTGGTGCCGTTGATGTTGATGTCCAGCTTTCCTGGATTTCTGCTGACAGACATAACTTCTGTTTTGGTGATACTGATCTTCATGTCATACCTCTCGCAGCTTGTGTTGAGTGTCTGTGTGATCTTGAAGAGCTGCTTTGTCTGATTCATCAGGGACTGGTCGTCAGCAAATAATAGTTCGTTCAGGGCCTCAAGATCTGGTTGGCTTCCTTTGTATCTGGTCCATGTAGATCACGAAGAGAAGGGGAGAGAGTACGCAGCCTTGCCTGACCCCTGATGTAACCAGGAACCAGTCGGATGTTCCACTGGCTGTTCGGACTGCGCTCATACTGTTTGGCATAGATTGCTCTGATGTTATCAAGCAACTGCCCCTTCACGTCGTACTGCTCCAGATCTTCCAGAGCTTGTCTCTGTTGACTCGGTCGAAAGCTTTTTCTTGGTCAACGAATACTGTATGCAGGTCTTGGTTGTATTCGATGGCTCTTTCACACAGCTGCGGAGTGCGAAAATGGCATCTGTGCACCCTCTTCCTTTCCGAAAGCCAAACTGGCATTGCTCAGTAGGTGTTCTGCTTTGGCTCTTGTGCACTGTTCCAGAATCATTTGCATACATTTTCCCTACATGGCTGAGAAGTGAAATGCCTCGTAGGTGCTGCAGTCTCTCTTGCTGCCCTTCTTCTTCCAAATTGGCACCACTATGCATTTTGCCAGTCCATTGGTACTTTCCTCTCTTCCCATCTTTCTGGAAGATGATGGTGAGCCACTTAACTCCCGTTCTTTTCTCCGCATGCAAGGATGGCTTCAGTTGTTATGCCGTCATCACCTGCCGCTTTGCCCTTTGGGCTGGTCTTAATTGCTTTTCTTGTTTCAGCTTCAAGGATTTGGGGCTCTAACTGGTCTTTATAGCGTGGTGAGAACTGCGAGCTGGAAGCTTGTACTCCAGATGGGTTTAAAAGATCTTTAAAGTAATCTTCCCATCGTTTCAGAATTTCCTCTTCTTTGTGCAGTGCCTCTCCATTTGCATCATTCACTACTGTTGTTGATTAAATGGCTCATCTCTTACTCTCATCGTCTTCACACTTTTGAAAAATTCTCTTGGGGAGTTCTTGCAAATTTCACTTAACTCTCTCCATAAGTCGCCCAAGATTTTTCTTTTGGAGGCTTTTCACAACACGATTACTATATCTTCTTGCGATTCTGTACTTGGCGTAGTCCTCTTCTGTCTTGGTCTTGGCCCAAGCTTTATATAGCTGCTTTTTTTCTTTGATGGCTTCCTTCACCTCTTGGTTCCACCAAGCTGTAGCTTTCCTGTTTTACCTCCACATTTCTTTGTCCCGCAAACTTCCCTTAAGGTGTTCAAGAGAGCTGGCTTGAAGGTGTCCCAGACTTGCTCCATGTTGAGAGGTGTTGTATCAATGGAGTCAAGTTTCACCTTAATAGCACTGTGAATCTGTTCTTGCACTTCTTTCTCTTCCAGTTTGAGGAGGTTGATTTTTTCAGGCTGGTTCTTCTAGCAGTTGTTATTTTCTTCTTCTGAGTACTGGTGGCTAGAATGACAGGCCTGTGGTCAGAGTCAAGGTTGGCATTGGGATGGCTTTTGAGTCTTTGATGGCGTAACGTGTTCTAGATCTTGCAAGTATAAAGTCGATTTGAGACGAGATGTTGAGATCGTTCCATTTGTACCAGGTGTAAATTTGGGAGGCTCGGTGTTGGAAAAAGGTGTTGGTGATGATCAGATCATGCTCTGCACATAGTTCCAGCACGTGGTTCCCGTTGAATTGCAAGGTGTTCTGTGGTCACTGTGGGGTCCAAGATGTTTTGTCCACGGGTTTCTTCTCTCACCAACTCTGCCGTTGAAATCACCCATGACATACAGGTCCTCTTTGTAAGGGGTGCTGTTGATGAGGTCGGAGAGCTCTTGATAGAATGAGTCTTTCTCCTCTTCTGAGTACGAATCGTTACATGGTGCATATGCTTGGATATAGTGGATGAAAGTGCTGACTTCACTCCCCTCAAAAGTCCTTCAGATGAGACTATAAACCAAAGTCCCATGTGCGAACTTTGCGCACACATAAAAAGGCTGTTCCACTTTTCAGAAGAGTAGGCCATTGTGTACCGGTGGGAACAGATAACAGAATTCACAAATCCGCATACACACGGGGACTGGATGTAAAAAAAAAGCACAAGTGCTTATTCCATTATCCTTGATATAAAAGAAAATATAAAATAAATATAAATACACACATGCATGCATCAGTGCTGACTCCACACCTCTCAAAAGTCCTTCGGATGAGACTATAAATCAAAGTCCCGTGTGCGAACACATGCAGAACATCTTGTGCGCACATTAAAAAAAGTTCCACTTTTCGGAAGAGTAGGCCATTATGTGCGGGTGGGAACGGATGACAACATTTACAAAACTGCATACACAAGGGGACTGGATGTAAAAAAGCACACGAGTGCTTATTCCATTATTCTTGAAATAAAATAATAAAATAAACACGCACACTACATCTCTAGACCCTGATAGCAAACCAAGAGAAACCAATCCAGAAAAAAACCAAGGGCGCAAATTAGTTTGTGCTAGCCACAGTTCTCTCCCTGGAATCTGTTTCTGGCCACAGACATCAATTTCTTTTCTTTTTCTCTTACTTCTTTTTTCAAATTGGTTCAAAGACTTGAATTGTTCCTAATGCTCAAGAGCTGTTGCCTGTGTGTTGTTCAGGTCATTGATTCATTCTGTTGAATGTCTTTGATAAATCAGGACTGGCAGATTGCCAGTGGACACACGCACACACACACACACTTGCGCATCACGCATGCGTGCGCACACACATGCATACACACATATACATGTGCGCGCACACACAGAAACACACACACACACATGCATGCGCGAATGCGTGCGCACACACACGTGCATACACATGTGCGCGCACACACATACACACAGAAACACATGCGCACACACATGCACGTTCGCATGGTTCTTCACTTTCTTAAGAGCAGAAAAGAAACCAAAATTTAAAACGTGTGGTTGGTATTCTCCATTCTAACCCTTGTGATTAATGTTTTGTTTGTTGCTTCTGGCTCTTGCCGTTTTCGCTTCAAGACACATAATCGTTATCTCAATCATCATTAATGGTGATGATTGATGCTTATTACTATTATATTTTTGTTGTGCTTTGTGATTATTATCACGGTTTCATCATGTATTTTTATCATATGTTCCTCTTTGCTGTGGTTATCAGTAAACAAACATATCTCAGAGCATTTTATAACATCTGGAAAGTCATCTTCAAATCTTCTCTCTCTCTCTCAAATCCCCCCCTTCTCTCTTCTTCATCACTCTCTCTCTCTCTCTCTCTCTCTTTTCTCTCTCTCTCTCTCTCTTTCTCTCTCTAGTTTCTATCATTTCAGCAAGTGTGGGTGTGTTTGCATTCAGAACATTCTGCGCCCTATGACACTCAAGCGAAGATGCTCGAAAATCGTTTAAACATTTTTTCCAGAAAGAGAGAGAGAGAGAGTGTGTGTGTGTGTGTGTGTGTGTGTGTGTGTGTGCAATGCAATGCAATGTACGAGTCATTCTTTGCGAAACTCGACAAGGGACATCAGCGCGATGATGACACCTAAACTACAGTTGTCATCCATTTTCAACCCAGAATTGTCAGAACTGTAGTCAGCCAGGACAAACCTCTTTCCCATCTTTTGGTTGTCGGTTGTTGGCTTTCTTTTCAGTCCTATCTGCATCGTCTGAGACCTAATGGGTTATGACATTATTGAGGGCATAGGGGGAACAGGTTTCTCATTTCTCTGGAGACCACAGGCGGGTGGGGAGGGGGAGTGACTTCCCTTCCTGGCCTTTCCGTGTCATCTTGACCTTGTTATTGGTGGGGGGGGGGGGGGGGGGGGGGGGGGGGGGGGGGAGTGGAAAAACATAATGATTTATTTTCCTTCTAAGCACAACCCCTGTGGGGATACCGGGGGGAAGGGGGGGGGGGGGGGTGCTGTCAGTATAATTAGCATCCCCACCTAGAAATTCTGTGCTAGAAATGTCCTTTCTTTTCTATCCCTCTCTTCGTTTCTGCCTTATTCCTTTTCTTCCTGTCATTCCCTTCTTGTCTTATTTTCTGCCTGTTTGGGTCCATTCTCCTGCCTTTTTCCCCCCCAGAAAGACTTAGAAGATCACAATTCTCTCCCATGCCGAAGTCGGATGCGTTGGGGTTGACATGTCAGGCGCTTAACGGCAGCGCAATGCATTTGCGTTCATATGGCAGGCAACAATAGTTATTGTCAAATAACTTGAAGAAGAAGAACCTAAAACTTGGATTTAGCATCAGGTTAGCATAGTCTGAAAACCCCCTTCAAATCCGAAGCAGAATCAGCTCACTCATTCCAGTGCAGGTCTCAATATCTATTATGACACCCAGCTAAATGATGGAAGGTAAACACAAATTCTGCCCAAAGCCAAAACCCTTGT
>CM054139.1:10934638-10937138 GCA_028751875.1 Rapana venosa | reverse complement strand
TGGTTTTTATGCTCTCATGCCAAAAGACTAGCACCCAGACCGTTTTTAAAGTCCAAGGAGTGGAGGAAAAGTGTGGGGTTCAGGCAGGAATTGAACTCACCCTTTGGAGACAGATGCGTTAAAACCCGTAGACCTGATCCAGGGGTCAAACATTTCCAGCGTTCATGTTTTTTCTTTTCTCCTTCAGTTTAATGTCACGGATTAGTTTACTCATTTTGCTCCGATCCTCTCCTGTTCTGTCTCATTCAATTATCCAGACACAACGATTGGTTATGATTGGGAGATTACCCCCATAGGGACGGTACAAGAGCGGAGAATTACTCCCCTTTCGCGCCCTTGTCTCTGCTTTTAACTTTACTTTTAACATTCACATTTCTTGTAAGGGTATTTGTCGATAACTGCGTTCATCCTTCACCTTTCACCTATCCCGTAGTCCCGTGGACCGTGGGAACACCACTGAAAATTTTGCAACCAGCTTCCTCCACTCCCTGCAGTTCTCTGCTTTCCGTAGCGATTCGCTCCACTTAAGGCCAGTCCTCTCTCTGATGTGGTCTTCCCATCGTTTTCTCTGTGTGCCTCTTCGTCTCCCTCCTTGTACTGTTCCCTGTAGGACAGTCTTGGCCAGTCCAGATGACAAACAGTACCAGTGGCATCAGCACTGACATAATTATAGACGGCATGATAACTGCATTGGGACCATACAGAAAAATAAAGAATTAGCCTACTCCCCTTTCTGCACTATGCTTTTAGCTTTTTGACGTTATCTTTGACATGTGTATATCCAGAAGGAGTGCAGTCCTTTAAAGAAATGAGACAGCCCCTTCGCTTCTTCTCCCAGTTTTGAAAACTTTGTTGTCGGCCTGTGCTATTAATGAAGCAGTGTCATCAGATGAAATAGTAAGGGATTTGTATTAATTGTATAATTGTGTGTACCTCTTTAAATCACGGCAGATTTCTCCTGTGTGAATTATCGGACTGCTGTCCCAGAGGACAGTGCGTCGACACCAGAGCAGCGCCACCCATTATTTCTTTTTTTCTTTTTCTGTCTGCATGTCTATTTGTTTCCCTATAAAAGTGACTTTACAAATTTTTTTATTTCTTTTTATAGAATTTTGCCAGGGACAACTCTTTGTATTGTATTGTAAACCACATTACTTACCGTGGGTTTTTTTACCTGCCCTGATTGCGGGTTGCACACAGGAGACGGGATAGCCTAGTGGTTAGAACATTGCGCTGGCAATCTGACGACCTGGGTTCGATTCCCGTTCAAGGGGATATTTTCCTCTGGAGTTAGCATCAGTGCAGACTCCTCTCTCCTCAAACGTCTTCCGGATGAGATTATAAACCGAGGTCCCGTGTGCGAACGCATACAGAACATCTTGCGCACACGTTAAATCCTGTTCCGCTTTTCGAAAGAGTAGGCTATTGTGTGCCGGTGGGAACAGATGACAGAATTTACAAAACCGCATACACACGGGGACTGGATGTAAAAAAGCACACAAATGCTTATTCCATTATCCTCGATATAAAAGAATAAAAGAAAAAAAGGACATCGGTTAATCTTTTCATTCAAAAGACTAGCACCCAGACCACCATTCAAGGTCTAGTGGATGGGGGAGAACATTTCGAGCACAAACGGAGATCGAACCTGTACTTTTTTGCATTCCAGGCAGGTGCATTATCCATAGACCACTGATGCACAAGGTTGTGACAAGTCCATTTCGTTCACCACCAAAGTGGACGTAGAATGGTAGACTATTTTATATTATTATAGCTTACACCTCATGTACCATGAAACCATTTGAGTAGAAGGAAGGTGGCAGGATGGTTAAGACGTTCGCCTGCCAACAAGTTAACCGTGAGGTTCTGGGTTCGATTCCCAGCCTCGCCCTTTCTTCCCAGTTTGACCAAAAAAATCGAGCTGAATGTCAAAGTCCTTCGGATGAGACTATAAACCGAGGCTCCGTGTTCGAACGCATACAGAACATCTTGCGCACACGTTAAATCCTGTTCCGCTTTTTGGAAGAGTAGGCCACTGTGTGCCGGTGGAGACAGATGACAAACTTTACAAAAACGCATACAAACGGGGACTAGGTATAAAAAAGCACATGAGTGCTTATTCCATTATCCTCGATATAAAAGAATAAATACAATAAAATAAATAAATAAATAGAGACCTGACTAGTGCACACTTAAACCAAGACTGACATCAGTATGAGCTTTTTTGGTTTGTTTTATTTTTTTCGTTCCTTGGCTAGAGCTCCGAGGTTCATCAATGGCGAGAGTTTTTTTTGCGTAATGCGACTGTTTTTCCCTCGCTCCACCATTTAGGTTTCCACATTCCAACTTCGGGGGTAATGTTTAAACACGAGGTATGTGTGCATGCCTTTTTTGAAATTTTGTCATCCGTTCCAGGGGACGGGATAGCTCAGTGGTCGGAGCACTCGCTTTCCCCCCAGCCAAAGTTAAGCAGCGTCGAGCGTGTGGTTACCAGTTGGAT
>CM054139.1:10907138-10922138 GCA_028751875.1 Rapana venosa | reverse complement strand
ACCACATCCTCATCAACACATCCCCACCCCCAACCCCCACCCCCAACCCACCCCCACCCCCACCCCACCCCCCAACCCCACCCCCAACTCCCACCCCCACCCCACCCCCACCTTTAAAATCAAAATATCAATTTATTTCAATTTTTTCTAAATTCAACCCCAACTTACACCAACCCCTTTTAATAATACAACAACAATTAACACAAAAAAAAGGGGCTTATATTCTAAATAATAAATTAACCATTCCAAATTTCTTTATACCTTCCCCCCCGGGCACACAATCCTACTCTTCTAAAAGGGGGGCCCCAATTTAACTGTTAATGTTTTTTTCCCCAATTCAAAAAAACCTTTCCAAATAACAGTAAACCCCCAAAAAAACCCCCCAAAAAACCCCCAACCCCCACCCCCACCCCACAACCCCACCCCCACCCCCAACCCCCACTATTTTTCTTTTTTTTCTTTTTGGGGGGTGGGGGTAAGGATTTTTTTTAACTTTTCTTTTTGTTTCCCCCTTTCATCTTCTTTTTCTCCCCTTCTCTTCTCTTCCTCCCCCCCCCCCCCCCCCCCCAACCCCCAAACCCCCACCCCCCACCCCCTTTAACCAAAACCCAACCAACCCCAAAACCATAAAATTTTAATTTTTGAAGGTTTTTTTTCAATTTTTTTTTGGTTTTCAGTTTTTTTTTTAAACCCCCCTTAATTGTTAAAAGTCATTTTTTCTTTTAAAAATTTAAAAATTTTTTTTTTTCAAAAATTTAACAAAAGCTTTTGAAGGGGGTTCCCCCAAAAACCCAAAAACAACCAAACCCCAAAAAACAACAAAACAAACGGCTGGATCTAATTTTTTTTTCCCCAAACCCAGCCCCGGGAACCCCCCAACCCCCCAAAAAACCCCCACCAACCAACCCCCCCAAACCCCCCCAAACCAAACCCCCCCTCCAAACCACCCCCAAATCAAATTTAGGGTTTTTCCTTGGGGGGGGAGGGAAGGAATCCTTTTGCTTTTGGGGGGGCACCCGCCACCCCTTCTTCCTCCCTTTCCTTCCTTGCTTTTTTCCTTTCCTCCTCCCCTCCTATTTGGGTTTTTGGCATACTACCTTTTGCCCCCCGGCCTAAGAAGGCTTTTCCCAAATTGGGGTTTTGTTTTTGGGGGTTTGGGTTGGTTTTTTTTTCCAAAACCCCCGAACATTTTAATTTGAAGAAAACTTTCTTTTAAACGGGGAATTGTTTTTTTTTTCAATAATAATATTTAATTAAAAAAAAAAAAAAAAAAACAAAAAAAAAAAAAAAAATAATTATTTTTGTTTTTAAATTAAAGGGAAAAATCCTTTTTTTTGAAACCATTTTCCATTGAAATTTAAAAACCCAAAGGGAGGGAGCCTTTTAAAACTTCCCCCCCAAAACCTTAATTTTTTAAAAGTAAATAAAAAACCTAAAGGGAACCAAACCGCCCTTGTGCTTTTTTTGAAATTTTTGGGGGAAAACCTGACCAACTTAAAAACAGACAGAAAAGGGACCGAAGGGGCAGGGGGGCGCAAGCGACAGACCAGCCTGAAGAAGCCGACCCGAACCAATGGGTTTTGGGGTTTTGGGGCCCGAAACCCCCGTCAAAAAACAGCCCTGCATTTTGTTTTGCAAAAAAATAAAATAAATAATATAAAATAAAATTACATAAATATTTTAAAAATATTAAAAATTATTTTAAAATATTAAAAAAAAGAAAATTTTTAAAAGGGCGGTTTAAAATTAAAACCTTTTGTCCATTTTTTGGGGAAAAATTAAAACAAAAAAACAATTTTCCAAATAAAAGGGGTCCCGGGCTTTGGTTTGAAAAGGAACATTAAACGAGGAACAAACCAAAAGCCGGGCAGGGCCGGGACCAGGGCCGGACGCGTTTGGAAGCGGGCCTTGGGGAAATTGGCCCCAGATACCCCTAAGGCAAAAAAAAGGCCCATTCCCCTTTTGGTTTTGAAACCCCCAAAAACGGTAAAACCTTTTCGGTTCAAAAACCCTTTCCTGGAAGGATTTTTTTCCCAAAATTTGAATATTTTTTTTTTAAAACAAAGTAAACCCAACAATAAACTTTTTGGGGAAAAAAAGGTAGAAAATTTTTAAAACAAAAAACCTTTTCCCATCAAATAACGAAATTTCAAAGGGATTTTTCAACAATTTTTTTAAAATTTTTTAAACTTACCACAATTATTAATACCAGGGGAGGGGAAATAACTTTCTTAATAACAACTAATACCTACAACCCTAACAAAAAAAAAAACCGGGGCCCTCTAACTAACCCAACTATACTCCCCTTTCCTTTTTTTTTAAAATTTTAAAAAATTTTTCCGGGAATTCTTTTTTCCTTAAATTTTTTTTTTTGCTTTTCCGGGAAAAAAAGATCGGGAAACAAGAGGGGCCACCTTCTTTCTTTTTTTTTCTGTTTTTGGGGTATTTTTTCCCCCTAAAAGTTTTTTTTTCTTTTTTTTTCCAAAAATTTTCTTTTTTTTCCTTTCTTTTTACAACCCTAAAAAAATTTTTTTCAACCACACCTTCGTTTTTTCTACTGGAAAAAAATGGGGTTCCCCATATAATTCAAATTAAGGGAAAAATTTCCCCCAAAAACTTTATATAAACTGAAACACAATTCAAAGGAAAAACTTTCGGTTTTATTAACAAAAGGCCTTTCCCCCTTCTACCCCTAAAACCAATTTACTAATTACAACATATTTATCCCAATTTATTTTACAAAAACAAAAATTTTAATTTTACAAAAAAATCCCCTTCCCCCCCAAAAAAAAAACCCCTAAAACCTTTCAAAAAAACACCCCAAACTAAAAATCCCTACCCCCTAAAAAAACTTACCCCCAAACCCAAACCCCAACCCCCTCCCCCAAAATAAAAAAATTTTTTATCCCCATTTTAAATACGTATATTTTTTACAAAATTGGGGGTTTGCTTTCCCATACCTACAAAACACCACTCTTCTTTTTATTTCCTCACAATTTTTCCCCCAACGAGTTTTTTTCAAGAATTTTCCAAAAAACCCCAACCCAAAAACCTTTTTTTACGAGGGGAATTTTTTTAACACAGGGGCCCCTCTTTACCAACTCACCCCGAAAACTCCCCAACCCAACAACAAAAAAAACCCAACAATTTTAAAACTACTAAAAATTTCAACCCCAACTTTTTGTTTTCCAAACAACCTTCCTCCTCCCCAACTATACTACTACTACTACTACTACTATTTACAAACAACAACTATACTACTACAAATTTCTCCCCAAAAATAAAAAAAAAAATTATTAAATTAAAATAAAAAATCAAAATCAAAATAAACAACATTTACAATAACAAGTTATAACAATTAAAAATACATATATATTAAAACTACTACCGGCTATTTACAAACTAACTCTAACAAACTACTACTACACTACAAACACTATTTACAAACTATTTAACTACTTACAACTACTCCCAATAAAAAATATAAACCCCAAACCCAACAAAAATCATCTTTTCATCATCCATCTTCATCATTCAATAAAAACCAATAAAACAAAAACAAAAAACAAAATAAAACATCATCAAAAACCACCCCCACCACCACCCACCACCCCCCCCAAACCCCCACACCCCCACCACCTAAAACCCCCACCCCCACATATAAAAATTTTTGGGGTAATTTTAAAATAAAAAATTTTTTTAAAAATTCAAAACAAAAAACCCCAACATTCAAATAAATAAAAAAAAGTAATGAAGTATTATACCCATTTAAATTTTTTAAAATCCTTATTCTAATAATAAATAATCATTAAAATAACCGGGGTGTAATTCCCCCACTTTTAACATCTTCATTTTTTTGGAATCATCTATCACCAAATCATAAATCTTTCACATTTCAAACATCACAAACCCCCCCCAAACCCCCAAAACCCCCCCAGGACACCAAAAATTTCCACCAAAAACCCCCAAACCCCCAAATAACCCCCAAAAATATAAAAAGGGAAATTTTTTTTTGCAGAAAAAGCCCCAAAACCCCCTAAAATAATAAAAACCCAAGGAATAGATTATATCATTAAATTTTGAAAAATCCTTACAGAAATGGAAAACCATTCAAATTGGGGGGACCTACCCTATTTTTCCCAACAGGGCCAAGAGAATATTTTATGCAGGGAAACGCAAAGGAAAATCCATTTTTGGTCAAAACTAAAAACCCCGATCGGAGAAAATTAGGAAAAAACTCAAAAAAAATTTTCCAAAGTCGGGAACCTAATGGCCCCCCATACCCCATAATTCGTAAACCCTTGTGACTAATACCCAACGGAAATTTTAAGAGAAAGGGTTAAGCCCAGGGAAAAAGTTCGTTCAGACCCGGGGGCCCATTTAAACCCCGACCAATAACCCAAAGAAAGCGGGGGCAAACAATCCAGCAAAAAAAAAAACCTTTTGGAAAAAAGAAAACTTCTAAGATCGGAAAAAATTTTTTTAAACCTTAATTCGAAATTGGGCATGCCCCCCCAAGTTTTAAGGATTAAAACAAAGAATTTTTGGAAGGCCCCTTCCAAAAGGAAAAAGAAAAAAAGGGGGCCCAAAAAAGGGAAACCCCAAAGGAAAACACCTTTTAAGGAACCCTAAACTCAAAAAAAACCCGGAAAACAAAAAGGAGGGAAGGGAAAGGGACCCGGTTCCAAAGCCCTTTTAAGGGTCCCCCCAAAGGGAGGAAGAAGGACAGAAAAGGGAAGATTTTTAAGTCACCCGTTCCCACCGGCCCCAAAAAAAAAAACCACCCAAAAAAGGGGGGGACAGGAAAAAAGGTGGAAAGGGGTTTGCGGCTTTAATCCCCACACCCGCAAAACGGGAAAAAGATAAAAAAATTGTTTAAATTCCCCGCCCAGGACTTTTAAAAAAGGGGAAAATTTTAGTGGGAAAAAAATTTCGGGTTAAAATCTAGGACATCAAAACCACCAACCACCACCCCCCAACCCCCACCACCCCCCCCAACCCCCAACCCCCACCACCACCATTTTTTTCGGGTTCTTTTTTTTGCCCTTTGGGGGGTGGGGGTAGAGGAGGAAAGTTTTTAAAACTTTTTTTTTTGTTCTTCTTTTCATTTTTCCTTTTTTCCCCCTCCTTTTTTTTCTCTTCCTCCCTCTGTTTTTTCCTCCTCCCCCCTCCTCCTCTTTCCCCAATCAGCACCCCCTTTTTAGCTTTTTCATGGCAACCCAGATGTGCTTTTCCACCATTATGGGTTTATGTTTAAATTGGGAAAGGTTTTTTGGGATTTTTTTGGGTTTCCTAGTACTTTTTTTTAATCTATTTTAAATGTTGAAGTCATTCATTCATATATTTTTAAATTTGGGTTTTTTTCAACTAATAAAGGGGCTAGCTTTTTAAAGGGGTTTTTCAAACAACAACAACAACAACAACAACAACAACAAAAAAAACAACAAAAACAGCAACAAAACAAAAACCAGAAAGGTTCTATTTCGTTTTTTCTTGCCCAGCATACAAATCCTGTTTTCCCTTCAACAGGGTTTCCTTTGCGAAGTTCCCAACCTTGCACAAAAGGAAACTTTTTTAAATGTTCCGTGTGAAAGACTTGCCCCCCGAGACCACCACCCAAGGTCAAAGTGAATGAGGGAAAAATCCAAATGAAAAAAGGGACAGGGAAGGGAAACCTTTCCCTCGTCGCTTTTATAGAAAAAAGGTTGAAAAAACCCCCAAGACCGGGTTACATAAACACAGTCACAAAACCCCATTCAGTGTTTTCACCCCCTTTCATCCTCCGGGTTTCATGATGGTGGGTTTTTGAAATTAGTTTACCTTTGTTGCCCCCGTGAAAATAGCCGCTTTCCCCGCTTGGGGGAAGTATGCGGGGGTATTTTTGGGGGTGCCCCGAAACCCCAAACGAACACTACATAAGTACAGCATCTTTAAACAGTTCATGTTTAAATCTTCTGCAGGAATATGAAAAATTTAAGGGAAATTTTTGGCACTGGCGGGCCCTGCACTTGAAGCAGACCTAGGAGATCACCCCCCCCCCAAACCCGCCGCCATTTTTTTATTTTCCTTGAGGAAATTTGAATGGGCCTAAAGGGAAACCTTTTTAAAAATCCGGGTGCCTTTTGTGCTTGTGGTTTTGAAAGTTTTTGGTAAAACTGTTTCACTGAAAACAGACAGACAAAACAGACAGACAGAAGAACCGACAGACAGACACAACGACAGACAGATAGACAGACAAAAAGACAGCCACAAAAATGGGAATTTTTTGAAACCAGTTTTTCCCCCTAGAAAAAAAAACAGCCCGTGCATTTTTTGGCCCTTGAAACAAAAACAAAAAACATGAAAAAGAAAACACAAGACCCTTTTTCACCAAAAAAGGTCACAGGGAAAGACCTTTCCCAAAATATGAAATAATCTTTTTTTAAATTAAAAAAAAAAGATAATTAAAAAGCTTAAAAAAATCTTTTTGGCCCCATGTAGAAAAAAATTTTAAACAAAAAAAAAAACAACTTGTCCAGGCCCAAAGGGTAACGCCCCGTCCCAAATGGACTGCACCCCGGACTTTGAAAGGGGTTTTAAAAAATCCAAAGCCGGCATGGGGCCGGGGATAGCCAAAGGGGGTTTCGGACGCGGGGTTTTAGCGGTTTTCTGCGAGGTTTAGACACTGAGCCCTTTAAAACAAGCGGGGCGAAGAAAAAAAAAGAATTTTTTTACCTCTGATAAAGGGCCACCCCGGAAACGGGCTCTTTTTTTTTGGGTTAAAACCCCCTTTCCCCTGGGGGGCATTTTTTTTTTCCATTGATTTATTATTAAAATTTTTTAAAAGCACCAATAGAAAGAGAACAATAAAAACTTTTTGGGGAACCCAAAGTAGCAAAATTTTTACGGTCCTTCATCAAAATTACTGATATTATTAATTTAGGGGACGTTTTTCATTCACTAGATTTTTTTTTCATTTTCTTTATTTTAAAATTTCCAAAAAATTATTTTTAACTAATATGTTTTTAATCATCATTACTACTACTATTTACTATTTAACGACACTACTACTACTACTACAAAACTACAAACAAAACTACTACTACTACACAAACTACTACTACTATACTTCTATTTTTTTTTCATACCCCTTTTAGTCACGAGTTTTCCCTCTGGCGTAAAATTTGGGGCTGCTTTTTTCCGGGGGGGAAAGGGGCGCGCCCCGCCAAAAGACCCGCGGCACTCATTTTTTTTTTTTGGGGGGTCCTAAAACGTATGTTTTTCCCCAAAACAAGTGGTTTTTTTTAAAAACATTTTCCCGGGGGGACAACTTTCTTGTTGCCGTGGGTTTTTTTTAACGGCGCTAAAACAATTTTTGTGCAACCCCCCGGGAAATTCCCGGTTTATCGCTCATCCGAAAAAAAACTAGCGCCCAGCCCCAAACCCACCATGGTCTAAGGGGAAAAAATTTGGGAAAAAAGGGTTTGGGGGCCCAAACGGTATTTAAACCACTGCACCCCTTGCGCCCCGGATTTTTTTCGTTTTTTCCCCCTGACGGGCGCTTAAAAAACCTTTCAAAGCCAAACCCCACTACTACAAACTACTACTACTACACTACAAACTAACAAACTACTACAACTAACACTACTAATACTCACAATTTTACTACTACTACACTACATTATTCTCTACTCTACTACTACTTTTAAATTCTGCTACTACTACTACTATTTTTCTCAAATTCTACTACTACTAATTTACTACACCCTACTACTACAAACACTAAAAACACACTACAACTACTACCCTACACTATCCCAACAAAACCTATACAAACAACTATTTACTAACTACACTATTTAAAAAAAAAAAACTCATCTACTACAATTTATTTACTACTACAACAACAACTACTAAAAAACAACAACTACTAAAACTACTAAAAACTACAAACTACTACTACTACTTACAAACAAATACTACTACTACTCCCTAAACTACAAACCTAATACACTACTAAAAAACAAAAAAACAACTACACTACTACTACAACTACAAACTACTACTACTACTACTACTAACACATTTCTTCTGTCCCCCAAAAAATATAGAAAAATTTGGTTCAAATGATTAAAAAAATTAATAAAAAATCATAATAAAAACATTAGCAAAAACAGTATTTAAAAATTTTAATGTTTAAATACGATAAAGGATGATAAAATGACGATAAAAGATGATACTACTACTACTACTATAACTACTAAAACTAACTATACTACAAACTACTACTAACAAAACTACTACTACAAAAAACTACAAAAAGGGGTGGGATAAATGATGAAAAAACGAAACCTTTTATCATCATCATCATCATCTCATAAATCATCATAAATCAACCCACCACCACCCACCACCACCACCACCCCAACCACCACCAACCCACCACCACCCCCACCACCCCCAAACCCCCCACCCCCCAAACCCACCACCACCACCCCCCCCATTATAATCATAAAAATTTTAATGGTTTTATTTCAATTTTTTTAAAAAATCAAAAAACCCCCTTAAACCAACACCTAAAAATGAAACAACAAGAAATGACTTTAAAAAACACTTATTTTGAAAAAGGGGGCTTATTCAGATATTAATAATAATAATAATAATGAAAGGAATTTATAAAGCGTGAAAATTTGAAAGCAACAAAAAAAGCGCTCAGATTTCATTTTCATACCATTTTTAAAGCCCACGGCAAAATTTCTCCCCCCTTTAAAATTCGGGGGCCTCTCCCCCCCCGGGAGAGCAGGAGACGCTTCGCCACAAACCCCCTGCGCCACCCCTTTTTTTTCCCATGTCGCAACTGTATTTGATTCCCTATCAGAGGGGGCTTTTTTCTAAGAATTTCCCGGGGAAAACCCCTCTTGTTCCCCGGGGGTTCCCTTTTAAACGTGCCCCAAAAATAATTACGTGAAAACCAAAGGGACCCCCGGTTTAACGCCATCCGAAAGAAAAAACGCCCGACCACCCTAGGGCCCCTAAGGGAGGGGAAAAAAAATTTTTCCGGCCCAAAAAAACGGGGTACGAACCTCCGCAACACTTTCAGACCCGATTTTTCGTTTTCCCCTTTAGACCGGGCCCGCGTTCCCCCTCTAACCACCGACCCCACTCAGATAATAGAAAAAATTTTTTCATATGTTTTAGTCTGCAGACCAAGGAAGGGGCTGGGGAAATAACACCCAGTGAATGGACGGCCTAGAACTCAAAAACCCTGAGAAAGGCATAAAACAGAGAGAAGAATGGGGGGAACGTTGCTGAGTCTTTGAGGGTCCCCCCCCACGGCCCGTCAGACTACGGGACAGATAGATAGATAGATCCCTTTAGGTCATCCTTCCCCCACCGGCACCCCAGGGCCTACTCTTCTGAAAAGGGGGGAAAAAGGGTTTTTAACGTGTGTCAAAGGGTTTCTTGCTTCTTTTCCTCTCATCTCCCATCACCCAAAAACCCCCCACCCACCAACCACCACCCCCACCCCCCAAACCACCCCCAACCCCCCACCACCACCCCCACCCCCAAAACCACCCCCCCCAAAAACCCCCATCACCACCACCTTTCCCTTTGGTTTCCCTTTTTCCCTTTTTTGGGGGGGTGGTGGTGGAAGAGGAGGGGTATTAAATTTTTTGGCTTTTTTTTCTTCTTGTTCCCCAGTGTTCTTTTTCCTCCCCCTTTCCCCCTTCGTCCCCCTTTTTTTCCTCCCCCCCCTTCTTTTTCCCTCCTTTTTGGAAACCCCATCGGGCATTTCCCTTTTTTACATTCATGCAATAAAATTTTTGTTTTCCCACTAGTAGGGTTTTTATTGGGGAAGTTTTTGAATTTTTTTTTCCCCCCTGGGTTAATTTTTTTTCATCTATTTTATTTTTTGAAGTCTTTCCCTTAAAAAAATTTATTTTTTTGTATTTTTTTTTTTCAACTAATCAAGGGCTAGCTTTTTAAACCCGGGTTTTAAAAAACCCACAACAACAGCAACAAAACAAAAACAACAACAACAAAAAAACAACACCAGCATGGATCAATTTCGTTGTTTTTGACGCCCTTACGATGCTAAATTTCGGGTCCCCATTGTTCCTTTTGCTGAATTCCCCCCCCCCCCTTGCACACGGGGACTTGGGTTATTTCTCGGGAAAAAACCCTTCCCCCTCGAGACCCCCACCCCAAGGTCAAAGTAAATGGGGGGAAAAATTTCCCAAATGAAAATGGGCCCGGGAATCAAACTCATTCTCTTTCGTTTTTTTTTTAGAAAGGCATGACCACCAGACGATTTACAAAACACGTCACGGAATCCATTCATTGTTTTTCATCCTCCGGGGTTTCAGTGAGGGGGGGTTTTTTTGCATAGCTGACGCGTTTGTGTTTCGCCGTGAAGATAGCCCCCTTTCCGACTTGGGGGATGTATGCTGGGGTATGTTGGTGTGTCCGAACCCCAAACCGAAAAAACTGACATGAAGAAAAGCATCTTTAAAAAAGGCAGTTTAAATCTTCGAAAATTTGTATATGTAATGAAGGGAATTAGGGCACTTAAACCCAGGGTCTGCACTTGAAGCTAAACCTGGGAATCGTACCCCCCCATTCCCGAAAAAATCCTTAATTTTCTTCAGGTAATAGATTAGTACTAAATGAAACCTTTTTAATCCGTGCCTTGTGCTTGTGGTTTTGAAAGTGTTGTAAACCGTCACTGAGAGACAGAGACAGACAAACACAAAAAGGGAAAAAAGGGACAGACAAAAAGACAGACAGAAAAAGACACAGACAAAAAAGGAAGGGCAAAAAGAGGGAATAGACAGACAGACAGCCCCAATAGGTTTTGTAAAACCAGTATTTTTTTTAGTTAAAAACGGGGCAGGGGAAATTTTTTGGTCTTGAAACACAAAAACCCATGACAAAAAACACAAATCATTCACCCCATAAAAAATCAAAATAAAAGATCCTTAAAAAAATTATTGCGGGAACAGGGGTTTTTATCAAAATAAAAAATTTAACAATGCTGTAATGAATTTTTTGGGGTTTCCATGTACTAAAATTTAAAACTTAAAAAAGATTTTTAAAAAAAAACTTTTCCATTCAAAGGTAACGCCCCCGTCCCAAAAAATGGAAAAAAAAAAAAATTTTTGCAACAACCAAAACAATTTGAAAGGGGTTTCCCCCAACCACAAGCCCCCTGTGGCCGAGATAGCCGAGTGGTTCGGCGCAAAGGGGTAGCTGGTGCCCTGTCGGGGGGATGAGACACTGAACCTGACAGCGCGGCTGAAGGCAAAAAAATAAACCTTTGGAGTTTAGACTAAAAGAAAACCAGCTGGTAAAAAGGCTCTTTTTGGGTTAAAACCCTTTTTTCCTGGGGGAAATTTTTTTTTCCCATGTTTTATTTTGTTTTTTTTTTTAAGCACCAATATAAAAAGAACAAAAAATTAATTTTTTTGGAATCATAGAAACCAAAATTTTAAAAAAAATTTTCTTTTTTCTTTTTTACTGGGGTTTTTTTTTTTCCTTTTTCCCGTTATTTTAAATCAAAATTTTAATTACTAATGATGATTATGATCATCATTACTATTTACAAACTACTATTTCTACTACTACAAACTACTACTACTACTACTACTCCCAACTACTACTAACAAATACAAACTACTACACTACTACTCCCTACTACTACTACTACTGCTGTTTGGCGGGCGCTGCAGCTGCCCTACACTACAATACTACTACTACTACTAGAAACTACTACTTCTCCTCCTCTTTCTCGTCCTCCCTCCTCCCCTACTATTAATAACTTTAAATGAATAAAAAACAAGTGGGCATCATAAATCATTACCCCATAGTAATAATAATACTGATAATAATAATGAAAAAAAAACAATAAAGAAAATAACAATAATAATAAAAAAAGGGACTTTAAATTTAATTTTTTCCCAAGTTTAAAACGCAATATAAATTCCTTTCCTTCTTCATCATCATCATCATCAAAATCATCATAAACATCATCATCATCATAAAACCTCATAAAACATCACCCAACATCATCATCATAAATCAACATCATCATCTTTAAATCAAAAAGATGATGAGGGTTTTAATAAAATTTTTATCATTCAAAACAATTTGGGAAACCAACACCCAAATGAATACAAAAAGGGCAATGAATAAAAAGCACTTTTTATTGAATAGGGCCTGCAGCTTTTTAGTTTTTTAAAATTTTCCCAATTTATCAACACCCATTATCTGATCAGGGACAAATTGTTTAATAGTATCAACAAAACAATGCAGTCTTTGAAAAGGTTTTGAGGGGGGGGTAGATCACTTCAAGAACCTTGGAGCATTTCCCTTAGTAAAAAAGGGGTTTTCAAAGACCCGAAACCCCCTCGAAAAGAGCTGCACAAACAGCCCCCAGCAATGGCGAACCCTAAAGAAAAAATCGGGAAAAGACCGAAACATCTCCCGGGAAACCAAGGTTAAGCTACTGCATTTTACTGGCCCAACTCCCATTTTTTGTATAAATGCAAAAGGAAAGGTTTTACAAAAAAGAATCCAGCCCTTGAAAAAGAGATGACTCAGAAGACCCCCTTTTTGGCATTTCAAACTTTGGCCCAACCAAATCCACTAAAAACAAAAAAGTTGGGGCCCCTGAGCGCAAAGGCTTTGGGATGAAAATTTAACAATCTGAGATACTGTGGGCTAATTTAATCTATTTATTTATTTAATTTATTTTGTGGATAATGGAATTAAGATCGTGCTTTTTTCCACGTGTCCCTGTGCGTTTCGTTTTGTAATTTTTGTCATTCGTTTTCTCCACCCGCAGACAATGGCCTTACTCTTCGAAAGTGGAACAGGATTTTAAACTGTGTGCAAGATATTATGCGTGCGTTCGCACACAGGACACTCGGTTGCACCGAAGCCGCACGTTTAAGAATCCTAAGCAAGAAGAGAGTTGTCTCTGAGAATATTCTGTAGAGAAAAAGTCATTCTGATAAGGAAACAAATGCAGTTGCAGACAGGAAAGAAACAAATAAATGGGTGGCGCTGCTCTTGTGGCAACATGCTCTCCCTGGGGAGAGAAGCCCTAAATTTCAGGCAGAGAAATCTGCCGTGACTTCAAGTGGTATACATTACAAATAATAACGATAATGACAATAATGGTCAGAGGTCTCCATCGCCGCTGATGTCAGTTGGAGCTCCTTGCATTGCCAGCAGGGGTTTCTGCTGTGTTCTACACTCTCCTGTAGCCCTCCTCCCAGACCACTGATCTCAGTGATGTTGGCAATGTAGGATGTTGCTGGTCTGCCTCTGCTCGTGCCTCTTTACAGAGACAGAAAAACAGAGAAAGGAAAACTACTTTTGTTGTTGCTGCCTGGTTATCCCTTGTGTATGTGCCTGTGCTGCTGTTCCCATGCCCGCTCAGTTTCGTTTACGCCCCAGTCCTACACAACCTTGCACGATGCAACTTGTGTGTTGAGTGTTGATAACTACAAGCCACGTGAACTTCGTCTGTCACACACATACAGCTATCAATGACTAAATCATTTCAAGCATAAAGGTCACAGGTAAAAATCTTACAATATTTCAGATAATCTTTCTTTTACACACTAACAGATAATGACAGTACTCTTTTGAATCTTTAAAAAACTCCATATAGAAAGATTTTTCAAGCTTGGAAAAAAAAAACCCAAAAACTCATTCATGTCAAAGGTAACAATCTGCAAAAATGACTAGGCACTCGTCATTCAAATAGGTTATAATCCACAAGCGGCATGTGGCCGGTATAGCCGAGTGGTTCTGACGCGAGTGTAGCTGGTGTCTGATTCGAGGAAGTGTCACAGAGGACCTGACAGCGCGGCTGAAGGTAAAAAAAATGGATATTGGACTCTGAGACTAATGGACACCAGCTGGTACAGGCTCGTTTTGGTTCAACCCTTTCCTGGAGGCAGTCTTTTTTCCATTGATTTATCTACGTGTATTTTTAAGCAACCAATAGTAGAAAGAACAATGTTACTTTTTGGGATCATAGTAGCTACATTACTAATCCTTCTTCATATTACTGCTAATATTTATGTTATGTCGTTTTTATTTACTAGATTTTTTTCTATTTTGTACTTATCAAAATTATTATTACCAATGTATGATAAATGATCATGATCATCATTTACAATACTACTACTACTACTACTACAACTACTACACTACTACTACTACTACTACTACTACTACTATACTACTAGTACTACTACTACTACTTCTACTACTACTACTTACTCTAGTACTACTACTACTACTACTATTACTCTGCTCCACCTTACTACTACTACTATACTACAAAATAATAACTTTATGAATGATAATAATACAGAGTTGGCATCATAATCATAATTAATCATTGTCGTAATAATAATAATAATAATAATAATAATAATGATAATAATGATAATAATGATGAGAAGACGAAGAAGAAGTAGAAGAAGAAGAAGAAGAATGACTTTGATTTGTCTTTGCAAGATATAACGCTACATAAATTCCATTTATCATCATCATCATCTTCAAGATCATGATCATGATCATGATCATAATCATGATGATGATGATGATGATGATGATGATGATGATGATGATCATCATCATCTTCATCATCATCATGATGGTTTAATCATTTTTTATTAGTTTAGTACAACTTAGCACCAACACCTGAAATCAATACAAGCAATGCGTATCATAGCACATATATTGAAAAATGGGCTGCAGCTTTATTAGCATTTTCATTTTCAATTATCATCATCATTATCTTGATCACGACTAATTGATAATAGTATCAACATTATCAATATCAGTCAGTGGAAAAGAATTGAGGTTGTAGATTCCTTAAAGTATCTTAGAGCTCTTCTTATTGAAGAAGGTTCAAAGACCAAATTCCTCGCAAGAGCTGCAAAAACAGCAGCAGCAATGGCGAAGCTCAAGACCATCTGGAAAGACCGAAACATCTCTCTC
>CM054139.1:10892138-10902138 GCA_028751875.1 Rapana venosa | reverse complement strand
TAGTAGTAGTAGTAGTAGCAGTAGTAGTAGTAGTAGTAGTAGTAGTAGTAGTAGTAGTAGTAGTGGTTTGTAGTAGTAGTAGTCGGTGGTCTAGAGGTAACGCGCCTGTCTAGAAAGCGAAAAGTCCGGGTCGCAGGGACGAGTTCAGTGTTCAAATCGTTTGGGCCCGAAACCTTTCTCACTTCATTAGACCATGAGTGGTGGTTCTGGGCGCTGAGTTTTCGGAAGAGACGATTAACGAGGTCCGTGTGTTGCACAAAATTATTTCAGCGCTCGTAAAAGAACCACGGCAACAAGAAAAGTTGTCCCTGGCAAAATTCTTAGAAAAAGCCACTCTAATTA
This sequence comes from Rapana venosa, assembly GCA_028751875.1. Classification (NCBI taxonomy): domain Eukaryota; kingdom Metazoa; phylum Mollusca; class Gastropoda; order Neogastropoda; family Muricidae; genus Rapana; species Rapana venosa. Next base: position 10,901,796 of record CM054139.1, on the reverse strand, counting down.
GGGAAACAAATACAGATGCAGACCCCCCCAAAAAGAATCGGGTACGCTGATCTTGTGGCGACGCGCTCTCCCGGGAAATGCAGCCCGAATTGAAGCGAGAAATGTCATGACTAAAGTGGTATGGAAAAAAAATAGTAGTGAGTAGTAGTAGTAGTAGTAGTAGTAGTTGTTGTAGTTGTTAGTTTTTTAGTAGTTGTAGTAGTAGATAAGTAGTAGTAGTAGTAGTTAGTTAGTAGTAGTAAGTAGTAGTAGTAGTAGTAGTAGTAGTAGTAGTAGTAGTAATGATGATCATGATCATGATCATCATTAGTAATAATAATTTTTATGAAGTAACGAAAATGAAAAAAATTATCTACTAAATGAAAACGTCATAACATGAATATAAGCAGTAATATGATGAAGGACTAGTAATATAGCTACTATGAGCCAATAGTATATTGTACTCTCTTCTATGGGTGCTTAAAAAAATACACAATAAATCAATGGAAAAAAGAATGCCTCCGGAGGGATTTGAACCCAAGAACGAGCCTTTACCTGATGGTGTCCTTCAGTCTCAGAGGGTACAAACTTCTTTTTTTGCTTCAGCCGCGCTGTCAGGTCTCAGTGTCTCATCCACGGACGACACCAGCTTACACCTCGCGTCCAACCACTTGGTATCCGGCCACATGCCTGGCTTGTCATTGGTTCTAACCTCTTTGAATGTGTGTGCAGTCCATTAGCACGGCTCGTTACGTTGACTGGACAGTTTTTTTAAGATCTTTTTTAGTTGAATTTTTACTACATGGACCAAAAAGATTTATTACAGCATTGTAATTATCTTATTTCGATAAAAAAAATGTACTACAATATTTTTTGAAGATCTTGTCATGTGATCTTTATGGTTGAATGATCTTGTGTTGTTGTCACTGTTTGTGTGTACAAGACAAAATTCCACGTGCTGTTTTTAACTAGGAGGAATCCAGGTGCAACAATGCTTTTGTGCTGTCTTTCTGTCTGTCTGTCTGTCTGTCTCTCTGTCTGTCTGTCTCTCTGTTAGTCTCCCTCCCTCTCTCTCAGTCATCGGATGACAAGACTTTCAAAACCACAAGCACAAAGGGACTGGATATAACAAGGTACATTTAGTACTATTCTATTACCTCAAGAAAATAAAGGATGGGCGGGGAATAGGGGAGGGGGTACGATCTCCTAGGTCAGCTTCAAGTCCCAGCATACATCCCCGAAGTCGGAATGCGGCTATCTTCACGGCGGGCACAAACGGTCAGCTATGCGAAATCCCACCATCAGGGAACCTCGGAGGATGACAGGATGAAAGCACTGAATGGATTCTGTGACTGTGTTTATGTAACTGGTCTGGGTGGTAAGCACTCTCTAAAAAAGCGACATGAGAAGGAGTTCGATTCCCGTCCCATCTTCATTAGGATTTTCGCCTCATTCACTTTGACCTTGAGTGGTGGTCTGGAGGGCAAGTCTTTCACACGAGAACATAAACCCAAGTCCTGTGTGCAAGGTGCAACTTCAGCAATGGAACAATCTTGACAGAAATCAGCATCGTAAGTCTGTCAAGAACGACTAAATAGGTCCATGCTGTGTTGTTGTTGTTGTTGTTGTTAATGGTGTTGTTGTTGTTGTTGCTTGAAGCCCTTGATTAGTTAAAACTAATTAAAACATATATGAATGAATGACTGCAACAATAAAGTAAATGAAAAAGTACTAGAGAAACAAAACTATAAATCGCATACCCTCAATAATGCATACCTTTACTAATGAATACACATCTGATTGATATGAATACCAAGAAGTAGAAAGAGGGGGAGGAAGGGAAAGCAGGGAGAGGAAGAGAAGAAAAAGGAGGAGGAGAACAAGAAGATGAACAAGAAGAACAAAACCAAAAGTTAATACCACCTCCACCACCTCCACCACCACAAACAACAAGAAAAAGAACCAGAAGAATAGTGGTGGTGGTGGTGGTGGTGGTGGTGGTAACGTATAATCATCATCATCATCATCATCATCATCATCATCATCATCATCATCATCATCATCATCATCATCGTCATATCATCATCATCATCATCATCATAATCATCATCATCATCATCATCATATTGTTACTGTTGGTATTGTTAATGTTATTATTATGATCATACTTATGAATATAATTCTAAATTTTGTATATTATTGGTAGTAGAAGTGGCAGAAGCAACAGCAGGAGCAATAGTAGTAGTAGCAGTAGCAGCAGCAGCAACAGTAGTAGTAGTAGCAGTAGGAGTAGGAGTAGTAGCAGAGAAAGCAGAGCTGCAATAGCTGCAGCAGCAGCAGCAGCAGAAACAGCAGCAGCAGCAGCTGCAGCAGCAGCTAGCACAGCACATTAGTAGTAGTAGTGTAGGCAGCAGCTAGCAGCAGCCAGCGCAGCTAGCAGCTGAGAAGACAGCTGCGCAGCAGCAGCAGCAAGAAGCCGCAGCAGCAGCAGCAGCAGCAGCAGCAGCAGTTGTAGTAGTAGAAGTAGTTAGTAGTAGTAGTAGTAGTTGTAGTAGTTAGTAGTAGTAGTATTAGTAGTAGTAGTTGTAGTAGTAGTAGTAAGTCGTTAGCAGCAAGCAGAAGCAGCAGAGAGAGCAGGCAGCGCTGCGGCGGAATAGGAAGTTGTAGTAGTAGTTGTATAGAAGCAGCGCAGCAGCAGAGCAGCAGCAGCAGCAGCAGCAGCAGCAGCTGCAGAGCAGCAGCAGTTGAGCAGTAGTAAAGAATCCAAAGGAACAAGAGAGTTGTTCTCTGGCGAATTGTTCTGTAGAGAAAAAGTTCATTCTGATAAGGAAAACAAATACAGTCGGCAGACAGGCGTAAGAAACAAAGAAATGGGTGGCGGCTGCTCCTTGTGGCAACATGCTCTCCCTGGGTGAGAAGCCCTAAATTTCCAGGCAGAGATATCTTCGTTAACTTCAAGTGCGGTATACATAAAAATAATAATAACGATAATGCAATATGGTCAGAGGTCTTCCATCGCCGATGGAGGTCAGTTGGTGCTCCTTGCATTTGCCAGCAGGGTTTCTGCTGAGTTCTACACTCTCCTGTAGGCCCTTCCTCCCACCGACACTGTTCTTCAGTGTGTTGGTTATGTTAGATGCTTGCTGGTCTGCCTCTGATCGTGTCTCTTTACAGAGGACAGAAACAGAGAAACTCCTTTTTGTTGTTGCTGCCTCGTCTTTCGTGTATGTGCCTGTGGCTGCTGTTCCCATGCCGCTCATTTGTCAGCTTTACGCCCTCAGTCTACCCAACCATGCCCGATGCAACTTGTGTGTTAGTGTGAAAAATACAGCACGTGCACTTGGTCTGTCACACCACAAACAGCATCAACACAAGATCATTCAACCATAAAGGTCACAAGTATAAAAATCTGTCAAATATTTCAGCAGATGATCATTCTTTTAACACACCAAAGATAATGACAGTTCTCTTATAAATCTTTAAAACTCCAAACAGAAAGATTTTCAAGCTTTGAATATAAAAACCAAATATTCTGATCAAAGGTAACAAACCAGTGCAAAAAATGACTAGCACTGACATTCAAAAAAGTGTTTACAAATCCACAAGCCGGCATATGGCCGGGTTAGCGAGTGGTTCAGACGCGAGTGTAGCCTTGGTGTTGTCGAGGATGAGACACTGAGACCTGACAGCGCGGCTGAAGGCAAAAAAAAAAAAAAATTGTCTCTGGAAGCTCTGAGTCTGAAGGAAGCAGTTTGGTAACAGCTTGTTCTTGGGTTCAATCCTTTCCTGGAGGCATTCTTTTTTCCATTGATTTATTTTGTGTATTTTTAAGCACCAATAGTAGAAAGAACAATGATAATTATTGGGATCATAGTAGCTATATTACTAGTCCTTCATTATATTACTGCTAATATTCATGTTATGACGTTTTCATTTACTAGGTTAAAAAAATTTTTTTCGTTACTTGATAAAAATTATTATTACTAATGATGATCATGATCATCATTACTACTACTACTACTTCTACTCCTCCTCCTCCTACTACTACAACAAATAATAACATTATGAATGATTACAATACATAGTGGGCATCATAATTATCATTAATCATTGTCGTAATAATAATGATGATATTAATAATGATAATAATGATGAGAAGACGAAGAAGAAGTACAAGAAGAAGATGAATGACTTTGATTTGCTTTGCAAGATATCACGCTACATAAATTCCATTTATCATCATCATCATCTTCAAGATCATGATCATGCATCATGATCATCATCATCATCATCATCATCATCATCATCATCATGATCAAGATCATGATCATGATCATGATCATCATCATCATCATGATCATCATCATTCATCATCATCATCATCATCATCATCATCATCATCATCATCATCATCATCATCATCATCATCATCATCATCATCATCATCATCATCATCATAATTACCTTTATAATCATAATGATGATGATGGTTTAATCAATTTTTATTAGTTCAGAACAACTTAGCACCAACACCTGAAATGAATACAAGCAATGAGTATTATAGCACTTATATTGAAAAATGGGCTGGAAGCTTTATTAACATTTTAATTTTGAATTATCCTCATCATTATCTTGATCACGACAAATTGATAACAGTATCAACATTATCAAGATCACAGTTAGTGGAAAAGAACTTGAGGTTGTAGATCACTTCAAGTAACTTGGAGGTTTTTTTGATGAAGTTTCAAATGACCGAAATCTCGCAAGAGCTGCACAAACAGCGCAGCAATGGCGAGCTCAAGACCATCTGCGATAGACCAAAACTTCTCTCTCTGAGCCAAGGTTCAAGCTACTGCTATGCACTGGTCATCTCATTACTTTTTATGAATGCGAATCCTGGAATTGAATGCAGGTGCTACAAAGAAGACCAGACTTTGATGATGAGGTGCCTCAGAAGTTCCTTGGCATTTCATACATGGCCCGCCATCCACTAGAATTGAGTTGTGGTGTGAGTTCTAGTCTTTCGAATAGAATTAGAAACTGAATGATCCAGTGGGGGCTAATTTTTATTTTATTTATTTCGAGGATAATGGATAAGCACTCATATGCTTTTATCCATCGAGTGCCTTCGTGGTGTATGAAGTTTTGCAATTTTTTCATCCGTTTCCACCGGCACACAATGGTTTTCTCTTCGAAAGCGGAACATTTTATTTCACGTGTGTTGCAAGTGTTCTGCGTGCTTCGCACTATTGAGACCTCGGTCTCAACCAAAGCGCACGTTAAAGAATCCAAAGCAAGAAGAGAGTTGTCTCTGGGAATATTCTGTAGAGAAAAAGTCATTCTGATAAGGAAACAAATACATGTCGCAGACAGGAAAGAAACAAATAAATGGGTGGCGCTGCTCTTGTGGCAACATGCTCTCCCTGGGGAGAGAAGCCTTCATTTCAGGCAGAGAAATCTGCCGTGACTTCAAGTGGTATACACTACAAATAATAACGATAATGCCAATAATGGTCAGAGGTCTCCATCGCCGCTGATGTCAGTAGGAGCTCCTTGCAATGCCAGCAGGGGTTTCTGCTGAGTTCTACCCTCTCCTGTAGCCCTCCTCCCAGACCACTGATCTCAGTGATGGTGGCAATGTAGAATGTTGCTGGGATGCCTCTGCTCGTGTCTCTTTACAGAGGAAGAACAGAGAAAATCCTTTTTGTTGTTCTGCCTCGTCTTTTGTGTATGTTGCCTGTGCTGCTGTTCCATGCCGCTCAGTTCAGCTTTACGCCCCAGTCCTACCCAGCATGCACGATGCAACTTGTGTGTTGGTGTTTGAAAATAAGCACGGTCGCACTTTGGTCTGTCACACACAAACAGCATCAACACAAGATCATTCAACCATAAAGGTCACAAGGCAAAAATCTTCCAAATATTTCAGATAATTATTGTTTTAACACACAAAAAAAGAGATAATGACAGTACTTTAATAAATCTTTAAAACTCAATATAGAAAGATTTTCAAGCTTTAAAAAACAAAAACAAAAATGATTGCACACAAAACTCAAAGAGGTTACAAAACAACAAGCCGGCATGTGGCCGGGATAGCCGAGTGGTTCGGACGCGAGTGTAGCTGGTGTGTCTGGAACATGGGTGAGAAAACCAGTGATCTGACAGTCGCTGAAGACACACCACAAAGATATGGTCTGAGAGACTTGAGGACACCAGCGGGTGTCTGTCGAGGATGACAACGTGGTGTCTGACACACTGAGTGATGATCTGCTGTTCACTCTGACGGGTTAAGGACATCGCCCTGGTACAGGCTCGTCTTGGGTTCAAATCCCTTTCATGGAGGATAATGTTTTTTTTTCGGGGGGGGGGGGGGGGGGGGGGGAGGGTTTCTGTTTTTTTTTTTAAACCCCCCACAAGCATTACCATCTTTTCAATGAAACTACTGCTGCTACGGCTGCTGCTACTTACTACTACTCCTACTATGTGCTGCTGCTGCTGTGCTGCTTGCTGCTGCTGCTGTGCTGTACTACTACTAATACTGCTGCTACTGCTGCTGCTGCTGGCTGCTGCTGCTGCTGCTGCTGCTACTACTACTACTACTACTCTTACTACTACTGCTGCTGCTATTGCTGCTGCTTTCACAGACTACTGCTGCTACTCCTATGCTACGGCTATTATACTATAATTCACTGTTGCTGCTGCTGCTAATTGCTAATACTACTATTGCTCCTCCTGCTTGTTGCTGCTGCCACTTTTTAACTACCAATAATATATTACAAAATTTAGAAGTATATTCATACTTAAGATTCATATTAATAATAAAAATCATAATTAAACATTAACATTAACAACGTAACAATATGATGATGATGATGATGATGATGATTATCGTTACCACCACCACCACCACACCACCACCACACCCACACCACCACCCCCACCACCACCACCATCACCCACCACACCACCCCACACGACCACCACCACCACCACCATTTTCAGGTTCTTTTTCTTGTTGTTTGTGGTGGTGGAGGTGGTGGGAAAGGTATTAACTTTTGGTTTTGTTCTTCTTTTTCATCTTCTTGTTCTCCTCCTTCTTCTTCTTCTTCTTCTCTTCCTCTCCCTGCTTTCCCTTCCTCCCCCTATTTCTACTTCTTGGCATTCGTGTCAATCAGATGTGTATTCACTAGTATAGGTATGTATTAGTGAGGGTATGCGATTTATAGTTTGGTTTCTCTAGTACTTTTTCATTTACTTTATTGTTGAAGTCATTCATTCATATATGTTTTAATTAGTTTTAACTAATCAAGGGGCTTCAAGAACAACAACAACAACAACATTAACAACAACAACAACAACAACAACAACAACAACAAACAACAAACAAACAAAAAAACAAGCATGGATCTATGTCGTTGTTCTTGACAGACTTACAATGCTGATTCCTGTCAACATTGTTCCATTGCTGAAGTTGCACCTTGCACACAGGACTTGGGTTTATGTTCTCGTGTGAAAGACTTGCCCTCCAGACCACCACTCAAGGTCAAAGTGAATAAGGGGAAAATCCAAATGAAGATGGGACCGGGAATCGAACTCCTTCTCTGTCGCTTTTTTAGAGAAGTGCATGACCACCAGACCAGTTACATAAACACAGTCACAGAATCCATTCAGTGCTTTCATCCTCCGAGGTTCAGTGATGGTGGGATTTTGCATAGCTGACCGTTTGTGCCCGCCGTGAAGATAGCCGCATTCCGACTTCGGGGATGTATGCTGGGTATGTTGGTGTGTCCGTAACCCACCGAACACTGACATGAAGTACAGCATCTTTAACAGTGCATGTTTGATCTTCTGCATATTATTATATTATATATATATATAATTATATATATATATATATATAATATATATATATATATATATATATATATATATATATATATATATATATGAAGGGAATTATGGCACTGGCAGGTCTGCACTTGAAGCTGACCTAGGAGATCGTACCCCCTCCCAATCCCCTTCCCATCCTTAATTTTTTGAGGTAATAGAATAGCACTAAATGTACCTTGTTATATCCAGTCCCTGTGTGCTTGTGGTTTTGAAAGTCTTGTCATCCGATCACTGAGAGAGAGGGAGAGAGACAGACAGAGAGACATAGAGGACAGAGAGACAGACAGACAGACAGACAGACAGACAGACAGACAGACAGACAGAAAGACAGCACAAAAGCATTGTTGCACCAGTATTCCCCCTAGTCAAAAACAGCACGTGGAATTTTGTCTTGCACATACAAACAGTGACAACAACACAAGATCATTCAACCATAAAGGTCACATGACAAGATCTTCAAAAAATATTGTAGTACATTTTTTTTAATCAAAATAAGATAATTACAATGCTGTAATAAATCTTTTGGCTCCATGTAGTAAAATTTCAAACTTAAACAAAGATCTTAAAAAAACTTGTCCAGGTCAAAGGTAACGACCGTGCAAATGAACTGCACACGACATTCAAAGAGGTTAACAATCAACAAACCGGCATGTGGCCGGGATAGCCGAGTGGTTCGGACGCGAGTGTAGCTGGTGTCTGTCGAGGATGAGACGCTGAGACCTGACAGCGCGGCTGAAGGCAAAAAAAGACGTTTGTACCTCTGAGACTGAAGGACACCAGCTGGTACAGGCTCGTTCTTGGGTTCAAATCCCTTTCCTGGAGGCTTCTTTTTTTCCCTAGATTTATTTTGTGTATTTTAAGCACCAATAGTAGAGGGAACAATGATACTTTGGGATCATTAGTAGCTATATTACTAGTCCTTCATCATATTACTGTATTTTTCATGTTATGACGTTTTCCCTTTACTTAGATTTTTTTTTCATTTTCGTTACTTTATCAAATTATTTTACTAATGATGAATATGATCATTACTACTACTACTACTACTACTACTACTATATATACTACTACTCTACTACTACTATATACTACTATACTACTACTACTACTACTACTAAATATTCCTTTCTCTTTCCCATACTCCTCCTACTCCTCCTCCTCCTACCCCCTCCTCCTCCCTCCTCCTCCTCCCCTCCTACTACTCCTCTACTACTACTACTAACTACTACTACTACTATTTCTACTAATACTACTACTATACTAATAAATACACTACTACTACTACCTACTTCTACAACCAACAACAACAAAAACAAATACTCTACTACTACTACTACTACTACTACTACTACTTACTATTTCTATATACTACTACTAAATACTACTACTACTACTACTACTACTACTACTACTGTCACCAATAATATAACAAAATGATTCATATGATTATAATAATAATCAAAATCATAATAACAACATTAGCAATAACAGTAGTAACAATTATGATGATGACGATGATGATGATGACCATGATGATGATGATGATACTACTACTACTACTACTACTACTACTACTACTACTACTACTACTACTACTACTACTACTACTACTACTACTACTACTACTACTACTGGTAATGTGATGATGATGATGATGATTGGATGATTATTATAAACGTACTTTTATATCATCATATCTTTTGATCTGATCATCATCTCATCATCACCACCACCACCACCACCACCACCCCCCACCACCCCCACCACCACCCCCCCCACCCCACCCCACCAT
>CM054139.1:10861152-10891638 GCA_028751875.1 Rapana venosa | reverse complement strand
AATTATGAACATACTGGCAAGCCCGGGATAAAACCCTCGAGGTCCTGGAAAAGCGGGAGCCCACCATCGGGGCCATGATCTGAAAGCCCAGCTTCGATGGGTTGGTCACGTGACCCGGAGGGGACGACCAAAGGTCCCAAGCAGCTAGTAGGCGAAGCCCTTGGGAAAGGGGAAAACCAGGGCAGACCACGCAAAAGATTAAGGGACTGCGTGAAGTCCACATCAAACACGTGCTCCCCCGAAAGCTGGAGCTGTTTGCTGGGGCGACCAGGCTGGCCGCCCTAATTCCCGGGCGCATGACAACTTCGAGGAGAAGGGGCGAGATGATGTCTGCGTACAGCTAGGAGAAAGGCGTAAACCCCCAAACCCTCACCCCCGGAAGTTTCCTTGCCCCCACTGCCCCCCGCGTGTGCCTACAGGGATTGCTTAACCACCCATTCCGACCCCTAAGAAAAAAGATCAAAACTGGGGGCAGTCATACGGTCGATGGACAAACCAAGGAGGTGGTTTGTGTGAGCGCAGCAGCGCAGCAGCAGCACAAGCACGCAGCAGCAGCACAGCAGCGCAGAGCAGCCAGCAGCAAGTGTATAGTGTTAGTAGTAGTAGTGTATAGTAGTAGTAGTGTAATGATGTTTATAAACATCATAGAAATAATAATTTTGATAAAGTAACGAAAATGAAAAAATATCTAGTAAATGAAAACGTCATAACATGAATAATACAAAAAATGATAAAGGGACTAGTAAAAAGCACTATGACCCCAAAAATTTCTTTGTTCCTCTCTTTGATGCTTAAAAATACAAAAATAAATCAATGGAAAAAAGAATGCCCCCGGAAAGGGATTTGAACCAAGAACGACCTGTACCAGTGGTGTCCTTCGTCTCAGGGTACAAACTTTTTTTTTTTGCCTCGCCGCGCTGTCAGGTTCAGGTCTCTCCGACGGGACACCAGCTCACCGCGTCCAATACCGGCTACCCCGGCCACATCCCGGGCTTTTGTTTGTTAACCTCTTTGAATGTCGTTGCTTTCTTTTTGAAACGGTCGTTCCTTTGACCTGGAAAATTTTTTTTAAAAAGATCTTTTTAAGTTTGAATTTTACTACATGGAGCCAAAAAATTTTTTTAAGCTTGTAATTATCTTTTTTTGTTTAAAAAAAAATGTCTACAATTTTTTTTGAAGTCTTGTCATGTAAACTTTAGGGTTGATGTCTTGTTTTGTTGTACGTTTGTATGTAAAAAGAAAAAATTTCCCCTGCTGTTTTTGACTGGGGGGGAATACTGGTCAACAATGCTTTTGTCCTGTCTTCTGTCTGTCTGTCTGTCTGTTGTCTGTTGTCTGTCTGTCTGTCTGTCTCTTCCCTTTTCCCTCATGATCGGATGACAAGACTTTCAAAACCCAAACACACAGGGACGGTTTTAAAAAAGGTACATTTAGTGCTATTTATTACTAAAGAAAATTAAAGGATGGGAGGGTTTGGGGAGGGGTAAAACTCCAGGTCAGCTTCAAGGCAGCCCTCCCAGTGCCATAATTCCTTCTTATTTTTATTTTTATATATATTTTTTTAAATATTAAAAATTATATATTTATATATTATAAAATTTTTATATTTATTATATATATATATAATAAAAATTTAAACATGCAGAAGATCAAACTTGCACTTTTAAAAGATGCTGTATTTCAGTCAGTGTTCGGGGGGTTTAGGGACACACCAACATCCCCACTACACCCCCGAGTCGGAATGCGGCTATCTTCACGGCGGGCAAACGGGCAGATGCAAATCCCCCATCCTGAAATCGGGGGATGACAGGATGAAAGCACTGAATGGTTCTGTGCTGTGTTTATGTAATGGTCGGTGGGAATGCACTTCTCTTAAAAAGCGACAGAGAAGGAGTTCGATTCCGGTCCCCTCTTCATTTTGGTTTTCCTCCATTCACTTTGACCTTGATGGGGGTTTGGGGGGCAAGTCTTTCACACGAGAACATAAAACCCAAGTCCTGTGTGCAAGGGGGCAAATTCAGAATAGAACAATGTTTACAGGAATCAGCATCGTAACGTCAAGAACAAAAGACATAATCCATGCTGTGTTTTTTGTTGTTTTGTTGTTGTTTTTGTTGTTGTTGTTGTTGTTGTTTTTGTTGTTGTTTTAAGCCCCTTCACAGTAGCCCTTTATTAGTTGAAAAAAAAAAATTTTCAAGATATATGAATGAATGATTCAACAATAAAGTAGATGAAAAGTCTAAAAAAACAAAAAAATAAATCACATCCCCCAAATTTTACATACCTATATAGTGAATACACATTGATTGAAATGAATGATAAAGGGGTGCTGAGAGATCGAAGGAAAGAAGAAGGAGGGGGGAGGAAAAGCGGGGGGGAAAAAAAGGGGGAGAGAAAACCCATTAACAAAGAACAAAGCAAAAGTTAAACCCCTCCTCTACCACCACCACCACCAAACAAGAAAAAAAACAAGAAAAAAATGGTGGTGGTGGGGTGGTGGGGGTGGGGGTGGTGGTGGTGGTGGGGTGGTGTGATGATGCAGATGATGATGATGAACGCCGCAGAAAATCTTTCACCCTTAAATCCTGTCCCGCTTTTAGAAGAGTAGGCCTTTTGTGCCGGTGGGGAACGATTACTAAAGCATATGAAGATTTTTCTATTATCTCGAAATAACCCATTTTTTTAATATAAGTGTTATAAAAACTATTACTTGTTGTATTCTTTGTGGTGTTGTTCTAAGTTGTTTGAACTTTAAAAAAAATTTAAAAAACCATTCCTCATTTGATTAAATGGGGGTGGTTTTTGGTGGGGTGGTGGTGGTTGGGGGTGGTGGGGGTGGGGTGGTGGTGGTGGGATGATGTGAAATGATGCAAAAAAAATGATGTATGATAAAAATAGTTATAACATCATCATCATCTCATCACCGTAGTATAGTAGTAGCAGTAGTAGTAGAGTAGTGTATAAGTATAGTAGTAGTGTAGTAGTAGTTATAGTATATTTACATCATCATATATGGGAATCATCTATCGTCATCATCATAATTGTTACTACTGTTATTGCTAAAGTTTTAATGATTTTGATTATTTTTTTTAACATATGAATCTTTTGTTATATTATTGGTGACAGTGTAGAAGTAGTAGAATAGTAGTGTAGTAGTAGAGTGTTGTAGTATAGATGTAGAGTTATAGTAGTGTAGTAGTAGTTGTTGTTGATGTTGTTTTGTAGTAGTAGTAGTAGTATGTATAGTAGTATGTAGTAATAAATAGTGTAGTAGTAGTAGTAGTACAGTAGTAGCAGTGTAGTGTAGTAGTAGAGTAGGAGTAGTAGGGGGAGAAGTAGTGGGAGTTGTTGGGTTTGTAGTAGTAGTATAGTAGTGAGCAGAATGGTAGAGTAGTAGTAGTAGCGTAGTAGTAGTGTGCGTAGAGTGTAGTTGTAGTAGTAGTAGTTTTTAGTAGTAGTAGTAGGGAGTAAGTAGTAGTAGTTATAGTATAGTAAGTAGTAGCTGGAGAAGTTCCCACATGAGAAGCCTGCGGTCAATTATGAACATCCACTGCAAGAACCTCGGATCACAAACCTCGAGGTCCTGGACAGCGCTGGGATGACCACCATCGAGGCCATTATACTGAAAGCCCAGCTTCGATGGGTTGGTCACGTGAACCGGATGGACGACCCAACAGCTGCCTAAGCACTCATGTATGGGCGGAACTGACCGTGGAAAGCCGGAACTAGGCAGACCCACGCAAAAGCTTCAAGGACTGCGTGAAGTCCCAACATCAAACACGCTGACATCCCTCCCGAACAGCTGGAGCTGTATGCTATGGACCGACCAGGCTGGCGCGCCCTAACCATCCGGCGCATACACACATCGAGGAGAATAGGCGAGATGATGTGACGCAGACACGAGCTAGGAGAAAGGCGTCACCACCAACCCACAACCCCCCGACAGTTACCTTGCCCCCACTGCACCTGCGTCTGCCTATCCACGGAGTGGCTTTTAACACCATCTCCGTGCCCACATAAGACAAATACTCAACACATGAGACAGTCATCAGCGGATCGATGGACGACAAAAGAGAGTAGTTATAGTAGTATATTAGCTGCAGCAGCAAGCAGCAGCAGCAGCAGCCGCAGCACCGCAGCGCAGCAGCAGCAGTAAGTATATATAGTTTAGTATAGTATAGTATATAAGTATAGTAGGTAGTAGTAGTAGTATAGTAGTAGTATAGTAATGATGATTATAAACATCATTAGTAATAATAAGTTGATAAAGTAACGAAAATGAAAAAAATACTAGTAAATAAAACGTCCATAACATGAATAAATATCAGTAATATGATTAAGGACTAGTAATATAGCACTAGATCCCAATAAGTATCATGTTTCTCTACATTGATGCTTAAAAATACACAAAATAATCTCAAAGGAAAAAAGAATGCCTCCAGGAAAGGGATTTGAAACCCAAGAACGAGCCTGACCAGCTGGTGTCCTTCATCTCAGATGGTACAAACTTCTGTGTTTGCATCATCCGCGCTGTCAGGTCTCAGTGTCCTCATCCTCGACAGACACCAGCTACAACTCGCGTATCCGACCACCTCGCTATCCCCGGCCACATGCCGGTTTGTTGATTGTTAACCTCTTTGAATGTCGTGTGCAGTCCATTTGCACGGTCGTTACCTTTGACCTGGACAAGTTTTTTTTAAGATCTTTTTTTTTAAGTTTGAAATTTTACTACATGGAGCCAAAAGATTTATTACAGCATTGTAATTATCTTATTTTGATTTAAAAAAATGTACTACAATATTTTTTGAAGATCTTGTCATGTGATCTTTATGGTTGAATGATCTTGTGTTGTTGTCACTGTTTGTATGTGCAAGACAAAATTCCACGTGCTGTTTTTGACTAGGGGGAATACTGGTGCAACAATGCTTTTGTGCTGTCTTTCTGTCTGTCTGTCTGTCTGTCTGTCTGTCTGTCTGTCTGCTCTCTGTCTGTCTCTCTCCCTCTCTCTCAGTGATCGGATGACAAGACTTTCAAAACCACAAGCACACAGGGACTGGATATAACAAGGTACATTTAGTGCTATTCTATTACCTCAAGAAAAATTAAGGATGGGAAGGGATTGGGGAGGGGGTACGATCTCCTAGGTCAGCTTCAAGTGCAGACCTGCCAGTGCCATAAATTCCCTTCATATATACTAAAATATATATATATAAATAAATATATATAATATATAATATATATATATATATATATATATATATAATATATATATAATATATTATATATATAAATATGGGGACGGGATAGCTCAGTGGTCAGAGCACTCGCCTTTCCTTTCCCCCAGCCAAGGTAAGCAGCGGCGAGCTTGGTACCATTGGATGGGTGACCGTTTGCGCGCCTTGCTTCAGTACAGTTGCCCCATTTCACCCAGCTGTAAATGGTACCTGCCCTCTTTAGGGTCAGGGAGGGGTAAATCGCGAGTGAGAGGAGATGGGCGCCGCCTCGAATATGATGCCCTAGAGTAGTGAGGTCTCTGACCCTCGCTCCCCTACGACCTTATAGGTTATGGGACTCCTTTACCTTTAACCATTTATAATATATTTAATATGTCAGAGATCAAACCTGCACGTAAAGATGCTGTACTTTCATGTCAGATTCGGTGGGTTACGGCTACACAACATACCCAGCATACATCCGCCGAAGTCGGAATGCGGCTATCTCACGGCGGCACAAACGGTCACTATGCAAAATACAACCATCACTGAACCTCGGAGGATACACGGATGTAAAGCACTGAATGATTCTGTACTGTGATTATGAACTGTCGGTGGTCATGCACTTCTCTTAAAAAGCGACAGAGAAGGAGTCGATGCCCGGTTCCCATCTTCATTTGGATTTTCCCCCCTCATTCACTTTGACCTTGAGTGGTGTCTGGAGGGCAAGTCTTTCACACGAGAACAAAAACAGAAAAAACCACCAAATCGAAAAAAAAAAAAAAAAAAATAAGAAAAAAAAATAAAAAACCTCGCACCAATAAAAAAAAAAACCCAAAGTCCTGTGTGCAAGTGCAACTTCAGCAAGGGAACAAGGATGAAAGAACTCAGCTCGTATGCGCAAAACCACGAAATAATTCCATGCCGTTTGTTTGTTGTTGTGTTGTTGTTTTGATTGTTGTATTGAAGCCCGATCAACAGCTAGCCCGTGATTAGTTGATAAAACAATTCCAAGATATAGAATGAATGGACTTCAACATAAAGTAGATAAAAAAAAATTACTAGAGAAACAAAAATACAATCAAATACCCTCAATATACATACCTATACTGGTGACTGCACATCTGATTGCAGCATGATAAAGGGAGTGGCTGATGTGATGCAGAAGGACAAGAATGAGGAGGAGGAGGAGGAAAAGCAAGGGAGGAAGAAGACGAAGGGGAAACAAGAAAATGAACAAGAAGCTAACAAAAGCAAAAGATAATACTACCAAGTCCTCTACCACCACCACACCCAAGAAAAAGACCAGAAAATTGGAGGTGGTGGTGGTGAGGTGGTGGTGGTGGTGGTGGTGGTGGTGGTGTGGTGTGGTGGTGGTGTGGTGGTGGTGGTGTGAGGATTGCAGAGATGATGATGAACGCACGCAGAACATCCTCCACACACGTTAAATCCGTCCCGCTTTTCAAGAAGAGGTAGCCATATGTTCGGTGGGGAAATGATGAAAAAGCATAGAATGGTTTATTCTATATCCAAAAAGCCTTTTTTCGAATATAAGTTTATAATACTCCATTACTTGTTTGTATTCATTTATGTGTTGGTGCTAAAGAGTTATTCTGAACTTTAAAAAAAATTATGAATAAACCATTGCCATCATTATGATTATAAAGGTGGTGGTGGAGTGCGTGTGGTGTGTGGTGGTGGGGTGTGTGGTGTGATGAGGATGATGATGAAGATATGATGATGATGACTGATGATGATGAATATGTTGACTGATGATATGAACGCACGCAGAACATCCTCCACACACGTTAACTCCTGTCCCCGCTTGTCAGAAGAGTAGCCATTTTGTGCCGGTGGGGGAACGGATTACTAAAGCATATGAATGATTATTCCTATTATCTCGAAAAGCCCATTTTTCAATATAATGTTATAATACTCATTACATGTTGTATTCATTTGAGTGTTGGTTCTAAGTTGTTCTGACTTAAAAAAATTAATAAACATTACCATCATTATGATTAATAATGGTGGTGTGTTTGGTGTTGTGTTGGGAGGTGGTGTGGTGTTGGTGTGGTGGGTGGTTGGTGGTGGGGTGGTGATGATGATGATCATGATTGCAAAAGGATGATGGATGATGATAAAATCCGTATAATCATCATCACATCAGCATCATCAGCATCAACACCAGTAGTTAGTAGCATAGTATAAGTAGTAGTCAAAGAGTAGTATAGTAGTATAGTAGTAGTAGTAGTGAGTATTAGTAGTATCACATCATCATCATGGTAATCATCATCATCGTCATCATCATAATTGTATACAACAGATATTGCTAATGTTGTTATTAGAATTTTGATTATTATTATAATCATATGAATCATTTTGTTATGATATTTGGACATAAGTAGAAGTAGTAGTAGTAGTTAGTAGTATAGTAGTAGTAGTAGTAGTAGTGTAGTAGCTTGATGAGGTTGTTGTTGTAGTAGTAGTAGTAGTAGTTGTAGTTGTAGTAGTAAGTAGTAGTAGTATAGTAGTAGTAGTAGTAGTAGTAGTAGTAGTAGTAGTAGTAGGTAGTTGTTGGAGTATAGTAGTAGTAGCAGTAGTAGTAGTAGTAGTAGCTAGTAGAGTAGTAGTAGTAGTAGTAGGAGTAGTAGTAGGAGTAGGAGTAGTGGTAGTTTGTTGGAGTATTAGATTAAATAGTATAAGTAAGTAGCAGAATAGTAATATATAGTCTAGTAGTAGCATAGTATATAGTAGTAGTAGAAGTAGTAGTAGTAGTAGTAGTAGTTAGTATAGTAGTATCAGTATAGTATAGTAGTAGTAGTAGTATCGGTGCTAAGGTAACGCGCCTTCTAGAAAGCGAAAAGTCCGTCGCAAGAGTGCAGGGGTTCAAATCCAGTTTGGCCCGAAAACCTTATCTCCCATACCATTAGACCATGAGTGGTCTGGGCGCTAGTCCTTCGATGAACGATAAACCGAGTCCCGTGTGGTTCCACAGAATTATTCTGCGCTCTGTAAAAGAACACACTCAACAAGAAAGTTGTCCCTGGCAAAATTCTTAGAAAAGAGCCACTCTGTTAGGGAAACAAATGCAGATGCAGACCCCCCCCAAAAAAAAAGAATGGGTGCCGCTGCTCTTTTGGCGACGCGCTCTCCCCGGGAGAGCAGGCCACGAATTTGACGCAGAGAAAATCCATGACTGTAAGTGGTATGGAAAAAAATAGGTAGTAGTAGTAGTAGTAGTAGAAGAGTAGTAGTAGTATAATAGTAGTAGTAGTATATATAGTAGTAGTAGTTAGTAGTAGTAGTAGTATTAAGTAGTAGTAATAGCAGTAGTAAGTAGTATAGTAAGGAGTAGTAGTATAGTATAGGAGTATAGGAAGCCCTCTGGATCATCCTGTCCAAACCGATGCCAGACAAGTTCATCAACCTCATAACGCCCAGTTTCAGACGAGACAACAAGACCGGCGCAGGTTCTCTCGGTGGAGAAGTATCAAGCCATTTCAATATCAGTAACGGTGTCAAACAGGGATGCGTGCTGCCCCAGTCCTTTTCAACTTCTGTTTCCACCACTGCTCTCACCACGGCTATCAAGACTATACCTGGGGGATACCAGCGATACAGACATTGATGGCTCACGTTTGACCGCCGCCGACTGAACGCCAGACCAAGATGTGGATAAGATCATCCTGGAAGGCAACTTTTTGCTGATGACTGTGCTCCTCATGGCACACAAAAGTCTGACCTACAGTTATCACATATAAGTTCGCAGAAGCCTATCGCCTTTTTTGGGCTCACTATCAGCCCTCGGCAAGACAGAGTACCCATTTCAGCCTGCGCCTGCTTCAGCGCCCCTTCCTCCCCCCTCTATCTCCACTGAGGGCCACCCAGCTAAAGATAGTGATGATTTCAGATACCTCCGGCAGTTACCATCAGCAAGATAACACCTGGAAAAGAGATCAACCGCTAGGATCTGCAAGCCAGTCAAGCTCATGTCGCCTCCCAGCTCGTGTCGTGAACCAGCACAAATCCAGCCCTTTCCACAAAGCTCAAGGTTACAAGACGTCGTCCTCACCAGCATACTCGATGGAAGCGAGGACGTGGACGGTGTACAAAAGACACTGTAAGCACTGAGAAGTTCCACATGAGA
Organism: Rapana venosa; assembly: GCA_028751875.1. NCBI lineage: Eukaryota > Metazoa > Mollusca > Gastropoda > Neogastropoda > Muricidae > Rapana > Rapana venosa. The sequence goes on along the minus strand of CM054139.1, from coordinate 10,882,278 downwards.
AGCCTGCGGTCAATTATGAATCATCCACTGGCAAACCGGAATCAAAACCACGAGGTCCTGACATACTGGGATGACCACCATCGAGGCCATGATCCTGAAAGCCCCAGCTTCGATGGTTGTCACGATGATCCGGAAGGACGAACCGAACAGGCTCCTAAGCTGCTCTTGTATGCGAACTGACTTGGGAAAGCGAACCAGGGCAACCACTGCAAACAGTTCAAGGACTGCGTGAAGCCCAACATCAAACACGCTGACATCCTCCCAACAGCTGGACTGTATGCTATGGAACAGACCAGGCTGGGCGCGCCCTAACCATCCGGCGCATGACAACTTCGCGGAGATAGGCGAGATGATGTGACTGCACACAGCTAAGAGAAAGGCGTCAACCACCAACCCTCAACCCCCCCGGACATTTCCTTGGCTTTGCCCCTCAACTGCACCCAGCGTCTGCTATCACGGATATGTTTAACCAGCCATCTCCGTGCCCACATAAGACAAAGGACTCAACGCATTAGGACATCATCATCGATCGAGGGAACGCACCAGAAGCGTAGTAGTAAGTAGTATAGAGCAGCAGCAGCAGCAGCAGCAGAGCCGCACACAGCAGCACGCAGCAGCAGCAGCAGCACAGCAGCAAGCAGCAGCTGCACATGAGCACAGTTAGTATGTAGTAGTAGTAGTGGAGTATAGTATATTTTAGTAGTAGTAGTAGTATAGTAGTAGTAGTATAGTAAGTAGTAGTATAGTAGTAGTAGTAGTAATGATGATTATAAACATCATTAAGAAATAAATAATTTTTTTTTTTGATAAAGTAACGAAAATGAAAAAATTATCTAGTAAAATGAAATCGTCATAACATGAATAAATTAGCCTAATATGATGAAGACTAGTAATAAGCTACTATTCCCAAAAGTATGCATTTTACCTCTTCGACGATTGATGCTTAAAAAATACACAAAAAAAATCAATGGAAAAAAGATTCCTCCATGAAAGGGAATTGAACCCAGAACGAGCCGGTACCAAGCTGTGTCCTTCAGTCTCAATGTAATCAAACTTCTTTTTTTCCTTCAGCCACCGCGCTGTCAGAGTCTCAGTGACCATTCCTCCAGAACAATAGATACCACCAGCTCCTACACTCGCGTAATTCCCGAACCACTCGGCTATCCCGCCACATGCCGGTTTTGATCTGTAACCTCTTTGAATTCTGTGCATCCATTTGCACGGTCGTTTAACCTTTGACTGACAAAGTTTTTTTTTAAAGATCTTTTTTTTTAAGTTTGAATTTTACTCATGGAGCCTAAAGATTTATTACAGCATTGTAATAATCCTTATTTTGATTAAAAAAAAAGGTACTACAATATGTTTGAAGATCATGTCATGTGGATCTTAGTGAATGAGCTGTGTTGTGGTCACTGTTTTTGTATGTGCAAGACAAAATTTCCCGGGCTGTTTTGGACTAGGGAATACTGTGCAACCTATGCTTTTTGAGCTGTCTTCTGTCTGTCTGTCTGTCCTGTCTGTCTGTCTGTCTGTCTGTCTGTCTCTCTGCAGTCTGCTCCTCCCTCTCTCTCAGTGATCGGATACAAACTTTCAAAACCACAACACACAGGTCTGGATTATAACAAGGAAAATTTAGTGCTATTCTATTACCTCAAGAAAAATTAAGGTTGAAAGGGATTGGGGAGGGGTACGATCTCCTAGGTCACTTCAAGTGCAGACCTGCCAGTGCCAGATTTCCCCTTCATATATATAAAATATATATATATAATATAAATATGGGACGGGATACTCAGTGGTCAGAGCACTTCGCTTTCCCCAGCCAAAGTTAAGCAGCGCGAGCGTGGTTAACCTGTTGATGGTGACCGTTTGCGCGCCTTGGCTTTCATAAGTTGCCCCAGTTTTCACCCAGTTGTAAATGGTGACCTGCCCCTCTTAGGTTCAGGGAAGGTAAAGCAGCGAGGGAGAGGAGATGGTCGGCCGCCCTCAAATGCTGCCCTAGAGAATGAGGTCTCTGACGCTCGCTCCGCCCCTACGACCTATATAGTTTGGGACTTCCTTTACCTTTATAATATATAATATGGCAGAAGTCAAACATGCACTGTTAAAGATGCTGTACTTCATGTCAGAGTTCCGTGGGTTACGACCACCCAACATACCCAGCATACATCCCCGAAGTCGATGGCGGCTATGCTTCACGCGGCACAAACGGTCCACTATGCAAAATCCCACCATCACTGAACCTCGGAGGATGACAGATGAAAACAATGATGGATTCTGAGTGACTGTGTTTTTATGTAACTGGCTGGTGGTCATGCACATTCTCTAAAACGACAGAGGAAGGAGTTTCGATCCCGGCCCATCTTCAGTTGGATTTCCCCTCTTTCACTTTGGACCTTGAGTGTGGTCTGAGGCAAGTTTTCCACACAGAACATAAACCCAAGTCCGTGTGCAAGGGCAACTTCAGCAATGGAACAATGTTGAACAGAAATCATCAATTCGTATGCTTCTAGAACCACGAAATAAATCCATGCCGTTGTTTTGTGTTGTTGTTGTGGTTGTTTGTTGTTTGTTGTTGTTGTTGTTGTGTTTGTTGTTGTTTGTAGCCCTTCAACAGCTAGCCCTTGATTTAGTTGAAATAACAATTCCAAGATATATAATAATGACTTCAACAATAAAGTAGATAAAAAAAAATTACTAGAGAAACAAAAATATCAATCACATACCTCAATAAGACAACCTATACAGGTGAATCACTTCTTGATTGCCATAATGATAAAGGGAGTGCTGATGTAAGCCAAGAAGATCAGAATGAGAGAGAGGAGGAAAATGCAGAGGAGTAGAAAGAAGAAGGGATAACAAGAAGATGACAAGAAGAACAAAAGCAAAAGTTAATACTCCCTTCCTCTACCACCACCACCAACAACAAGAAAAAGAACCTAAGAATGGTGTGGTGTGTGGTGGTGTGGTGTGGTGGTGTGTGGTGGTGGAGTGGGTTGGGGGAGGTGGATGATGCAGATATGAAGATAGACCGCACCCGCATGAACATCCTCCACATCTACGTTAAATCCTGTCTCAAGCTTTCAGAAGAGGTAGGCCCATTGATGTCCGGTGGGAAATGAAGACTAAAAAAAAGCAAATGAACTGAATTATTCTATATCTCGAAATAAGCCTCTTTTTTCATAAAAGTGTTAAATACTCAATTACTTTGTTGTTTCATTTTGAGGTGGTTGGTGCTAAGTTATTCTGAACTTTAAAAAAAATTGAATAAACATTGCCATCATTATGATTGAGAAAGTGGTTGGTGGTGTGGTGTGGTGGTGGTGGTGGTGGTGGTGGTGGATGTGGTGTGGTGGTGGTGTGGATGGTGATTGATTAAGATGATGATGATGATGATGATGATGAGGATTGATGAATGATATGATGAAATGATGATGAGAGAGCAAAAGATAATGCAAAAGAGGAAATGATGATGATAAAAGTACGTTTCAATATCTCATCAACACTAGTAGTAAGTAGTAGAGTAGTAGTAGAAATTAAGTAGTAGTAGACAGTAGTAGTAGTAGTCATAGTAGTATAGTAGTAGTATCATCATCATCAAACGTCATCACATAATGTTACTACTGTTATTCCTAATGTTGTTGTTATGATTTTGATTATTATTATAACATATATCAATTTTTTGTATACATTCTTGGGTGACAGAAGTAGTAGTAGTTAGTAGTAGTAGTAGTAGAGTAGAGTAGAAGTAGTAGTAGTAGTAGTATTGGGATATAGGATAGAAGGAGTATAGGAGCTAGTAGTAGTAGTCGTAGTAGTAGTAGTAGAGTAGTATTAGTAGTAGTAGTAGTAGTAGTAGTAGTATACCAGTAGTTGTTTGTTGTAGTAGTTGCTGTAGGTATTATAGTAGGTAGTAGTAGAAATTAAGTAGTAGTAGTAGTATAGTAGTAGTATAGTAGTATAGTAGTAGTAGTGTAGCAGCAGCAGAATATATAGTAGTAAGTAGCAGAATAGTAGTTATAGTAGTATATAGTAGTGTAGTATAGGAGTAGTAGTAGTAGTCAGTAGTAGTAGTAGTATTAGTAGTAGTAGTAGTAATAGTCGTGGTCTAGAGTAACGCCGCCTGTCTAGAAAGGAAATTCCGGGCGCAAGTGTCAGAGTTCAAATACCGTTTTGGGCCCGAAACCTTTCTCCATCCATTAGACATGAGTGGTGGTCTGGGCGCTAGTCTTTCGGTTGAGACATAAACCAGGCTCCGTGTGGCAACAAAATATATACAGCGACTCAGTAAAAAAGAACCCACCGGCAACCAGAAAGATGTCCCTGCAAATTGCTTAGAAAAAGCCACTCTGTAGGGAAACAAATACAATCAGACCCCCCAAATAAAAAAGAATGGAGTGGCCGCTGCTCTTGTGGCGACGCGCTCTCAACCCGGAAAAGCAGCCCGAATTTGACAGCAGAGAATCTCGTGACTAAAAGTGGTATGAAAAAAAATAGTAGTAGTAGTATAGTATAGTAGCAGTAGTAGTAGAGTAATTAGTAGTAGTAGTATTAGTAGTAGAAGAGTATAGTAGTAGTAGTATAGTAGTATAGTAGTAGTAGTAGTGATAAGTAGTAGTAGTATATAGTAGTAGTAGTAATGATGATTATTCACATCATTAGTAATAATAATTTGATAAAGTAACGAAAATGAAAAAAAAAATCTAGTAAATGTAAACGTAAACATTTATAATATCAGTAATATGAAGAAGACAAATATAGCTACTATGATCCCAAAAAGTATCATTGTTCATCTCTAACTAATGTCCTTTAAAAGTACACAAAAAAAATCAATGGAAAAAAGAATGCCTCCAGAAAGGATTTGATCCCAAGAACGACCTGTACCAGCGGGTTATCATTTATCTCAGAACTCCAAAGGTCATTCTTTCTTTGCTTCAGCGCGCTGTCAGGTCTCATGTCGCATCCTCGACAGACACCACTACACTCGCGTCCGAACCAACTCGGCTATCCCGCCACATCCGCCTGTGGATTGTTAATCTCTTTGAATGTCGTGTTGCATTCCCATTTGCACGTGCGTTACCATTTGACATGGAAATGTTATTTTAAGATCGTTTTTAAGTTTGAAATCTTACTAATACCAAAAGATTCCCATTACTGCAAATAGAGCGGCTAATTATCTTATTTTGATAAAAACCATGTACTGCAATATTTTTTGAAGATCTTGTCATGTGATCTTTATGGATGAATGATCTTGTGATGTTGTCACTGTTTGTGTGTGCAAGACAAAATTCCACGTGCTGTTTTTAACTAGAGAAATACTGCTTGCTAAAATCCTATTGTGCTGTCTTCGTCGTCCGTCCCCTTCTTCTGCCTCTCTAGCGTCTGTCCTGTCGTCTGTCTTTCTGTCTGTCCCTTTGTCCGTCTCTGTGTCTGTCTGTCTCTGTCTCTCGGTGATCGGATGACAACACTTTCAAAACCACAAGCACACAGGGACTGGATATAAAAAGGTACATTTAGTACTAATCTATTACCTGAAGAAAATTAAGGATGTGCGGGAATAGTGGAGGGGGTACGATCGCCTAGGTCAGCTTGAAGTGCAGACCTGCCAGTGCCATAATTCCCTTCATATACATATACACATGCAGAAGATCAAACATGCACTGTTAAAGATGCTGTACTTCATGTCAGTGTTCGGTGGGTTACGGACACACCAACATACCCAGCATACATCCCCGAAGTCGGAATGCGGCTATCTTCACGGCGGGCACAAACGGTCAGCTATGCGAAATCCCACCATCACTGAACCTCACAGGATGAAAGCACTGAATGGATTCTGTGACTGTGTTTATGTAACTGGTCTTGTGGTAATGCACTTCTCTTAAAAAGCGACAGAGAAGGAGTTCGATTCCCGTCCCATCTACATTTGGAATTATCCCTCATTCACTTTGACCTTGATGGTGGTCTGGAGGGCAAGTCTTCACACGAAACATAAACCCAAGTCCTGTGGCAAGTGCAACTTCAGCAATTGGAACAATGTTGACAGAAATCAGCATCGTAAGTCTGTCAAGAACAACGACATAGATCCATGCTGTGTTGTTGTTGTTGTTGTTGTTGTTGTTGTTGTTGTTGTTGTTTGTTGTTGTTGTTGTTGTTGTTGTTGTTTGAAGCCGTTCAACAGCTAGCCCTTGATTAGTTGAAAAAACAATTACAAGATATATGAATGAATGACTTCAACAATAAAGTAGATGAAAAGTATTATAACAAACCAAAAATTTAAATCAAATACCCTCCATATACAAACCTATACTATTGAATACACTATCTGATGACAAAATGCTAAAGGGAGTGCTGATGAGATTTCAAGAAGAAAATAAGAAGGAGGGAGGAGGGAAAAGCAGGGGAGAAAGAGTGGAGGAGGAAGAGAACACGATTAACAAGATAACAAAAAGCAAAAGTTAATAAATACACCATCCTCTACACAACCACCACCAACAACAAGTAAAAAGAACAAGAAGAAATGAGTTGGTGGTGGTGGTGGTGTGGTGTGTGTGTGTGGTGTGATGATGCCAGATATGATGAGAACGCACGCAGAACATCTTGCACACACGTTAAATCCTGTCCCGCTTTTCAGAAGAGTAGGCCATTTTGGGTTGCCGTGGGAACGTTACTAATGCATAGAATGATTATTCTATTATCTCGAATAAGCCCATATTGTCCAAGATAATTTATAATCCTCATAACATGTGTATTCATTGAGGTGTTGGTTCTAAGTTGTTCTGAACTTTAAAAAAATTGAATAAACCATTTCCATCATATGATTATAATGGTGGTGGTGTGGCGGTGTGGTGGGTGTGGTGGGTGGTGGTGGTGTGTGTGGGGTGGTGGTGGTGGTGGTGGTGATGAAAGATGATAGATCATGATAGCAAAAGATGATATATGATAAAATTACGTAAAAATCATCATCATCATCCATCATCATCATTCATCATCATCAACATCATCATCACCAAGTAGTATTAAAGTAGTAGTAGTAGTAGTATAGTAGTAGAAGTAGTAGTAGTAGTATATAGTAGCTATAGTAGTAGGATCATCATCATCATCATGGTCATCATCCATCATCGTCATCATCATAAATTGTTACTACTGTTATTGCTAATGTTGTTTAATATGATTTGAGTATGATTAAAATCCATATGAATCATTTTGTTATATTATTGGTGACAGTAGTAGTAGTAGTAGTAGTAGTAGTAGTAGTAGTAGTAGTAGTAGTAGTAGTAGTAGTACAGTATTGTTGTTGTAGTAGTACTTGTTGTATTCATTTGAGGTGTTGGTGCTAAGTTATTCTGAACTTTAAAAAAAATTGAATAAACCATTGCCATCATTATGATTATAATGGGGTGGTGGAGGTGGGGTGGTGGTGGTGGTGGTGGTGTGGTGGTGTGTGGTGTTGATGATTATGATGAATGATGGAAGATGGATGATGATGATATGAAGAGATGATCAAAAGATGATGATGAAATGATAAAAGTACGCGTTATCATCATCATCATCACCATATAGTAAGTACATAGAGTATTAGTATGTAGTAGATAGTAGTAGTATAGTAGTAGTATATTAGTAGTAGTATCATCATCATCATCGTCACACCATAATTGTTACTACTGTTATTCCCTAATGTTGTTATTATTATTTTGATTATTATTATAACATATAATCATTTGGTTATATTATTGGGACAGAAGTAGTAGTAGATAGTAGTAGTATAGTAGTAGTAAGGTAGTAGTGAGTAGTATTGGATATAAGGAGTCGTAGGCGTATAGGAGTAATAAGCCTGTAGTAGTAGTCGTAGTAGTCGTAGTAGTAGTAGTAGTAGTAGTAGTAGTAGGAGTAGTAGTAGTAAGTAGCAGTAGTTGTTGTGAGTAGTTGTTGTATGTAAATAGTAGTAGTAGTAGTAGTAGTATATATGTAGCGAGCACAGAATAGTAGTAGTAGTAGCCAGAATAGAGTAGTAGTAGTAGTATAGTATAGTATAGTAAGTAGTAGTAGTAGTAGTAGTAGTATATAGTATATATAGTAGTAGTAAGAGTCTGTGGTCTAGAGGTACGCGCCTGTCTAGAAAGCGAAAAGTCCGGTCGCAATGCAGTGGTTCAAAACCGTTTGGGCCCGAAACCTTTCTCACCATCCATTAGACCAAAGAGTGGTGGTACTGGGCGCAAGTCTTTCGGATGAGACGAGAAACCGAGGTCCCGTTGTTTGCACAAAATTATTTCAGCGCTCGTAAAAGAACCCACGCAACAAGACAGTTGTCCCTGGCAAAATGCTTAAAAAAAGCCACTTCTGTAGGAACAAGTAACAGATGCAGACCCCCAAACAAGAGAATGAGTGCCGCTGCTCTTGTGCGACGGCGCTCTCCCGGGAAATCAGCCCGAATTTGACGCAAAGAGAAATCACTGATTATAAAGTGGTATAAAAAATATAGTATAGTAGTATTAGTAGTAGTAGTAGTAGTAGTAGTAGAAGTATAGTAGTATATAGTAGTAGTAGTAGTAGTAGAGTAGTATATAGTATTAGTAGTAGAAGTAGTAGTAGTAGTAGTAGTAGTAGTAGTAGTAGTAGTAGTAGTAGTAGTAGTAGTAGTAGTAGTAGTAGTAGTAGTAGTAGTAGTAGTAGTAGTAGTAGATGTTTGCCTTGTGACCTTTATGGTTGAATGATTTTGTGTTGATGCTGTTTGTCTGTGACAGACCGAAGTGCACGTGCTGTAGTTTTCAACGCCAACACACAAGTTGCATCGTGAATGGCTGGTAGAAACTGGGCGTAAAGCTGAAACTGAGAGGCTTGAACAGCACACAGGCACAATACAACGACAGACAGCAGCAACAACAAAAAAGAGTTTCTCTGTTTCTGTCTCTGTAAAGAGGCACGAGCAGAGGCAGACCAGCAACATCCTACATTGCCAACATCACTGAGATCAGTGGTCTGGGAGGAGGGCTACAGGAGAGGGTAGAACTCAGCAGAAACCCCTGCTGGCATTGCATGGAACTCCAACTGACATCAGCGGCGATGGAGACCTCTGACCATTATTGCCATTATCGTTATTGATTTTGTCTGTATACCACTTTAAATTTACGCAGATTTCCTCTGCCTGAAATGAGGGCTTCTCTTCCTCATGAGAGCATGTTGCCACAAGAGGCACGCCAACCCCTTTCCTGTCTGCGACTAGTATTTGTTTCCTTATCAGAATGACTTTTTCTCTACAGAATCTTCCCAGAGACAACTCTCTTCATGCTTTGGATTCTTTATTGTGTGTTGAGACCGAGGTTCCGTGTGCAAACGCATGCAGAATATCTTGCACACACGTTAAAAATCCTGTTCCGCTTTTCGCAAGAGTAGTATATTCTGTGCCGGTGGGGACTGATGACAAAATTTACAAAACTGCATAGACATGGGGACTCGATGAAAAAAAGCACATGAGTGCTTATTCCATTATCCTCGATACAAATAAAATTAATTAGTTAATTAATTAAATAGATAAATAGCCCACAGGATCACAGATTCTCATCTCATCCGAAAGACTAGCACTCAGACCACAACTCCTGGTCTAGTGGATGGTGGTCCATGTATGAAATGCCAAGGAGTCTTCTGAGGCATCTCATCTTCAAAGTCTCGATCCTTCTTTGTAGATCTGCATTCAAATCCAGATTCGCATGCATACAGGTATGTGGGGAGATGACCAGGCATGCAGTAGCTTGGACTTTGGTCCTGAGAGAGATGTTTCGGTCTTTCCAGATGTCCTAGAGCTTCACCATACTCAGCTGCTGTTTGTACAAGCTCTTGCGAGGAATTTGGTCTTTGAACCTTCTTCAATAAAAAGCTCTAAGATACATTAAGGAATCAACAAACCCTCAATTCTTTTTCCACGACTGGTATAATTGATTAATGTTGATAACTATTATCAATTAGTCGTGATCAAGATAATGATATGATAATTGAAAAATGAAAATGCTAATAAAGCGCAGCCCATTTTCAAATATGTGCATGATACACATTTGCTTGTATTCAATTCAGGTGTTGTGCAAGTTGTACTAAACTAATAAAAAATGATTAAACATCATGGATGATGATGAAGATGTAGAGTGAGATGATGGAATCATCACATCATCATCATCAACAAGATATGACTGATCAAGATCATGATCTTTTAAGATGATGATGATGATAAATGGAATTTATGTAGCGTTATATCTTGCAAAGACAAATCAAAGTCATTCTTCTTCTTCTTCTTCTACTTCTTCTTCGTCTTCTCATCATTATTATCATTATTATCATTATTATTATTATTATTATTACGACAATGATTAATTATGATTATGATGCCAACTCTGTATTATTATCATTCATAATGTTATTATTTGTAGTAGTAGTAGTAGTAGTAGTAGTAGTAGTAGTAGTAGTAAGGTGGAGCAGTAGTAATAGTAGTAGTAGTAGTAGTAGTAGTAGTAGTAGTAGTAGTAGTAGTAGTAGTAGAAGTAGTAGTAGTAGTAGTAGTAGTAGTAGTAGTAGTAGTAGTAGTAGTAGTAGTAGTAGTAGTTGTAGTAGTAGTAGTAGTAGTATTGTAATGATGATCATGATCATTATCATCATTGGTAATAATAATTTTGATAAAGTAACAAAAATGAAAAAAATCTAGTAAATAAAAACGTCATAACATAAATATTAGCAGTAATATGATGAAGGATTAGTAATGTAGCTACTATGATCCCAATAATTATTACTGTTCTTTCTACTATTGGTGCTTAAAAATACACGTAATAAATCAATGGAAAAAAGAATGCCTCCAGGAAAGGGATTTGAACCCAAGAACGAGCCTGTACCAGCTGGTGGCCTTTAGTCTCAGAGGTCCAATATACCATTTTTTTTACCTTCAGCCGCGCTGTCAGGTCTCAGTGTCTCATCCTCGACAGACACCAGCTACACTCGCGTCCGAACCACTCGGCTATCCCGGCCACATGCCGGCTTGTGGATTTGTAACCTATTTGAATGTCGTGTGCAGTCATTTTTGCAGAGTTGTTACCTTTGACCTGAATGAGTTTGGGTTTTTTTTCAAAGCTTGAAAATCTTTCTATATGGAGTTTTAAAGATTCATAAGAGTACTGTCATTATCTGTTTATGTGTGTTAAAAGAATGATTATCTGAAATATTTGAAAGATTTTTACCTTGTGACCTTTATGCTTGAATGATTTTGTCTTGATGCTGTTTGTGTGTGACAGACAGAAGTTCACGTGCTGTAGTTTTCAACACCAACACACAAGTTGCATCGTGCATGGTTGGGTAGGACTGGGGCGTAAAGCTGAAACTGAGCGGCATGGGAACAGCAGCACAGGCACATACACAAAAGACCAGGCAGCAACAACAAAAAGGAGTTTTCTCTGTTTCTGTCTCTGTAAAGAGGCACGAGCAGAGGCAGACCAGCAACATCCTACATTGCCAACATCACTGAGATCAGTGGTCTGGGAGGAGGGCTACAGGAGAGGGTAGAACACAGCAGAAACCCCTGCTGGCATTGCAAGGAGCTCCAACTGACATCAGCGGCGATGGCGACCATCTGACATTATTGATCATTATCGTTATTAAATGTAATGTATACCAAACTTGAAGCACGGCAGATTTTCCTCTTTCTCTGTCCTGAAAATTAGGCCTTCTCTCCCCAGGAGAGCATCTTGCCACAAAGAGCAACGCGCACCCATTTATTTGTTTTCTTCTTCCTGTCTGCAACAGCATTTGTTTCCTTATCCAGAATGACTTTTTACTCTAACAGAATATTCTCAAGACCAACTCTCTTCTTGCTATTCTGGATTCTTAACGCGTGGCGCTTCGTTGAGACAGAGTCCTGGGTGCGAACGCAACGCAGAAAATCTTGCACAACCTTAAACATCCTGTTTCCACATTTCGGCAATGCGATATGCCATTGTCTGCGGGTGGACAACGAATTGACAAAAATTACAAACCCTGCAAACGCACAGGGACAACGATGGAAAAAAGCAACGAGTGCTTATACCTTTCAATCCTCAACATAAATTAAAATAAATAAATAGAGAGAAAAGCCCACAGATCTCCATATTGTATCTCCATCCGAAAACCTACGCTCAGACCACAACTATAATGTCTAGAACTCTGGATGCGGTGCGTCCCATGTATAAAATGCCAAGGAGTCTTCTGAGGCATCTCATCTTCAAAGTCTGGATTCTTTTTTGTAAACCTGCATTCGCATATATACAAATATGTGGAGATGACCAGTACATGCAGTAGCTTAACCTTGGTCCTGAGAGAGATGTTCCGGTCTTTCCAGATGGTCTTGAGCTTCGCCATTGCTGCTGCTGTTTGTGCAGCTCTTGCGGGGATTTCGGTCTTTGAACCTTCTTTACTAAGAAGTGCTCCAAGGTACTTGAAGTGATCTACAACCTCAAGCTCTTTTCCAATGACTGACATTGATAATGTTGATACTATTATCAATTAGTCGTGATCAAGATAATGATGTTGATAATTGAAAATTAAAATGCTAATAAAGCTGCAGTCCATATTTCAATATAAGTGCTATGATACTCATTGCTTGTTGTATTCATTTGAGGTGTTGGTGCTAATTTGTTCTGAACTGATAAAACTTTGATTAAACCATCATCATCATTATGATTATAATGGTGGTGATGATGATGATGATGATGATGATGATGATGATTGATGATGATGATGATGATGATGATGATGATGATGATGTAATATATGGCGTTATATCCTCCAAAGACAAATCAAAGTCATTCTTCTTGTTCTTGTTCTTGTTCTTGTTCTTGTTCTTGTTCTTGTTCTTGTTCTTCTTCTTCTTCTTCTTCTTCTTCTTCTTCTCTTCCTTCTTCTTTCTTCTTCTTCGCAATTCTTCTTCTTCTTCTTCTTCCAATTCTTCTTCTTCTTCTTCTTCTTCTTCTTCTTCTTCTTCTTCTTCTTCTTCTTCTTCTTTGCATTCTTCTTTCCATTCTTCTTCGCATCTTCTTCTTCTTCTTCTTCTTCGCATTCTTCTTCTTCTTCTTCTTTTTTCTTCTTCTTTCTTCTTCTTCTTCTTCGCAATTCTTCTTCTTCTTCTGTTGTTGTTGTTGTGTTCTTCTTCTTCTTCTTCTTCTTGTTCTTCTTCTTTCTTCTTCTTCGCAATTCTTCGCAATTCTTCGCATCTCGCAATTCTTCTCTCTTCTTCGCATTTTTTCTTTTCTTCGCAATTCTTCTCTTCTTCTTCTTCTTCGCAATTCTCTTCTCTCTTCTTCTTCTTCTTCTTTCTTCTTCTTCTTCTTCTCTTCTTCTTCTTCTTCTTCTTCTTCTTCTTCTTCTTCTTCGCAATTCTTCTTCTTCTTCTTCTTCTCTTCTTCTTCTTCTTCTCTTCGCAATTCTTCTCTTCTTCTTCTTCTTCTCTTCTTCCGCAATTCTTCTTTCGCAATTCTTCTTCTTCCAATTCTTCTTCTTCGCAATTCTTCTTTCTTCTTCTTCTTCGCATTCTTCTTCGCAATCTTCTTCGCATTCTTCTTGCAATTCTTCGCATCTTCTTCTTCTTCTTCGCATTCTTCTTCTTCTTCGCAATTCTTCTTCTTCGCAATTCTTCTTTGCAATTCTTCTCTTCTTCTTCTTCTTGCAAATTCTCTTCTTCTTCTTCGCAATTCTTCTTCTTCTTCTTCTTCGCAATCTTCTTCTTCGCAATTCTTTTCTTCTTCTCTTCTTCTCTTCTTCTCTTCTTCTTCTTCTTCTTCTCTCGCAACTTCTTCTTCTTCTTCGCAATCTCTTCTTCTCTTCGCAATTCTTCTTCCTTTCGCAATTCTTCTTCGCAATCTTCTTCTTCTTCTTCTCTCTTCTCTCTTCTCTTCTTCTTTCTCGCAATCTTCTTCTTCTTCTTCGCAATTCTTCTTCTTCGCATTCTTCTTCGCTTCTTCGCAATTCTTCTTCTTCTTCTCTTCTTCTTTTCTTCTTCTCTTCTTCTTCTTCTCTTCTTCTACTTCTTCTTCTCTTCTTCGCAATTCTTCTTCTTCTTCTTCGCATTCTTCTTCGCATTCTTCTTCTTCTTCTCTTCTTCTCTTCTTCTTCTCTTCTTCTTCTTCTTCTTCCAATTCTTCTTCTCTTCTTCGCAATTCTTCTTCTTCTTCGCAATTCTTCTTCTCTTCTTCTTCTTCTCTTCTTCGCAATTTTTTCCTTCTCTTCTCTTCTTCGCATTCTTCTTCTTCTTCGCATTCTTCTCTTCTTCTTCTTCTCCGCATTCTTCTTCTTCTTCGCATTCTTCTTCTTCTTCTTCTTCTTCTTCTTCTCTTCTTCTTCTTCTTCGCAATTCTTCTTCTTCGCAATTCTTCTTCTTCTTCTTCTCTTCGCAATTCTTCTTCTTCTTCTCGCAATTCTTCTTCTTCTTCTTCTTCGCAATTCTTCTTCTTTCGCAATTCTTTTTCTCTCTTCTTCTTCTTCTTCTCTTCTTCTTCGCAATTCTTCTTCTTCTTCGCAATTCTTCGCAATTCTTCGCAATTCTTCTTCTCTTCTTCTTCGCAATTCTTCTTCGCAATTCTTCTTCGCAATTCTTCTTCTTCTTCCCAATTCTCTTCGCAATTCTTCTTCGCAATTCTTCTTCTTATTATATTATGTTGATAATGATTATTATGATGCCCACTCTGTATTATTATTATTCATAAAAATTATTATTTGTATTAGTAGTAGTAATAGTAGTCGTAGTAGTAGTAGCAGCAGCAGCGGCAGCAGTAGTAGAAGTAGTAGTAGTAGTAGTAGTAGTAGTAGTAGTAGTAGTAGTAGTAGTAGTAGTAGTAGTAGTAGTAGTAGTAGTAGTAGTAGTGGTGGTGGTGGTGGTGGTGGTGGTGGTGATGGTAGTAGTAGTAGTAGTAGTAGTAGTAGTTGTTGTTGTTTGTTGTTGTTGTAGTATTGTGGTGGTCGTGGTGGTGGTAGTAGTAGTAGTAGTAGTAGTAGTAGTAGTAGTAGTAGTAGTAGTAGTAGTAGTAGTAGTAGTAGTAGTAGTAGTAGTAGTAGTAATACTTCTTCTTCTTTCATTCTTTCATCTGCCGCTGGTGCCTTTCGGCGTCGCCGGGAGACACAGACGTCTGTCTGCAGCAAGGAGGGAGGCTTGATGTAGTGACAGGTCATGGCTCGCAGGGTGTCAGCCACGGAGTCGCTCCATCGTCTCCTTGGTCTACCTCTGGCTTTCCAGCCATTGTGTTTGGTGGTGTATGCCCGTAGGGCTGGTTGGTTGGGCGGCATTCTAGTGAGGTGACCAAACCACCTGATCCTTTGCTGTTCGATATGGTGGAGAATTGGTGTTAGTCCGACCATGTCTCTGATCACCTCATTCTTGATCTTGTCGCGTCTGGTCTTGTTGACAGCTTTTCTCAGGCAGCGCATTTCACATGTGACCAATTTTCTCTCTAAGGCTTTTGTTAGGGCCCATGTCTGACACTGGTATGTGAGTGTTGGAACGAAGATGGCGTTGATGAGTTTTGCCTTGGTGCTCATTGGGATGCTGGAAATGTTTTAGAAGGGGGCGAGTTGGTAACTGACTGCGTTTGCTTTCTGCATCTTGTTTTATCTCTCTGTCCAATTTTCCATCTCATGAAGAGCTGCCAAGGTAATTTAAATTCTTTGGTCTGTTTCAACTGGGTGCCGTTGATGTTGATTTCCAGCTTTCCTGGATTTCTGCTGACAGACATAACTTCTGTTTTGGTGATACTGATCTTCATGTCATACCTCTCGCAGCTTGTAATGAGTTGGTCTGTGTGTTCTTGAAGAGCTGCTTTGTTCGGATTCATTCAGGACTGGTCGTCAGCAAATAATAGTTCATTCAGGGCCTCAAGATCTGGGTTGGCTTCCTTTGTAATCTGGTCCATGTAGATCACGAAGAGAAGGGGAGAGATTACGCAGCCTTGCCTGACCCCTGATGTAACCGGGAACCAGTCGGATGTTCCACTGGCTGTTCAGACTGCGCTCATACTGTTGGCATAGATTGCTCTGATGTTATCAAGCAACTGCCCCTTCACGTCGTACTGCTCCAGGATCTTCCAGAGCTTGTCTCTGTTGACTCGGTCGAAAGCTTTCTCTTGATCAACGAATACTGTATGCAGGTCTTGGTTGTATTCGATGGCTCTTTCACACAGCTGTCGGAGTGTGAAAATGGCATCTGTGCACCCTCTTCCTTTCCGAAAGCCAAACTGGGCATTGCTCAGTAGGTGTTCTGCTTTGGCTCTGTGCGCTGCTCCAGAATCTTTGCATACATTTTCCCTACATGGCTGAGAAGTGAAATGCCTCTGTAGGTGCTGCAGTCTCTCTTGCTGCCCTTCTTCTTCCAAATTGGCACCATTATTGCATTTTGCCAGTCCATTGGTACTTTCCTCTCTTCCCATGCTTTCTGGAAGATGATGGTGAGCCACTTAAGTCCCGTTTCTCCGCATGCAAGGATGGCTTCAGTTGTTATGCCGTCATCGCCTGCCGCTTTGCCCTTTGGGCTGGTCTTAATTGCTTTTCTTGTTTCAGCTTCAAGGATTTGGGGCTCTAACTGGTCTTTATAGCGTGGTGAGAACTGAGAACTGGAGGCTTGTGCTTCAGATGGGTTTAAAAGATCTTTAAAATAATCTTTCCATCGTTTCAGAATTTCCTCTTCTTTGTGCAGTGCCTCTCCATTTGCATCATTTACTACTGTTGTTGGATTGAATGGCTCATCTCTTACTCTCATCGTCTTCACACTTTTGAAAAATTCTCTTGGGGAGTTCTTACAAATTTCACTTAACTTCTCTCCATAAGTCGCCCAAGATTTTTCTTTAGAGGCTTTCACAACACGTTTACTAGTCTTCTTGAGACTCTGTACTTGACGTAGTCCTCTTCTGTCTGGTCTTGACCCAAGCTTTATATAGCTGCTTTTTATCTTGATGGCTTCCTTCACCCTTGTTCCACCAAGCTGTAGCTTTCCTGTTTTTACCTCCACATTTCTTTGTCCCGCAAACTTTCCCCTTAAGGTGTTCAAAGAGCTGTTTGAAGGTGCCAGATTTATTTTTTATTTTTTATTTATTTATCCCTTTAAGTCACGAATTTCTCTGCGTGAAATTGGGGCTGCTCTCCCCGGGAAGACGTCGCCACAAGACACCCCCCCCCCCTTTTTTTTGTTTGTTTTTTTTGTCTGAACTTATTTCTTTCCCTTCAAGGGGCTTTTTTCTAAAAATTTTGCCAGGGAAACTCTCTTGTTGCCGTGGGTTCTTTTTTCGTGCCTGCATAATTTTCTGAACCACGGAACCTCGGTTTATCGTCCATCCGAAAGACTACCCCCAGACCACCACTCAGGGTCAATGGGGGGGGGAAAAGTTTGGGGCCCAACGGGATACAACCCCGGGATTTTTCGCTTCAACAGGGCGTTACCTCAACCACCTATCCAGACTTGCTCCATGTTGAGAATTTTTTGTATCAAGGGAGTAAAGTTTCACCTTGTAGCACTAGGGACTTTCTTGCACTTTTTTTCTCTTCCATTTAGGGGGTTTGACTTTTCACGGTTCTTTCTAGCAGTTGTTATTTTCTTCTTCGATACGGTTGTTCAAAAACCTTTCTCCAATGTTGGTTGTAGTAACAGCACTGGGGGCCTCCTGAAAACAGCTTTTGATGACTCGATCGGGTTTTTGCATTGATGCTGTACAATTAAAGGTTTTCCCCACAAAGCGCAGCCAACCCTGTAAAAAGCCTTCTAAAATCGATAAAACGGGGTAAAGGTCTTTTTGATGTTAAGGGCCCCGCCACAATACTGGGGTTTTGAATATCTGTTCTTTTTGGCTGCGCCCTGCTCTGAAACCTGCTTGTTCCTCAGCAATGATGGTCTCTGCGGGGGCTTCAGTCTTTTCAATTTATCTGCACAGACCTTGCTTGGGTGACATATGAGGCATTGGGGGAAATTAAGGAAAATTGTTTAAATTCCTTTTTTGGGGGAGGGGATATGAGCGACGCGTCCATGGTGTGCCTTTTTCCGTCCCAATTTTGTTGCAGATTCTTATAGGGCGCATCATGGTTCCCCCCAGCTTGGACCAACCAGCTGGAATGTTTCACCCCCTGCTTGCCCCTTCCCCCCTTTTTTCAGCGATCTGACGCGTTTCCACTTCTTTTCCGGGGGATAGGGTGCTGTCTTGCTTTGCTTTCGGGTACATTTAAGGGCTTCTGGGTCTCCGCGGGTTTTATGTTAAAAAGGTCGAGCGTATTCTGCCACTGTTCAGAATATCCTGGCGTCGTGAGACACTTTCCCCTTTTTGTCTGATTGTTAAACTTTTCTCTGTTTCGTGCAAAATCAGGTCTTTCACCACTAATGCTTTTTTGCTATTGTTTTTCTGATGTTCTCTTCAATTCTTTGCACTGTTTTCCGATCCATTTTCCCTTTTGCCTCCGTCATGGACTTCCGAATCTTTTTTTTGACTGCCCAATTGTTCTGCCTTTCTTTGTTTCCCTTTTTTTTTTTTCTTTAACTCTCAGCTTGTCCATAGTTTAGGAGTTAGGTGTGCCCATGGTTTTTTTACTGGTCGGCGTTTTCCAAGAAACTCGTTTGCGTTTTCAGTCACTGCTTATTGAAACACGTCGTGTGTCTATGTCCGAGTCTAACACAGTAATGCTGCAAACTTTCCCCTATCCTTGCTTGAAAAATTTTTAATACCTCTGGGTTTCCCTTTAGCTTTCTCGAGGGCAAATTTGATCCGAGTTTTCCGCTGTGGGTTTTTTTTAGACGAAATCGGAAAAATCACATCACAAGATCATGTCACTCCCTTTTCTGCTCCTGGAAAACTTCGTGTCTGTGCATGTTTAAAGCTAACTGAAACCTTGGGGGTAAGCAGGGGGTCTACTCTCACCCACTCTTTTCAACTCTTCCTTGAGAGAACTGGCGATGCACTGGGGAAAATCATGAAGGATCTCAGCATTGGTGCAGAACGATCCAAACCTCCGTTCGCAATACATTGAGGAATACAGATCAAAAAAAACTTGCCGCCTAACAGAACACTGGATAAAAGGCCCCCAAAAAATACGGCAGGAAATCAGTGCAGGAGACCAAACGAGACAATAAAACAAACGGGATTGCCGATATCAGGTTAATGACCAGAGCTGGAAAAAAGTTTTAAAGCTTCAAGTACCGGGAGCCATTGTATCCGACCAGGATCCAACCCGAAGTATATGCAGGGCTGCACAGCAAAACACTTTTTCAAAAATAAAAACCACGGGGAGATAAAAAAATCTCACTTATCCCAAATCAACAATGCGCTCCCTTGTCAATCCCTATTTTCTTTATGCCTGTGAAACATGGACCCTACTGCAGTTTTGGAAAAGAGTACAGGCAAGGGAGATGAAGCTTTGGGAGACTCCTTCATCTCCTACAAAACCACATAAGCAACGAAAGCTGCAAAACAGAATCCAGCAAACCTTTGGACCCTATGAAACCTTCAACGACGTGAAAAGCGTAAACAAAGTGAAATGGGCATGTCACAAGATCCCGGGAATTTACAAGCCAAGTTTTGAAAGGCACTGTCCAAGGGGGAAAAAGAAGAGGCAGCCCCAAAGAAGAGCGGGGAGGATAACCGTGAGGGGGGGAACAGGCCTAGAACTCAACAAAACCCGAGAAAGCAAAAAAAGGGAAAAGGGGGTTGGGGGTTTTTGAGGGGGAGGTCCTGGGGGGAAAAACTAGGGAAGGTTTAGTTTTAGATAATGAAATGAGAAAATGACAGGTGGTTTTCAATTTTTTTATTTGATTTTATCTTTTAATTTTAACCCTTAATTAAAAAATCGATTGAAGAATTTATTTTTCCCTTTGTACCAGGTGTAAATTTGGAGGCTCGGTGTTGGAAAAAAAGGTGTTGGTGATGACATCATCTCTGCACATATTTTCTAGCACGGGTTCCCGTTGAATTGCAAGGGTTCTGGGGCACTGGGGGGTCCAAAAGTTTTTGCCCACGGTTTTTCTTCCTCCCCAAACTCTGCCGTTAAAATCACCCATGACATACGTCCTCTTTGGGGGTCTGTTATGAGGTCGGGAGCCTGAAAATGAGTCTTTCTCCTCTTCTGATACGAACTTACACGGTGCATAGCTTGGATAAGTAACATTTTTTTGGACTTTTTACACCGATTTAATCAGTCTTTCTGATATGTGTCTGCGCTCGGGAATTCTTTCCCCTATTCTGGGGGGGATAAATCCCACACCATCGTGCTCTCGGTCTTTTTTGACCCCACCAGATGAAACAAAGTTTGAAGGATTTCTTTCTTTTCCTTGTCCTTTCTTCCAGGTCTGAAATGCCCAGGAGGAAACTTTCTTTTGGGCTGAATTCTACAATTTCTGGTTCCTTGTTTTAGGGCCCCAGATGTTCCCTGTTCCCAAGTATCACTGTTCTATCTCGTTCCGTTTCCATTGCGAGGGCGTTTGCCGTTGGGACCGTCCGTTTTTCTCTTTTCATTTTTTTTAGCATTATAAATCCACTTCGGCTTGCAGGCCAGTCACGCTTCACCAAGCCCCCTTAGCCGCTTGACCCGTTTTCCCTTTCCCCCCGCTGACGAGGGGTTTTACTTTGGAAACAGTAAAAAACAGTAGTAGTAATAGTGGTGGTGGGGGGTGGTGGGGGTGGGGTGGGTGGTGGTAGTATAGAGTATTGTAATAGTAGTAGTAGTAGTAGTATATAGTATAGTAAAAGTGGTAGTAGTACACCTAGTAATGATCATAATCTCAATAGAAAAATAATTTGAAAAAGTAACAAAAAAGAAAAAAAACCAGTAAATAAAAAGTCATAACAGAAAATATCAATAAAATGATTTAAGGACTAGTAATAAGCACTTACCCAATAATATCATTGTTTTCTTACATTTTTGCTTTAAAAAAACACAAAATAAATCTAGGAAAAAAGAATGCCTCCAGGGAAAGGGGTTTTTAACCCAAGAACGACCTGTACCACTGGTGGGGCCCTTTAGTCACAGAGCGAAAATGAGCTTTTTTTTGCCTTCACCCCGCTGCAGGGCTCAGTGTCTCATCCCCGACAGACACCCGCCACACTCGCGTCCGAACCACTTTTGGCACCGGGGCCCCAAAACGCTTGTGGGTTTTTAACCTCTTTG
>CM054139.1:10858338-10860652 GCA_028751875.1 Rapana venosa | reverse complement strand
GCTCTAAAAGAACCCACGGCAACAAGAAAGTTGTCCCTGGCAAAATGCTTAGAAAAAAGCCACTCTGTTAGGGAAACAAATACAGATGCAGACCCCCAAAAAAAAGAATGAGTGCCGCTGCTCTTGTGGCGACGCGCTCTCCCCGGGAAATGCAGCCCGAATTTGACGCAGAGAAATCTCGTGACTAAAAGTGGTATGAAAAAAAAATAGTAGTAGTAGTAGTAGTAGTAGTAGTAGTAGTAGTAGTAGTAGTAGTAGTAGTAGTAGTAGTAGTAGTAGTAGTAGTAGTAGTAGTAGTAATGATGATTATAAACATCATTAGTAATAATAATTTTGATAAAGTAACGAAAATGAAAAAAAATCTAGTAAATGAAAACGTCATAACATGAATAATATCAGTAATATGATGAAGGACTAGTAATATAGCTACTATGATCCCAATAAGTATCATTGTTCTCTCTACTATTGATGCTTAAAAATACACAAAATAAATCAATGGAAAAAAGAATGCCTCCAGGAAAGGGATTTGAACCCAAGAACGAGCCTGTACCAGCTGGTGGCCTTCAGTCTCAGAGGTCCAATGTGCTTTTTTTGCCTTCAGCCGCGCTGTCAGGTCTCAGTGTCTCATCCTCGACAGACACCAGCTACACTCGCGTCCGAACCACTCGGCTATCCCGGCCACATGCCGGCTTGTGGATTGTTAACCTCTTTGAATGTCGTGTGCAGTCCATTTGCACGGTCGTTACCTTTGACCTGGACAAGTTGTTTTTTTAAGTTTAAAATTTTACTACATGGAGCCAAAAGATTTATTACAGCATTGTAATTATCTTTGTTTTTAATATAAGAAAAAGATATCTGCAATATTTTGGAAGATCTTGCCATGTGACCTTTATGGTTGAATGATCTTGTACTGTTGTCACTGTTTGTGTGTGCAAGACAAAACTGCACGGGCTGTTTTTTGACTAGGGGGAATACTGGTGCAACAATCCTATTGTGCTGTCTGTCTGTCTGTCTATCTGTCTGTCAGTCTGTCTGTGTCTGTCCGTCTGTCTCTCTGTCTTTCTGTCTGTCTCTCTCAGTGATCAGTTGACAACACTTTCAAAACCACAAGCACACAGGGACTGGATATAAAAAGGTACATTTAGTGCTTTTCTATTACCTCAACAAAATTAAGGATGTCGGGGGGAAGTTACGCTCTCCTAGGTCAACTTCAGATGCAGACCTGCCAGTGCCATAATTCCCTTCAAATATATATATATATATATATATAATAATATATATATATATAATAATATTATATATTATATAAAATATAATATATAATATATATATATTTATATATATATATAATATAAATTATATATACATGCAAGATCAAACATGCACTGTTAAAGATGCTGTACTTCATGTCAGTGTTCGGTGGGTTACGGCCACACCAACATACCCAGCATTACATCCCGAAGTCGGAATGCGGCTATCTTCACGGCGGGCACAAACGGTCAGCTATGCAGAATCCCACCATCAGTGAACCTCGGAGGATGACAGGATGAAAGCACTGAATGGATTCTGTGACTGTGTTTATGTAACTGGTCTGGTGGTCATGCACTTCTCTTAAAAAGCGACAGAGGAGTTCGATTCCCGGTCCCATCTTCATTTGGATTTTCCCCTCATTCACTTTGACCTTGAGTGGTGGTCTGGAGGGCAAGTCTTTCACACGAGAACATAAACCCAAGTCCTGTGTGCAAGGTGCAACTTCAGCAATGGAACAATGTTGACAGAAATCAGCATCGTAAGTCTGTCAAGAACAACGAAATAGATCCATGCTGTGTTGTTGTTGTTGTTGTTGTTGTTGTTGTTGTTGTTGTTGTTGTTGTTTGAAGCCCGTTCAACAGCTAGCCCTTGATTAGTTGAAAAAACAATTCCAAGATATATGAATGAATGACTTCAACAATAAAGTAGATAAAAAAAAAGTACTAGAGAAACAAAAATATCAATCACATACCCTCAATAATACATACCTATACTGGTGAATGCACATCTGATTGCCATGAATGCTAAAGGGAGTGCTGATGTGATGCCAAGAAGGACAAGAATGAGGAGGAGGAGGAGGAGGAAAAGCAGAGGGAGGAAGAGAAGAAGAAGGGGGAGAACAAGAAGATGAACAAGAAGAACAAAAGCAAAAGTTAATACTACCTCCTCTACCACCACCACCAACAACAAGAAAAAGAACCAGAAGAATGATGGTGGTGGTGGTGGTGGTGGTGGTGGTGGTGGTGGTGGTGGTGGTGGTGGTGGTGGTGGTGGTGGTGGTGGT
>CM054139.1:10808338-10850838 GCA_028751875.1 Rapana venosa | reverse complement strand
TTTATATATTTTTATATATATATATATAATGTGCAGTAGATCAAACTGCACTGTTAAAGATTTTTGAAACTTCATGTCAGTGTTCGGGGGGTTACGGACACACCAACATACCCAGCATACATCCCCGAAGTGGGAATGCGGCATTTTCCACGGGGGGGGCCCCCAAACGGTCAGCTATGCAAAACCCCACCACAGTAAATTTAAAAAGGATAAAAGCACTAAAATGGATTCTGTGACTGTTTTTTATTTAATCGTCGGGGTGGTAAGCATTTTCTCTAAAAAAAGCGACAGAAAAGGATTTCCCGTTTTTCCCGGTCCCATCTTCTTTTGGGAAATTTTCCCCTCATTAACTTTAAACCTTGAGTGGTGGTTGGGGGGCCCAGCCCTTTCACACGGAACAAAAACCCCAATTTCCTTTGGGGTGCAAGGTGCAACTTCAGAAAGGGAACAATCTTGCCCAAAAATCAGCATCTTTAATTTCTGTCGGGAACAACGAAATTACCCATGCTGTTTTGGGTTGTTTTTTGTTGTTTTGGTTTTTTGTTGTTGTGTTTTTGGTTGTTGTTGTTGTTGTTTTGTTGTTTTTGGGTTTTTTGTTTGTTTTTTTGTTTAAAAGCCCGTTCAACACAAACCCTTTGATTATTTTGAAAAAAAATTACAAGAAATTTGAATGAATGCCCTTAAAACAATAAAGTAATTTGAAAAGTACTACAGAAAAAAAAATGAAAACCCCCCATACCCTAAATACTACATCCTTATACTATTAAATTACACATATAAATGCCATAAATTGAAAAAGGGGAGGGCGGGGGGGTGATGCCAAGAAGGACAAGAATGGGAGGGGGAAAGGGGAAAAGCAGGGGGAGGAAGAAAAAGAAGAAAAGGAGAACAATAAGATGAACAAAAAAGGAACAAAAGCAAAATTTAAATGCCACCTCCACCACCACCCCACCACCAACAACAACAAAAACAACAACAACAACAACAACCAAAAACGAAAAAAAAAAACCAAAAAGAATGATGTGATGATGATGAAAAATGATGTGATATGTTTGATGTGATGATGATAAATAAAATGATGATGATGTTTGATGATAAATATGATGATGATAACGTATCATCATCATACCCATCATCACTTTTTGAAAAGTAGTAGTAGTAGTAGTAGTTAGTAGTAGTGTAGTAGTTATATTTAGTAGTAGTTTTTAGATAGAAATAGAGTATAGTAGAAAGTAATAGTGATAGTACAGCATTACATCAAATTCATCCTATCATCATCATATTTTTAAATGCTCTTATTGTTTAATGTTGTTATTATGATTTCCGTGTTTATTATTATGATAAAAATTTCTCATTTTGTATTTATTGGTGGCAGCAGCAGCAATACAATGCATTAGAAAGTACCCATCACCCAGCAGCCCCGTATTATTTAGTAGTAGTATAGCAGCAGCACACCCACAGCAGAAAAGTGGGGGGGTGTAGTAGCAGCACAGCCACCCAGCAGCAGAAAGCACAGCAGCACCAAAACAGCGTATTTAAGTAGTAGTACCCTAATTTTGTAGTATTTAGTATTTAAGTAGATTTAGTATAGCAGCAGTAGTAGTAAGTAGTATTTTAGTTTGAAAGTAGTAGTAGTAGTAGTAGTATATAATAAAAATTAATAATAGTATACCCAGCAGCAGCAGCACCCAAGCAGCAGCAGCAGCAGCAGCAGCACAAAAGTATTTAGTGGGTAGTAAAATTTAGTAGTAGTAGTAGAATTAGTAGAAAGTAGAAATAGTATTTAGTAGTAGTAGTAGTAGTATAGTAGTAAATTCTTATTTTTTTTTTTATTATTTCATTAAATTTATCATCATCAACATCATAAACTATCATCATCATATTTTTTTCTTTTTTTATGCTAACGTTGGTAAAATGTTTTTCTTTGATTATTTTTATGATCAAAATTTCTCTTTTTTTAAATTTTTAAATGGTGGCAGCACAGAAATTAGCAATACAGTAGCATTTCACAGCAGCACGCAGTACAGTGGGAGGGGAAAGGGGGGTTTTTATAAAAGAATTTGTAGTAGTAGTAGTAGAAAGTATTAGTAGTGTAGTATATAGTAGTAGTAGTAGTAGTGGGTTTCTTTGAAAATAAGGGTATTGCTTGGGGGTTTGTTTTTTTTTTCTAAAAAAAAAAAATTTTTAAAAAAAAAATTTTTTTAAAAAAAAAAAAAAAACAAAAAAAAATTTATGCCTCCGGGAAAAGGGGATTTGAACCCCAAGAACGAGCCTCCCCAAGGGCTTGTCCAAAACCCCGTCAGAGTGAACAGCTAAATATCACCAGTGGTCAAAACCCCCGTTGTCATCCTCGACAGACACCCCGCGGGTTTGCTTAAAGGGCTCTCAGACCACCCCAAATTGTTTGTGATGTGTCTTCAGCGACTGTCAGATCATGGTTTTCTCAACCCTGTTCCAGACACACCAGCTCACTTGCGTCCGAACCCCTCGGCCTTTTCCCGGCCACATGCCCGGGTTGTGGGTTTGTAACCTATTTGAATTTTTTGTGCAGTCCCTTTTTGTACAGTTTTTTTACCTTTGACCCAAAAAGTTTGGGGGGTTTTCAAATTTGGGAAAAACTTTTATATTTAGTTTTTTTTAAAATTTATAAAAAGTACTGTCATTATTTTTTTTGTGTTTTAAAAGAAAAGTATTCAAAATATTTGGAAGAATTCTCCTTTTACCTTTATGGGTTAAGGATCTTTTGGGTTTTCTGTTTGTGCGTGAAAAATACCGAAAATGCACTGCTGTATTTTTTAAAAAAAAAAGAACAAAAAATATTTTTCCTGCTGCTGTGTTTAGCTTTTGGGGTGAAAAAATTCAACTTCTTTTTCCTATGGGTTTAAAAAAACAACTATTGTTTTTTTGCCATGAGGAAAAAAATGATTCTGGCCCCGTTAATCCCCTTTAAAAAGGGCCGGCCCAGTACATGCTTTTGGGTAGGGGGGAATTTTTATCTTTTTAAGTTTTCTTGGGGGGACAAAAAAAGGGGAGGAGAATGGACCAAGAAGGCAAAAAAGACCCAGAAGGAGGGGGACAGGAAGAAACCGAACGAGGAAGAAAAAAACAGAGGAAAAAAGAAGAGGGGGAAATTTTTGTACCCTAATTTGCAGAAGGGGGGATGGCGTTTGTACTGATTTGGGTCCCCAGCATCGTCCCCGGGGTTTAAAGGGAACCCGAGTGGGGTGGATTCTGCAAACACAGCAAGGAAGATACCAAAACAAAAGGCAGCCAAAATGTTATAGGGTTTTGTTTTTGTCTGTTTTATCCTTTCAAAAGTGTGGGGGTGTGTGTATGTGAGTGTGTGTGGTGTGGGTGTGTGTGGTGTGGGGTTTTGTTTTGGGGGGGGGGTGTGGGTGTGGTGGGTGTGAAGAGAGAGAGAGAGAGTAAATGTTGTGTGTGGTTAGAGAGAGAGAAGAGAGAGGAAAAGGTTTTTGGGGTTTGGTGTGTGTGTGTTGTTTTTTTGTGTGTGGTGTGTGTGTGTTTTTGGGGTGTGTGTGTTTTTTTGTTTTGTGTGTGTGGTTGTGTTGGTGTGTGTGTGTGGTGTGGTGTTTTTTGTGTTTTTGGTTTGTTTGGTTTTTTTGGGGGTGTGGGTTTGTAGAGAGAGTAAAAAGCCCTGCGGGGGGTTTTCGTGGTGCGTGTGCGTGCGGGGGCGTCGTGGTGCGTGCGTGCCCTGCGTGCGCACGCATATTTATATCAAACCCAAAATAATGACAATTTTAAAAAAATATCATTTTTTTCAATTTAATTTTATTTTGTTTTGTCTGTACCGGGTAGTTACCCAAACTAACAATTTAAAAGGGTTTTTAGTTTTTTTTGGGCCAGTTCGTGCAATTTTAAAGTTTTTATCGAGGGTTTAAAGCCAAAAACAACAACTTAAAGGGGGACCACCAAAAAAATGACACGACGCTGGCCAAGGACATTGGGGTTTAAAAAAAGAATTCATTTCTCCTGCAGTCCCTTTTTTGGGTTTTTTCCCCTTTCCCCCGGGAACCCATTCAGGGCCCCTTTTTAAAATTCCCCTGATGACGGATTTTTATGCTGGTGTTAAAACCGGAAAAAAACCCAAAATTCAATCCCAGGGTCCAGAAGTGTGGGGTTTGAATCTCGGGGGCCGGGCTAGTGAATTTTCGGGGCCGGGGGGAAATTTTTGGGCATCCCCCAAATCCCAAATTCCCAAAACAATGGGACCTGCCCTGCCTTACTTCCTTTCGTGTATAATTTTATAATACGCAATTCAGATTTGAAATTTAATTTTTTAGACCCTTTAAATCTTTTAACTTATTTGACAAAAACAAAAAAACATCAACTATAAAATTTTTAAACTATTTTTGGGTAAAAAATGATTACACTAAAAAAATTTTTTTAATTTTTCTTTTTCTCCTTTTTAAAAAAACTCATTCACATATCTGAATATCTGCTTGATAAATATCAACTGGGGGTTTTTGGGCACTTAATTTTTGTACACAGTTTTTTTTCGTTCTTTGTTCCTTTTGTTTTTTATTTTTTAAAAACAAATTATTTCTGATTCTATCATTAAAATGCATTCATCAAATAAATGAAATTCATCTTCAATTTTGGTTTTCAGTGGCTCATTTTCTGTCCTCTCTGGAATTTTTTTGGGGTCCCCTTTTCTATCATTAAAATTTTGCAGCTTGGCGAAATTTTTCAATATGTTTTTATGAAATTTTTTTTTCAAGTTTATAAGTAGGGGTTTCCCAAACTGTATTTTTTGGTTTCAAAAAAATTTAAAAATTTTGTTTTGCCAAAATCTTTCTTTTGGTAGATCCCAAAAAGTTTTATACATTCCCAAGTTTTTTTCTAACAGCATAACCCCAACCGTTTAACATTAAAGTGCTTTTTGGGTTTTTTCCCGACATGTTTTAATCCAATTGTGTACAGAATATTTTTTACTGTGTTTTATCCATTTTTTGTGTTTTATTTTCTATACAAATAAAATTTGAAAACTATTCAATTAAGAGTTGGTTTTTATTTGTCAAATGAATCCAAAAAGGGTATTATTGGCATTTTGATTTTAAGGGTCAGTGGGAAAACTCCCCAATTCACCCCAAAGGGGGGTAGTACTATTTTTTTTTATGAAAATCCTATCTTTGTTTACAAAATTTTACATGGAAATTCTCATACAAAAACCCGATTGGATAAGCATGCCTTGAACAGTTTTATCAATATGAAAACCCCTGTTCCCCCTTAAAAAAAAAGGAAAAAAACTTGGGTCTAGGTTAAAAGGGGTTAGGGAATTAAAAGTTTTTGGTTTTTTTTTTAAGTTTTTTGTTTTTAAGGGTTTAGTTTTTTCTTTTTTTTAAAGGGGTTTTTTGTTTTTAAATTTTTCCCCCAGAATAATTAGTTTTAGGACTTTTGGGATCCCGGGTTTTTTTTTTAAACCGGTTTTTTTGGATCGGAAAAAGCAAATAAGTTTTTAAAATTTTTCCCCCCCAAGTTTTTTGGGAAATGCGGGTTTTTTAAAAGGTTGGGGTTTAACTTTCCCCCATCCCCAAAAATTACCCCGTGGGAACCCGAGTTTTACCCAAAGGGAAAAACCAAATTCCAATTTCACCCCAAGGGGAAGGGAAGGTGGAAAGGATAAAAATTCACCCTGCCTGACCAAGGAAAAAAACCCCGGGAAAGGGTTGGGGTTGGTTAAGACCCCTTTTTCCCCCCTTTGGGCAAGAAAATGAACTGGGGATTTCAAAATTTTTTTCCCCTTTTAAAAAAATCCTATTTAAAAAATTTTTTGTGGTTTATCAAAAATTTTTGCGGCCAAAAACCCCCATTTTAAAAAAACGGTTCCTCTTTCGGAAGGGGTAGGCCATTTTGGCCCCGGGGGGGGAAAAAAAAAGGTAAAAGGGAGTCCCCCTAAACCCAAAAGGGCGTAGGGGGGCGAGGCGTCAGAGACCTCATTCTCTAGGGCCCGCATATTTAGGGCGGGGCCCCCTCCTTTTCCCCGCTGCTTTACCTTTTTTGACCCAAAAAAGGGCGGTAACCCCTTTTCTGGTGGGAACTGGGGGAACGGGAAATTTAAGCCAAGGCGCGCAAACGGTCACCCAAACCCAAATGGTAACCACAAAGCCCCGACGCTGCTTTAAAAAATTGGGGGGGGGAAAGCGAGTGCTCCGACCCCTGAGCATCCCGTCCCTGGAACGGATGACAAAATTTCAAAAAAGGCATGCCCACATAACCCCGGTTTAAACCCTTAACCCCCCAAGTTGGAATGTGGAAAACCCAAATGGTGGGCCCAGGAAAAAAAAGTCGCTTTTTCGCAAAAAAAAAAAATTTGCCATTGATAACCCCCCGGAGCTCTGCCAAGGAAAAGAAAAAAAAAAAACAAACCAAAAAAACTCATACTGATGTTTTTTTATCTTGGGTTTTAAAGGGGGCACTAGTCAGGTTTTATTTATTTTTTTTTTTATTGTATTTTTTCTTTTATTTCGGGGGTAAGGGGAAAACCACTCATGTGCTTTTTTTTACCTAGTCCCCCTTTGTATGCGTTTTTTGGGAAAATTTTCCTCCCGTCTTCCCCCGGCACACAGTGGCCCCCCTCTTCCAAAAAACGGAACGGTTTAACGTGTGCGCAAGATGTTTTGTATGCGTTTTGAAAAACGGCCCCCGGTTTATTTGCCATCCAAGGGCTTTGGGCATTTTTTTCTCGATTTTTTTGGTCCCAAATGGGGGAAAAAAGGGCGAGGCTGGGAAAACGAAACCCCGAACCTCACGGTTAAAATTGTTTGGGGGCGAACGTCTTAACCATCCCGGGCCCCCTTCCTTCTACCCAAAAGGGGTTTTAGGTACATGAGGTGAAGCTTTTTAATAATATAAAAAAGTCTACCTTTTTACGTCCACTTTGGTGGGGAAAGAAATTTGGAATTTTCACAACCCTTTTTCATCAGGGGGCCCTTTGGATAATTCACCCTGCCTGGGGAAAGCAAAAAAAAACAGGTTCGTCTCCGGGGGGTGTCGAAAAAGTTCTCCCCCTCCACTAGACCTTGAATGGTGGGTTTGGGGGGTAGTCTTTTGAAAGAAAAAAATTAACCGTTTTCCTTTTTTTTTTTTATTCTTTTTTAGGAGGGGTAATGGAATAAGATTTGGGGTGCTTTTTTACATCCAGGCCCCTGTGTATGCGGTTTTTTAAAATTTTGTCCCTCTGGTTTCCCCCCGGCACCCCAAAAGCCTACTCTTTTGAAAAGCGGGAAAAGGGTTTAACGTGTGGGGCAAGATGTTCTTTTGCGTTCGGGACACCGGGGCCCCGTTTATAATTCATCCGGGAAAACGTTTGGGAGAAGGAGTCTGCACTGAAAGCCTTCCCCAAAGGAAAAAATCCCTTGAAAAGGGGAAACGAACCCCGGTCGTTAGATTGGGCCCCGCAATGTTCTAACCATTGGCATCCCCCTCTCCTGTGGCAACCCCCAATCGGGGGAGGTAAAAAAACCCACGGTAAGTAAAAGTGGTTTTCCCAAAACAATACAAGGTTGCCCCCGGGAAAAATTCTATAAAAAGGGAAAAAAAAAAATTTGTAAAGTCACTTTTTTTTTTGGGAACAAAAAAGGGCATGCCCCCCAGAAAAAGAAAAAAAAAAAAATTGGGGGGCGCTGCCTGGGGGTCAAAGCCCCTGGCCCTGGGACAGCTCCGTAATTCACAAAAAATCGGGCCCTGATTTAAAGAGTTTCCCCAATTTTTACAATTAATAAAATCCCTTACTATTTTTATTGATGCCCCTGCTTCAATTTAAAAGCCAGGCCCACAAAAAAAAGTTTTTTAAAACTGGGGAAGAAGCGAAAGGGGGTGTCTCATTTCCCTTTTAAAAGGGCTGCACCCTTTTGGATAACACATGTCAAAGATAACGCAAAAAAACAAAAAAATAGTGCCGAAGGGGAGTAGGGTAAATTTTTTTATTTTTCTGTATGGTTCCCAAACAGTTAAATCCGTCATAATTATGTCAGTGCGATGCCAATGGGACTGTTTGTCATCTGGACTGGCCCAAAACTGTCCTACCGGGAACAGTACAAGGAGGGAAAACGAAGAGGCACACAGAGAAAACGATGGGAAGACCACATCAGAGAGAGGACTGGCCTTAAGTGGAGCGAATCGCTACGGAAAGCAGAGAACTGCAGGGAGTGGAGGAAGCTGGTTGCAAAATTTTCAGTGGTGTTCCCACGGTCCACGGGACTACGGGATAGGTGAAAGGTGAAGGATGAACGCAGTTATCGACTATACCCTTACAAGAAATGTGAATGTTAAAAGTAAAGTTAAAAGCTAGAGACAAGGGCGCGAAAGGGGGAGTAATTCTCCGCTCTTGTACCGTCCCTATGAGGGTAATCTCCCATCATAACCAATCGTTGTGTCTGTGATAATTGAATGAGACAGGGGAACAGGAGAGGATCGGAGCAAAATGAGTTAAACTAATCCTGTGACATTAAACTGAAGGAGAAAAGAAAAAACATGAACGCTGGAAATGTTTGACATGGATCAGTGGTCTAGCGGTTATAACGCATCTGTCTCCAAAGGGTGAGTTCAATTCCTGCCTGACCCCACACTTTTCCTCCATCTCCTTGGACTTAAAAGCGGTCTGGGTGCTAGTCTTTGGCATGAGAGCATAAACCAAGTTTGTTTGCCATTTACTAATGCTTGTTGTGGGAATTTCCAAGTTATGATGGACGTAGATACCAGTTTCTTTTCTGGAAATTTTCCACATGAAAGACAAAGAGTACGACTGCTGTGTGTAATAGCATGAGAAACCTACTCTAGTCTATTTTATTCTGTTCTATTCTATTGCATTGTATTATATTGTGTTGTAATCCAAAGCAGTGCAGTGCGGTTCAATATAGTGTAGTGTAATGTAGTGTAGTATAGCCTAGCGTAGTGTAGTGTAGTGTAATGTATGGCATTGCATTGTGCTACATTGCATTTCATTGTGTTGCTTTGCGTTGCTTTGCGTGGCGTCATGTTGCAGTTTAAGCTATTATTGTACAAAATTTGTTTGTTTGCTATTGCACATATTGTTCACAACATAAACATACCCGCATGCCACAACTTCGACCAGTAGAGAGATGGCTTTCCCCCAGTTTCAACAACACCTAAGACCCCACTCTCTGAAAAGTTTGGTACAGGGGTTTTCCCAATATTCTCGTAGGCATAACGGAGAAGGCATAATTATCAGAGGTTATCTTCAGCAATAACAACTCTTAACATAAAACCTACACCTCCTGTAAAGAAGGAAAAAATCCTTGAAGTCTAAGTACGGCTTCTACATGGCAAGGGAAATCGAACAAAATGTTTTGTCATCCCATGACTTTTAAGGGTCGACTATGACTCTCTGGCAGGAGGCTTGACTGCACAGCCCCTTAGGCGCACCCCGGGGGGGTTTTGGAAGTTACGCTCTCCTTGAAACCCATAAACACCACCATATATCCACACACACATCAAATAAACCCTCTACAACCCCCCACACCCCACACCCTATCACCTAGTTCAAAAACTTCAGATGTCAGACATTTGCAAAGTGCCATAACACTATCCCACCCTTCATATTATCACCTATACTAATATATTCCTATAATATTATATATTATTTACTAATAATACTACTACTACCTAACCTATCATACACACTACTTTTCGATACTGTATGTTACTACTCTATCATATATATATTTTATATACTACTATCTAAATATACCATGACAGAATCATTAAAATGCACTGTTAAGATGGCACCTGTAATTCGTCAGTGTTTACAGCGTGGGTTAGGACCACACCAATCATACCCCAGCCATTACATCCACGATAGTCGGAATGCGGCTCATTCTTCACGGCGCGGCACAATAGGTCAGCTTTGCAAGGATATCCCCACCATCAGTGAAACCTCGGGAGGATGACAGGATGAAAAGCACTGAATGGGATTCTGTGTCTTTGTCTTAGTAAAAACCTGGTCTGGTGGGTCACATGCAAACTTCATTCTTAAAAAGCGACAAGAGGAGTTCGATTCCCTGCGTCCCTCTTCATTTGGGGATTTTCCCATCATTCACTTTCGACCTTGAGTGGTGATCTGGAGGGCAAGTCTTTCACCTCGAGGAACATAAAACCACAGTCCTAATGTGACAAAGGCATGCAAAACTATGCATTCGGAAAACCAAATCGTTGACAGAAAAAACAATCAGCAATTCCTAAAGTATGTCATCAGGAAAAAGAAATTGATCCAATGTGTGTTGTTGTTGTTGTTGGTTGTTGTTGTTGTTGTTGTTGTTGTTAGGTTGTTTGTAAGCCGCAGTTCAACAGTTAGCACCTTGATTAGTTGAAACCAAACAAAATTCCAAGATATATGAATGACATGACTTAACAATAAAGAAGCTAGATAAAAAAAACAGTACTAAGGAGAAACAA
This sequence comes from Rapana venosa, assembly GCA_028751875.1. NCBI lineage: Eukaryota > Metazoa > Mollusca > Gastropoda > Neogastropoda > Muricidae > Rapana > Rapana venosa. Next base: position 10,840,404 of record CM054139.1, on the reverse strand, counting down.
AACATATCATATAGATACCCTCAAATAATACTACCCCACTATAATGGTGTATGCACTCAATTATTGTCTATGAAATGTAAAGGGAGTGCTGATTGATGCCAAGAAAGGACCAAGAATGGAGGGCAGTACGGGAGGGGCAAAAGCCAGAGGAGCGAAGAGAAAGAAGAAGGGGACGAGAACCAAGAAGCCGAAACAAACCAACAATAAAACAAAAATAAAAACAAAAGAACAAAAAACCTAATAATAACAACATACCATAAACAACACCAAAATAACTAACAACAAAAAAAAACAACTCAAAAAAATAACACCAAATAACAAAAACACAAAAATCTACAAAACAAAAAGAATAAACATTCCCGACCCTTGAGGATGTGAACCTTAACGAATTCGTGGGTATGGCTGTGGCCGGGAGATGATGATGAGCGGAGTGGAACAGAAGGACAGGGAATACGTCACGGAACGGCGAGGGAAGCCAAAGAACGAGAGATGAGAGTGAGAGAGTGATGATGAGAAGACGACAGACAAAAGACAGTCAGTCAGACAGACAGGACAGATAACGATTTAATAAAGATAGACAGTAAAACATGACGACAAACACACACACACGAACGTAGCACGCACACGCACACAACACACACACCACACACACACACTCACACACACACACACACACACAACAACACTCACACATCACACAACACACAAACCACACTCTCTCTCTCTCTCTCAACATGTGTGTCTGACAAACACACATACACCACAAGAAAATAAAAAGACCCACGTTTAATCACTTGTAACATAGTACTACATTATATTTGCCCCACAAAATTCAATACACGACTGCATACTTCCTCAGGCACAGAAATAACAAATCCTATTAACCAATGTCAAAATATCCAGCCAGTGATTACACAAAACCACCACCCACCCAATTCGGACTATGAATACCAAAAACAATCCCAACTTCCAACAACAAAAACTCAGCCGCCATTACCCCTATGACACCCATAGATCTCCAATATTGCCACGGTTGTCCCAACACTCCCAGAGGTGACGTGATGTCAGGACTGTGGAGCAAGGGGAAAACCACCTGAAGGCAGGCAAGAAGAGGTCAGAGGTCAGGGGTCAGGGGGTTTTCAGGCTAACAGGGTAGCGTAGGCATGGAGGCATGCCACCTGTTGTCTGTTCCTGTTTCGGATCATAATGATGTAGCCGTTCACCCACCAGTCAACGCCCAGCTGAAACAGGAAGTCACTGGGTGTGTGTGAGTGTGCAATTCCGAATGATTAATTTATTAATTAATTAATATTTATTTTTTTTTTTAATCACTTTTAAAGTAACATGGCAGATTTCTATGCGTGAATTTTGAGCTCGCTTTCCCTGGGAGGAAGCTCGGTCGCCACATAGAGTAGCGCCACCCCTATTATGACCTTTTCTGGCACCTGCAACTGTGGCTTTTTGCTACCGAAATTTTGTCAGGAATCAACGCATCTATGTTGCCGTGGTTCTTTACGTTGCGTTAATATGTGTAACACACGGAACGCCTCGGTTTACGTCTCCATCCGAAAGACTAGCACACAGACCCTACCACTTCATGGGCTTAATGGTTGGGGGAAAAGTTTTGGGCCCCCCAAACGAGATTCGAACCAACACGCAACACATTACGACCTGGACTTTTCGCTTTTTAGGCAGCGCGTTACATATCAGGACCACCGGCCAATGAATGACTTAGTCGAAAATCTCTTGAGCATTTATTACCTTTTCTTGGGCAATTGTTAGACTGACAGTGACAATTGTTATTTAAAACATAACTTTGTAGAACTATTAACAAAAAATCTAATTTGTGACAACGTCTTGAAGGAGATCAGAGTCAAAAATGGTTTAAAACACTAATTTTAATTCGTATTAGAATGCTTGAATTGCAACGTACGCAACCATTTAAATGCAAATGAGAAAGGTAAAGGTGTCCCATACACCATAGTGGTCGTAGGGGTTGCGAGGCCGGTCAGAGACCCTCAATTATACTAGGGACTGCACATTGAGGCCGGCGCCAATTAGCCTATCCTCTACGCTGCTTTACCTATACCTGACCCTTAAGAGCGGCAGACACCCATTACAGCTGAGCGTGAACTGGGGGACTGTAATGCAGCCAAGGCGCGCAAGGTCATCTTCATTCAAGTGGTAACCCCACGCTCGACGGCTGTTAAACTTAGCTGGGGGAGAAAGCGAGTGCTTCTGACCATCTGAGCTATCGCGGTTACTTCACCATGAATTGTGTACTACAAGAATTTTCAAGATGGAGTACTCTAGCATTATATCGTACATAAAAATGTACACGCAAGCTGAACAAATGCCGTTCAAATTGATGAAAAATCATATAGGATTACACAGGAAGTTATAACTCAAATACATTCATTCTTTCAAAGAATGATACAAATACAGCACGAGCTTGCAATATCAACCTGTTTTCTTTTTTAAGGGTTTTGTTAATAAATTATGTTTTTCAGTTGCGTTGAACATACTTTTAATTATTGAGTTCAGAACTATGTTTGAATCAGAGAGAGATGAGAGAGTGAAGATGAGTCGAAGGAGAGAGAGAGAGATGAAGGAGTGTGAGACAAGCTGAGACGAGAGAGAGATGAAGATTGAGGAGAGAGAGCGACACTCACAGACAGACAGACAGACAGGACAGGACTGACACAGGACAGAGTGACAGAGAGACCGACAGCAAAAAGAGATAAAAAGAGAGGATTCAGAGGCAAGAAGCAAAGAGATAAAACAGAGACTGAGAGGAGACAGGAGAAAGAAAGAAAGAAGATAGACAGCATAGACATACAGATAACCAGACAGACAGACAGACAGATAGATAGATAGAGATGAGAGGTAGAGCTAAGTTGTGTGTCATTTGAAACAGCAAGAACGAGTGTTTGAGAAACACAGAGAGTGCTTGAGAGAGCAGACGACAGAAACAAGAGAGCGTGAGAAGAGAGATAGAGAGAGAGATGAGACAGACAGACAGACAGACCAGACAGAGGACAAGAGAGGATACCAGACAAAACAGACAGACAGACAGAGACAGAGAGGGATACAGAGAACAGACAGACAGACAGACAACAGACCAAACCAGACAGGCGAGGAGGTATACACAGACAAACAGACAACAGACACACAGACCAGACAGAGACAGAGAGGGATACAGAGACTGACAGACAGACAGAGACAGAGAGAATACAGAGACAGACAGATGACAAACAGACTAACAAAACAAGGACAGACAGAGAGGATACACAGAACAGACAGAAAGGACAGGACAGAGACAGAGAGGGATACACAGACAGACTGACAATACAGGGTTACAGAGACAGACAGACAGACAGACAACAGACTCACAACACACAGACAGACAGACAGGCTGACGTACAGACAGAGAGGTAAGATAGGCTGTCCCGCGGAAACCTGTTCTTCACCAGCACCAGTAAGGGGCTCCCTGTAGGTTCCATACCCGGCAACCAGCACCCAAGTTGATCTCAGATGGGTGGAGCTGCAGATTCTGAGTCTAGTACACCCCTGCAACACAGGACACATGTTGCACAACAACGACACCACCATTATTGAATTTGTTATAAAGAAAGGTAAAGGCACGTCCCATAACCTATAAGGTCGTAGGGGACGCGAGGAGTCAGAAGAAGGGGCGGACTCTACTTCTACTAGGGCCAGCATATTGAGTGCGGTGGCGCCCCAATCTCCTCTCCCTTCGATGCTTTTACACTTACTGACTAAAGGGGGGCTGGTACCAATTTACAGCTGGGTGAACTGGGGGAACTGTAATGAAGCCAAAGGCGGCAAATGGCTCACCCATCCAACTGGTATCACCACGCTCGACGCTGCTAACTTGGCTGGGGAAGCGAGTGCTCCACACACCGAGCTGTCCACGTCCACTAACTTTATTATTCTTTATTTTACTTATTATTGACAACAGGACGGGATAAGATAGCTCAGTGGTCAGAGCACTCCGCTTTCCTCACCCAGCTAAGGTTAAGCAGCAGTTGAGTGTGAGTTACCACTTGGAGTGGTGGACCGTTTGTCGCCTCGCCTTGGCTTCAGTACAGTCCCTCCCAGTTCACCCAGCTGTCAATGGGTTAACCTTCCTCTTTAAGGTAAGGGCAGGTAAAGCAGCGATGGGACTGAGGTGATGGGCGTCCGCCTTCATATGTGGCCCCTAGAGAAGTGAGGGTCTCTGATGCCTCGCTCAAATATGGGCCACATAGGTTATGGGACACCATGTACCTTTAATTTTATTCATTGCAGCACATCGGTTTTATTGATTTTTTGGCACAGGAGAAAAGGCAAAGATGTCCCATAACCTATCGGTCAATTGGGCGCGAGGGCATCAGAGTCCTCAAGATTCTTCCAGGGGCCCTGCATACTAGAGGGCGGCGCCCATCTCTCCTCCACATTGCTCGCTTTACTTTACATGGACCACTAAATGACGGGGCCAGGTACGCCTATTGACAGCTCGGGTGAAACGCGGGAGACTGTGCTGAAAGCCAAGGCGTGCTAAACTGTCTAACCATCTCCACTTTGCGTAACCACACTTTGCGCCAGCATAACTTAGTTTAGGATGGAGAGCGAGTGCTTGACCACACGGAGCTATATCCCTCTCACATGCATATTGAGCGCTTGATTGTTTTCTATATAAATTCCTTATACATTATAGCTTTTCTTCTTCTTCTTCTTCTTATCTTATTCTATCTTCTTCTTCTTCTTCTTCTACTTCTTATCTTTTTTCTTCTTATTCTTCTTCCTTCTTCTTCTTTCTTCTTCTTCTTCTTCTTATGCTGTATCGAGTGGAAGGATATTTCGATAATGACGGGGATGTAGATGCTTTTGGATATCACATAAATATAATGCAAGGGGGACCCAGAAAAATTTAATATGAAGAAGAACGAGGAGGAAGAGGAAAGAAGAAAGAAGAAGGAGAAGAAGAAAGAAGAAAGAAAGAAAGACATGAAAGAAGGAGAAGAAAAGAAGATGATGATAGAAGAAGAGGAAGAAGAGGGAGGAGGAGGAGGAGGAGGGAGGAGGAGAAGAAGAAATCGAGGATGAGGATGAGGAGGTTGAGGAGAAGAAGAAGATGATGGAAATAGATGATGGTGGTGGTTGTGGTTGTAGTGGTTTGGTCGGTGATGCTGATGCACGAGTATGGTGATGATGTGATGACGATCATGGTTGATGGTGATGATATCGCGTGTTTATGGCGATGGTGATGATTTTTGTCGATGATGATGTGTTGGTGAGAACAAATGGTGGTGATATGATGATGATGATGGTTATGGTGATGGTGATTGGGGGGGGGGTGGGGGGGGAAATGGCGAGATGAAGCATGATAATGACAACGATGCTGCCTTATGTTGCTGGATAATAGGGCAAACGGTCAAAGACATATGAAACAGACTATTGATGATAGATGACCTGATAAAGACGATAAATGATGATAGATGACACTGATAAAAAAACAATAACTGACGCTATACGACACTGATTAAAAAAACAAACGATTAACTGACGATAGATGAACATGATATAAAAACGATAACCGACAGATAGACGACAATGATAAAGACGATTGGCGACAAACCGATGAAAAAGCATGACCTCCTTCTTTTTTTGTTTTTTAGGGACTGGAAGGAGCATGTGACATGGCGCAATGGCACAGAGATCGGTCCCAACAAGGCCTCGGCTCGCCTTCAAGAGGCTGTTTCCCCCGTCCCGCCCTCCGGCAATCATTAGCAGCGCCATGTTGATCTTGGCTTCTCTTTGGAGGACTGGCGAGCCAGATTGCCCTGGGACACATTCATGCATACGCGTGAGAAACTTTCTTACTTTCTTGTTGTTCTTGTTGTTCTTGTTGTTGTTGTTGTTGTTGTTGTTCATCTTTCTTCTTATTCTTCTTCTTCTTATCATATCTATTCATTATTTCTTAAAAAAGAAATATTTGACGTAGTATACCAATCTATAATTTCTAAACTGAGATAATAATAATAATAATAAATGTATGAATTTATATAGCGCTGAATCTTGTAAAGCAACAGGTAAATCAAAGCGCTCACGATTTTAATTTCTTACCACTTTACGTCACGGCAGATTCTCTCACGGGAACTTCGGGAACCCTGCCTCTCCACGGGCTGAGAGCGGGAGGACGCGTCGCCCACTTCAGCGCTTGCCGCCAACCTTGCACCCATTTTTTTTTTTTTCTTTTTTTTTTTATGCAGATGTATTTGTTTCCCTATTCAGAGTGGCTTTTTTCTAAGAATTTTGCACAGGGACACTCTCTGTTTTGCAGTGGGTTTTTTCTACGTGCGCTAATATTAATTACGTGTAAAATCACGGGACCTCGGTTATCGTTCTCATCCGAACGACTAGCGCCCTAGACACACTCTGCGTCTAATGGGATGGGGGAAAAATTTCCGGTCCCTAAACGGGGGGTACGAACCGCCGCCCACACTTCACAAGCCGACTTTTCGACTTTCTAGACAGGCGCGTTCCTCAAGTCCACCGATACAACCTCACTGACGTAGATTTGTCAAAACATCTTTTCTAAAAAATAGACGAACTTTTTAAGTGACATGCAACTTGCAATTGGAATGTTACTAAATAAATAGCAGGATGACGAAATGATCAAATGATTAATTATAATCTTACTGATTATGCCCCAGGCCAAAAGCTGTTGTAAGTTATCGAAGTAAGCTAATTACAAAGATCCTACACTAACATGTGATATGTTGTAAAATGTTGTGTTGGAGCGTAGGTATCGTGTATGTGTGTGTGTGGTGTGTGTTGTGTGTGTGTGTGTGTGTGCGTGCATGTGTGTTCTATCTTATCGTCTTTTCACCTTTACGTGATATTGCATGATGTAGTGTGTGTGTGGTGTGTGTGTGTTTGTATGTCTGTATGTATGTTATGTATGTATATGATGGTGTATGTGTGTGTATGTAAACAAAATACGCTTGCCAGGAACACACACAAAAAAAATCGGGTGAAAGGTGCCGCCGACGCAGCGCTAAGTGGCGACGCGTTCTCCCGCTCTCACCGGGGAGAGCAGCCCGAATTTCACGGAGAGAAATCTGCCTGTGACTTAAAAAGTGGTTTATGAAATAAAATCTTGAGCGCTTTGATTGTTGCTTTACTAGATTCAGCTGCTTATATTAATTCCATACTTCTATTAATATTATTATTATGTGTGTGTATGGTGGTGTTGTATGCATATGTATGTGCTATGTATATGTGTGATATGTTTATGTATGTTATGTTTATGTGTGTGTATGTGTGTGTTGTATGTATATGTAATGTATATGTATTGTATGTATGTATCTTTAGTGTGTATTGTGTGTATGGGATTTGTATGTGTATGTATTATGAGTGGGGTAATGTGTGTGTATGTATATGTTTAGATCATGTGTGTGTAATGTGTGCTGTGTATTGTATATGTAATGAATGTGGTTATATATTGTGTTGTGTAAATGTGGGTGTTATGTATAGTGTCATACAATTATATATGTGAATGTGTGTGTATGTGTGTGTTATGTATTTTAATGTGAATGTATATGTGTGTGTATGTGTGTGTGTAATGTATATGCGCTATCGTGTGGTTTATACTATATCTTATTCATTTATGATTGGATTTATATATATATATACTATGATATGTGTGTGTGTGTGGTGTGTGTGTGTTTATGTTAGTGTGTGTAAATAGTGTGGTTATTGTCGTCTGTTATGTGTGTTGTGTGTATGCGTGTGTATTGCGTGTGTGTATGTATGTATGGTATTGTTATTAATGTATGTATGTATTGTATGTAGTGCTCTCTTATTTATATATTGATTTATTATATATATCTGTCTTGCTATATTATATAATATATGTTATATATATTATATATCTTTATTATATTATATTATATGTATTTATATATATGTGTGTTATGTATGTATTTGTGTGTGTATAGATGTGTATTGTTGTATGTAGTATTGTATTGTATGTATATGTGTATTGTATGTATATGTGCTAACATGTATGTGTGTGTTATGTATATGTATATGTATGTATGTGTGATTGAGTGTTGTATGTTTAGAATATTATGTATATGTTTATGTGTTGGTGTTGTTGTTGTATGTGCGGTGTCATATATATATTTCCTATATATATCTCTAGATATGTGAAGAATATATAAATATTTATATATATATATATATTTATATATTAATAAATATATTATATATATATTATATATATTTATTATGTTGTGTGTGTGGTGTGTTGCTATGTGTGTATGTTATTGTTATGTGTGTAGTTATGTGTGTGTGGTCAGTATAGTATGTGTGTATGTATGTTTGTATGGTGTGTTGTTGTATATGGCTTGTGCTATTGCAGATCTGCACCACCGACAGTCTTGTGGGTCATGTGAGTAGGGGTTACGTCGTGTATGATGAATTGTTTGTGACGTACTGCAGACTGCAACACTGACGTCTCTGTGGCATGTGTAGGGGTACTCCGTGTTGGTATTTATTATGTATTGTTTGTATGTGTAGACTGCTATATGTGTTGGACTTGCTCAGACTGCACACTGACGTCTGGTGGCAAGTGTTAGGGTACTCGGCTTGGTGTGATATGTATAATAATATGTATATGTATTATGATGGTGTACTTGCAGACTGCACACTGACGTATTGTGGCAGGTAGTAAGGGTACTCTGTAATGTTATGTGTGTGTTGTACTGTCAGAACTGCTTCACTGAAGTGCTGTTGTAGGGGGTACGCGTGTATGGTATGTTGTTGGTATTGCTCAGACTGCACACTGACGTCTTGTGGCAGTGTTGGGTACTCATGCTCTGTCTCATCAGGCCCCCGGGCTGTTGACATATGATGTCTACAAAGTGCCCTGGGTTTCCATCAGGCCCCTTTCACAACCTTATATCCCGTGAAGGCTGCTCATTGCATTGTCCTTTGTCAATCATCAGCATATTGGTAATGGATCGTCTTTGTCATCATCTATTGTCATCATTTATCGTCATGGTTGTCTTTATCATTTGTCTCAGGATCAGGATCATTGGCCATTCGTCTATTATTGTCGATCATCGATCATCGTCTTTCATTATTCATTGCATCATCAGATTGTCATCATCGTCATTGTCATTTTGTCATCATAGCTCATTTGTCATCATAGTCAGTCACTGTCATCATTGTCGGATCAGGATCAGGGATCACAGGCATCGTTATTATCATTAGAATCATTGATCATTGTCATTATTTATTCGTCATAGGTGTTCGATTAATCATTGTCATCGTCAATAGTCATCAGATTACTCATTACTGATCACAATTTGTGATGATCAAGCATTGCTCATCATCATCATTTCGTCACAGGATCATTATAATTCAGTCATCATTGGTGATTATCAGAGATTATAGTCATTGTCAATTATTATTCCATCATTGTCATGTAAAAATTGCATAATGATCATTCTCATAGTCCATTGTCATCTTTGTCTTCAGGATCAGGAAAACATTGTCATAATTCAATTATCATCTTCGTCCGTTAATACGTTGTCGGAATCTTCATCATCATAATTATCATCATCATCATCATCATCATCATCATCACATCTTCCATCATTCAATCATCATCATCATCTTCATCATTCATCCTCGTCGTCGTCGTCGTCTCGTCGTCAGTCGTAATACCTACTCCTCCTCATCATCATCCACCATCAACATCACCATCACCATCATCTTCACCTCCATTACTGGAAATTCTGTTGCTAGCGACATGTTCCCCTATTTCTATCCAGCTCGTTTGATTTTCTTACCTCGTTCCTTTTTCTTCCTGTTCCCTTTCTTCCTTGTTCTAATGTTCACTGATCTTCTTGAGTCGCATTCTCCTTGCCTTTTTTCAGACAGAGACGTAAAATGATAAGACATATTCTCTCTTGTGCCGATAGTCGGTATTGAGATGCTGGCGCAAGAACTTGTTCAGGTGTTTAACGACAGTCCTGTACGCATTTTCGCTCACATTATAACAGGCAAATGTAGAGAGCTGCTGACTGATGAGCGTTAGATGAAGAAAAGAAGGATAAGAAATATTTTATTATCTAACAATTACCCTTGTGATTGTGTTGGGGGATCGAGGTGGCATTAGTGTCGTTAGAATGATTGCGCTCGCATATCTGACGATCTGGGTTTCGATTCCCGTTTCAATGCGAGATAATTTTCCCCTGGTGAGTTAACATCCTGTGCAATGATTCTCCATTCCTCCCTCAAAAAGTCTTTCGGGTGAAGATATTTTAAACCCGAGTGCCCCGTGTGCTGAACAGCAGACAGATTAGTCTTGCGCAGTTCGTTAAATTCATGTTCAGCATTTTCGTCGATTAGTGCCATTGATTGTGCCTGTGGGGAACCCGATGACCAGTAATTTTGACTCAAAACTGTAGTACACACGGGGATTTTTCACTTTTTATCCTTTCTGGATGTGAATAAAAAAAAGCACATTGAAATGCTTATTCCATTATCCTCGATATCAAAAGATTAAATAAATAGCTTTCGAAACAGAGGAATGTATTCCAGGTTTTTCTATCCTACTTTGCTTCGGCTCAATCTAAATCTTATTTGTTTAATAAAAATTCAAGATAATAAATGCCAATGGCTACATGATCATTGTACTTTGTAATGTATATCATTGAGATTGTACTTCAGACCTGACAAGCTCTGAACAATACACCTCGTACGCGTATTATAAGATAGAAGGCAGAAGAAAAACCCCCATCTGAAGTCAGAGTATGGCTGCCTATCATGCGAAGGTACTAAAAAAAAAAAGTCGCACAAACCCACACAAACTTCTCATCATCCAGGTGTGTACTAACTCTTTACAGTACTCTCAAGTGAATAATTCCCCAGGTGGAATGAAGTGTGACAGAGTGTGGCTACTGTTCTGGGTGATGACCTCCCCTTACTGGGCGTTATAGCTGCGGGGAACGGCCCAAAAAATCAGCAACAACGAATCTTATGTCATTATAAATCCTTCTAAAAAGAGAGATGCGAGAGGAGTTTAAACAGAAAAGGCCACATGTAGTGTTTGTTCATGACTTATACCCCACATGAGCAGTAAAACAAGATGTTGTTCGGAAACGAGACAAGCGAGGTGTTTAGTCAGTGTCGAAGCTGTTGAACCTTCCCACTGACCGTATGTCACACATCACCACATCACACATCAACCACATGACCTATAACCACATGACCTACATCAACCACATGACCTACATCACCACATGATCAACATTCACCACATCACCACACATACCACATGACAAACATCCGCCACCATCCACATATCACTCATCAGATATACCCACATCATATATCAGCTGATGATGCTTTATAAACATCTACGTTATTCACTTTGAACCAATAAACCGTACACTGACAACAACACAGACCACACAGACACAGACATCTGACAACACGCGCGCGCAACCACACACACACACACACACACAACACACTCACACTCACCTCCACATCACACACACACACACACCTCAACACACACACACACACACACACACAAACACACACACAACACACACACGCAAGCAGTGCACGCACAACGCACGTTCACAACAGAAAGAAACTTCTTGCGCACACTTAAACCATATTCCATTCTTTTTGGAAAAGTAGGCCATGTCATACCGGTAGAAACGGATAATAAAATTTACAAAAAATGCATGCACACAGGGGAACTGGGTGTGAAAAGAAAAGCACGTAAAGAGTTATTTCTTTATCACTCTAAAACAAAACCACACACACAAACACACACAAAACACCCCCACCCCTTGCCACTGACCACACACTTATACAAACACGAACTCAACACCCCACGCGCCCCCCATCCCCTACCCCAACCATCCTCCCAAACACCTCAATGCCACACACTCTCAGCCCCCAGCCCAACACATACACCCAAAACCACACACAGAAAAACCTTCACCTCACCAACACCCATCCACACAACACAACATGGAACAAAACGATACACTTCGGGGACTGGATACCTAAACCCCCACCATGAGTGCTTATTCACTTCTATCCTCGAAATAATAAGAATAAAAAATTTAAAAAAAACCACACACACACGGACCTCACACATCCCCCCCGTAACATCACCTCCCCTACCAACACACACACCAACAGTCCCCCACAATCCACTACACCCTCCCAACTCCCCCCAAACACCTAAACACCACCCACCTTCCCTACCATCAGATACACCCTTCCCCACCCCACCACCCAAACACCCCCTCACCCATCCTCTCACCCCTTGGAATGTGTTAACCAATATCATTAATAGCTTTTTTGTGCTTTTGAGATAATGTACGTATCAAAAGTGCCTGTCTAGTATTGTATTGCCTTCATGGGGATGATTAAAGTGGTTTTGACTTATATTTATGTTTTTATTTTTTATTTTATTTTATTCCTTTATATCGAAGAATAATGGTAATAAGATCTCATGTGCTTTTTTTTACATCCTGTCCCGTGTGTTTGCGCTTGTTTCGTAAATTTTGTCTTATCATGTTCCTACCGGCACACAAATGCCTACTCTTTGAAAAGGACGAAACAGGATTTAAAGTGTCGCGCTAAGATGTTTTTGCTTGCGTTCGCCACACGGCGACCTCGCTTTTAGTCTTCATCCGAAGGACTTGACATTCAGAGATCCGATTTCTTAGTGTTGGTAATCTGTCGTCAAACTGGGAGAAGAGAAGGGGAGGCCTGGGAATCCTTGCCTCCTCCCTACTTGACTTGACTTTTGAATCTGACTTGACCCCCCACCACCCACAAACCACACACATGCCAAGGCAACAGACCTCACGGTGCTGAAGGCCCAGACAAGACCCACAACTGTCCCTGATTATTGACCGCCGCAGTGACGTAGCCCTTGGTTCATCCAGTCTCGGTGTCCGGCAGGACTCTCGTCGCATGGGCCAGCGGCACGCCGATTGACCAGGATCCCGTTCCATACTCCGGGGGTTTTGGCATCAGGCGGTTTGTAAGGCCTGATGTATTCGTCACAGAGTCTGCAGGCGGGAAAAAAACAAACTAAAAAAAATCCACATTCACGCTACAGTTCATACCTCTCCCTATTCCGTATAGACTGTGGACGTCACTAATGAAGATTGTGTACCAGCCTTCCTCCACTTCTGCTTCAATAATTATTAATAATAATAATAATAATTATACATTATTGATAAATAGTATGGACTTTATCATACCCGTTTGACTTCTTGTACAAGCTCAACAAATCAAGCGCTCAGATGACTTAAATAAAAATTATGAAGTGTGTATGACGGTTTTATAAATTTTGTCATACTGTTCCACCACCGGCACACATCTAATGGCCTACTCTTTCGAAAAGCGGAACAGGATTTAACGTGTGCGCAAAACAGAATGTTCTGAATGCGTCGCTATACGGTGGCCATCGGTTTATAGTCTCACGGCCATGGCTATTCGTTCCACTCCAAGGCCGGTTCACTTATAACGTAGTCGCTTCGACAGTGGGGGCAACTAATGATAGATTTTGTACACAGCCTTTTCCTCCACTTCTACGACTGTAAACTCTGCTCACTGTAGCAAGGCTGTTTCAACTCAAGGGGCTCACCCAGTACCACTCTCTGATGTTGTCTTACCCACAGTTTTTACTCTGTCGAGCCTCTTCCTTACTCTCCTCCTTGTACTGTGTCCCTGCTAGGATGTCTTGGCACAGTCCCAGGGGGGGGCGGGCGGGGTTGTTCGTGCTGACGTGCCCGTTACCACTTCAGTTTGCGTTTTTTCACTGAAGATCAGGTGCTCTTCATATGGATGGCGCTTTAAATTCTGGCCTTAACTTCCTTATTAGTAGATGTGACTTTCATGGGTTACGGACCTCTTAGGGGTCTGGAAGTAAAAACAGGAGGGAAGAGGACCGCATGGGCGCCGCCCTCAATATGTTGGCCCACTGGGAAAGTGAGGTCTCTGATTGTATTGCTACCCAACGAAGCTTAGGTTATGGGATACACTTTTCACCTTGTTTTAAATCACATAATATGAATAGATCTTCTCATTTTTACTTGCGCCTCGTAAAAACCACAATTATTGTTGTTGTTATTTGCATTTCTCTGAAAAGCTATTTTTTGTTTTTTTTTTAGAATTAAAATAGGGCTGGATCTACTAGTGTCGTGTGTGTGTGTGTGGATGTGTGTGTGTGTGTGTGTGTAGTGTTGTTGCTGAGTGTGTGTTCGGTCTTGAAATTTTAACGTTTGTTCCACTCTAAGTGATATTAGGAATGTGTGTATGTGTCTGAGTGTTTCGTGTGTGTGTGTGTGTAGTGTGTGTGTGTTGTGTCGTTGTGTCGTGTGTGTGTTATTGTATCTAACGGTGTGTTATCGTGTAGTGATGTGCGTAGTGCGGTGTGTTTGCGTGCTTTTGTGCGTGCGTAACGGTGTGTGTTACGTGCGTCAGAAAGCTCTGCGTTGTGTGATGCGTGCGTGCGTGTGCTGTGCATGTGCGTATTATTTCCATCAGTTACATCAATGTTGATGTGTGCGTCGCGCGCGCGTGTGTGAATACGTGCTATGGCACGCGCCGTGCGTGAGTGTGTGCATGCGTGTCTGACGTATGTCCTGTGTGTTGCGTCGTGTGCGTGCAGCATGACGCCGTGTGTGCGATTCCGTGTGCGTATTATTTCCTATTGTTACATCAAGTGTCGCACGATGTGTGTAATTGCGAGCGCGTGTGTGCATTACGTGCATTGCCATGCGCGTTGCCCAGTGAGTGCGTACGATGCGTGCCTATGCGCGATACTGAACCATATAAGAGAAATGGTTGTCCCCGGGGTGTACTGTTGTCTGAGCAGAGACGGGAGCTTATACGGCGTTTTGTGTGGACATAGTTGCCCACATGTTTTGGAAGAACCCAGCGTACGTTGGACGTTACATTCCTTCCCAAGGGGCAGTCAGTGTTTGTGAAAACATATTTACACAGCTTCAGTGGTCAAGGAGTAGCACTCGCTTTAACTCCAGCCAAGGTTAATCAGCATTGAGTATGTGGTTACCACTTAGAATGGGTGACCGGTTCGGGCTCGCCTTGGCTCTCATGTACAAGGTAACACCAAGTTCACCCAAGCTGTAAAGGGGTTACATGCCTCATTTTAGGGTACAGGGAAAGGTTTTTTAATGCTGCGAGGGAGGGAGATGGGGCGATGCCTCCTCAATATGTGGCCCCTAGAAGAAGTTGCAGGTCTCTGATGCTCGCTCCCCTAAGTCCACATAGGTTATATGCGAGACACGAAGTTACGCTCTCCTTGAAACCCATAAACACCACCATATATCCACACACACATCAAATAAACCCTCTACAACCCCCCACACCCCACACCCTATCACCTAGTTCAAAAACTTCAGATGTCAGACATTTGCAAAGTGCCATAACACTATCCCACCCTTCATATTATCACCTATACTAATATATTCCTATAATATTATATATTATTTACTAATAATACTACTACTACCTAACCTATCATACACACTACTTTTCGATACTGTATGTTACTACTCTATCATATATATATTTTATATACTACTATCTAAATATACCATGACAGAATCATTAAAATGCACTGTTAAGATGGCACCTGTAATTCGTCAGTGTTTACAGCGTGGGTTAGGACCACACCAATCATACCCCAGCCATTACATCCACGATAGTCGGAATGCGGCTCATTCTTCACGGCGCGGCACAATAGGTCAGCTTTGCAAGGATATCCCCACCATCAGTGAAACCTCGGGAGGATGACAGGATGAAAAGCACTGAATGGGATTCTGTGTCTTTGTCTTAGTAAAAACCTGGTCTGGTGGGTCACATGCAAACTTCATTCTTAAAAAGCGACAAGAGGAGTTCGATTCCCTGCGTCCCTCTTCATTTGGGGATTTTCCCATCATTCACTTTCGACCTTGAGTGGTGATCTGGAGGGCAAGTCTTTCACCTCGAGGAACATAAAACCACAGTCCTAATGTGACAAAGGCATGCAAAACTATGCATTCGGAAAACCAAATCGTTGACAGAAAAAACAATCAGCAATTCCTAAAGTATGTCATCAGGAAAAAGAAATTGATCCAATGTGTGTTGTTGTTGTTGTTGGTTGTTGTTGTTGTTGTTGTTGTTGTTAGGTTGTTTGTAAGCCGCAGTTCAACAGTTAGCACCTTGATTAGTTGAAACCAAACAAAATTCCAAGATATATGAATGACATGACTTAACAATAAAGAAGCTAGATAAAAAAAACAGTACTAAGGAGAAACAAAACATATCATATAGATACCCTCAAATAATACTACCCCACTATAATGGTGTATGCACTCAATTATTGTCTATGAAATGTAAAGGGAGTGCTGATTGATGCCAAGAAAGGACCAAGAATGGAGGGCAGTACGGGAGGGGCAAAAGCCAGAGGAGCGAAGAGAAAGAAGAAGGGGACGAGAACCAAGAAGCCGAAACAAACCAACAATAAAACAAAAATAAAAACAAAAGAACAAAAAACCTAATAATAACAACATACCATAAACAACACCAAAATAACTAACAACAAAAAAAAACAACTCAAAAAAATAACACCAAATAACAAAAACACAAAAATCTACAAAACAAAAAGAATAAACATTCCCGACCCTTGAGGATGTGAACCTTAACGAATTCGTGGGTATGGCTGTGGCCGGGAGATGATGATGAGCGGAGTGGAACAGAAGGACAGGGAATACGTCACGGAACGGCGAGGGAAGCCAAAGAACGAGAGATGAGAGTGAGAGAGTGATGATGAGAAGACGACAGACAAAAGACAGTCAGTCAGACAGACAGGACAGATAACGATTTAATAAAGATAGACAGTAAAACATGACGACAAACACACACACACGAACGTAGCACGCACACGCACACAACACACACACCACACACACACACTCACACACACACACACACACACAACAACACTCACACATCACACAACACACAAACCACACTCTCTCTCTCTCTCTCAACATGTGTGTCTGACAAACACACATACACCACAAGAAAATAAAAAGACCCACGTTTAATCACTTGTAACATAGTACTACATTATATTTGCCCCACAAAATTCAATACACGACTGCATACTTCCTCAGGCACAGAAATAACAAATCCTATTAACCAATGTCAAAATATCCAGCCAGTGATTACACAAAACCACCACCCACCCAATTCGGACTATGAATACCAAAAACAATCCCAACTTCCAACAACAAAAACTCAGCCGCCATTACCCCTATGACACCCATAGATCTCCAATATTGCCACGGTTGTCCCAACACTCCCAGAGGTGACGTGATGTCAGGACTGTGGAGCAAGGGGAAAACCACCTGAAGGCAGGCAAGAAGAGGTCAGAGGTCAGGGGTCAGGGGGTTTTCAGGCTAACAGGGTAGCGTAGGCATGGAGGCATGCCACCTGTTGTCTGTTCCTGTTTCGGATCATAATGATGTAGCCGTTCACCCACCAGTCAACGCCCAGCTGAAACAGGAAGTCACTGGGTGTGTGTGAGTGTGCAATTCCGAATGATTAATTTATTAATTAATTAATATTTATTTTTTTTTTTAATCACTTTTAAAGTAACATGGCAGATTTCTATGCGTGAATTTTGAGCTCGCTTTCCCTGGGAGGAAGCTCGGTCGCCACATAGAGTAGCGCCACCCCTATTATGACCTTTTCTGGCACCTGCAACTGTGGCTTTTTGCTACCGAAATTTTGTCAGGAATCAACGCATCTATGTTGCCGTGGTTCTTTACGTTGCGTTAATATGTGTAACACACGGAACGCCTCGGTTTACGTCTCCATCCGAAAGACTAGCACACAGACCCTACCACTTCATGGGCTTAATGGTTGGGGGAAAAGTTTTGGGCCCCCCAAACGAGATTCGAACCAACACGCAACACATTACGACCTGGACTTTTCGCTTTTTAGGCAGCGCGTTACATATCAGGACCACCGGCCAATGAATGACTTAGTCGAAAATCTCTTGAGCATTTATTACCTTTTCTTGGGCAATTGTTAGACTGACAGTGACAATTGTTATTTAAAACATAACTTTGTAGAACTATTAACAAAAAATCTAATTTGTGACAACGTCTTGAAGGAGATCAGAGTCAAAAATGGTTTAAAACACTAATTTTAATTCGTATTAGAATGCTTGAATTGCAACGTACGCAACCATTTAAATGCAAATGAGAAAGGTAAAGGTGTCCCATACACCATAGTGGTCGTAGGGGTTGCGAGGCCGGTCAGAGACCCTCAATTATACTAGGGACTGCACATTGAGGCCGGCGCCAATTAGCCTATCCTCTACGCTGCTTTACCTATACCTGACCCTTAAGAGCGGCAGACACCCATTACAGCTGAGCGTGAACTGGGGGACTGTAATGCAGCCAAGGCGCGCAAGGTCATCTTCATTCAAGTGGTAACCCCACGCTCGACGGCTGTTAAACTTAGCTGGGGGAGAAAGCGAGTGCTTCTGACCATCTGAGCTATCGCGGTTACTTCACCATGAATTGTGTACTACAAGAATTTTCAAGATGGAGTACTCTAGCATTATATCGTACATAAAAATGTACACGCAAGCTGAACAAATGCCGTTCAAATTGATGAAAAATCATATAGGATTACACAGGAAGTTATAACTCAAATACATTCATTCTTTCAAAGAATGATACAAATACAGCACGAGCTTGCAATATCAACCTGTTTTCTTTTTTAAGGGTTTTGTTAATAAATTATGTTTTTCAGTTGCGTTGAACATACTTTTAATTATTGAGTTCAGAACTATGTTTGAATCAGAGAGAGATGAGAGAGTGAAGATGAGTCGAAGGAGAGAGAGAGAGATGAAGGAGTGTGAGACAAGCTGAGACGAGAGAGAGATGAAGATTGAGGAGAGAGAGCGACACTCACAGACAGACAGACAGACAGGACAGGACTGACACAGGACAGAGTGACAGAGAGACCGACAGCAAAAAGAGATAAAAAGAGAGGATTCAGAGGCAAGAAGCAAAGAGATAAAACAGAGACTGAGAGGAGACAGGAGAAAGAAAGAAAGAAGATAGACAGCATAGACATACAGATAACCAGACAGACAGACAGACAGATAGATAGATAGAGATGAGAGGTAGAGCTAAGTTGTGTGTCATTTGAAACAGCAAGAACGAGTGTTTGAGAAACACAGAGAGTGCTTGAGAGAGCAGACGACAGAAACAAGAGAGCGTGAGAAGAGAGATAGAGAGAGAGATGAGACAGACAGACAGACAGACCAGACAGAGGACAAGAGAGGATACCAGACAAAACAGACAGACAGACAGAGACAGAGAGGGATACAGAGAACAGACAGACAGACAGACAACAGACCAAACCAGACAGGCGAGGAGGTATACACAGACAAACAGACAACAGACACACAGACCAGACAGAGACAGAGAGGGATACAGAGACTGACAGACAGACAGAGACAGAGAGAATACAGAGACAGACAGATGACAAACAGACTAACAAAACAAGGACAGACAGAGAGGATACACAGAACAGACAGAAAGGACAGGACAGAGACAGAGAGGGATACACAGACAGACTGACAATACAGGGTTACAGAGACAGACAGACAGACAGACAACAGACTCACAACACACAGACAGACAGACAGGCTGACGTACAGACAGAGAGGTAAGATAGGCTGTCCCGCGGAAACCTGTTCTTCACCAGCACCAGTAAGGGGCTCCCTGTAGGTTCCATACCCGGCAACCAGCACCCAAGTTGATCTCAGATGGGTGGAGCTGCAGATTCTGAGTCTAGTACACCCCTGCAACACAGGACACATGTTGCACAACAACGACACCACCATTATTGAATTTGTTATAAAGAAAGGTAAAGGCACGTCCCATAACCTATAAGGTCGTAGGGGACGCGAGGAGTCAGAAGAAGGGGCGGACTCTACTTCTACTAGGGCCAGCATATTGAGTGCGGTGGCGCCCCAATCTCCTCTCCCTTCGATGCTTTTACACTTACTGACTAAAGGGGGGCTGGTACCAATTTACAGCTGGGTGAACTGGGGGAACTGTAATGAAGCCAAAGGCGGCAAATGGCTCACCCATCCAACTGGTATCACCACGCTCGACGCTGCTAACTTGGCTGGGGAAGCGAGTGCTCCACACACCGAGCTGTCCACGTCCACTAACTTTATTATTCTTTATTTTACTTATTATTGACAACAGGACGGGATAAGATAGCTCAGTGGTCAGAGCACTCCGCTTTCCTCACCCAGCTAAGGTTAAGCAGCAGTTGAGTGTGAGTTACCACTTGGAGTGGTGGACCGTTTGTCGCCTCGCCTTGGCTTCAGTACAGTCCCTCCCAGTTCACCCAGCTGTCAATGGGTTAACCTTCCTCTTTAAGGTAAGGGCAGGTAAAGCAGCGATGGGACTGAGGTGATGGGCGTCCGCCTTCATATGTGGCCCCTAGAGAAGTGAGGGTCTCTGATGCCTCGCTCAAATATGGGCCACATAGGTTATGGGACACCATGTACCTTTAATTTTATTCATTGCAGCACATCGGTTTTATTGATTTTTTGGCACAGGAGAAAAGGCAAAGATGTCCCATAACCTATCGGTCAATTGGGCGCGAGGGCATCAGAGTCCTCAAGATTCTTCCAGGGGCCCTGCATACTAGAGGGCGGCGCCCATCTCTCCTCCACATTGCTCGCTTTACTTTACATGGACCACTAAATGACGGGGCCAGGTACGCCTATTGACAGCTCGGGTGAAACGCGGGAGACTGTGCTGAAAGCCAAGGCGTGCTAAACTGTCTAACCATCTCCACTTTGCGTAACCACACTTTGCGCCAGCATAACTTAGTTTAGGATGGAGAGCGAGTGCTTGACCACACGGAGCTATATCCCTCTCACATGCATATTGAGCGCTTGATTGTTTTCTATATAAATTCCTTATACATTATAGCTTTTCTTCTTCTTCTTCTTCTTATCTTATTCTATCTTCTTCTTCTTCTTCTTCTACTTCTTATCTTTTTTCTTCTTATTCTTCTTCCTTCTTCTTCTTTCTTCTTCTTCTTCTTCTTATGCTGTATCGAGTGGAAGGATATTTCGATAATGACGGGGATGTAGATGCTTTTGGATATCACATAAATATAATGCAAGGGGGACCCAGAAAAATTTAATATGAAGAAGAACGAGGAGGAAGAGGAAAGAAGAAAGAAGAAGGAGAAGAAGAAAGAAGAAAGAAAGAAAGACATGAAAGAAGGAGAAGAAAAGAAGATGATGATAGAAGAAGAGGAAGAAGAGGGAGGAGGAGGAGGAGGAGGGAGGAGGAGAAGAAGAAATCGAGGATGAGGATGAGGAGGTTGAGGAGAAGAAGAAGATGATGGAAATAGATGATGGTGGTGGTTGTGGTTGTAGTGGTTTGGTCGGTGATGCTGATGCACGAGTATGGTGATGATGTGATGACGATCATGGTTGATGGTGATGATATCGCGTGTTTATGGCGATGGTGATGATTTTTGTCGATGATGATGTGTTGGTGAGAACAAATGGTGGTGATATGATGATGATGATGGTTATGGTGATGGTGATTGGGGGGGGGGTGGGGGGGGAAATGGCGAGATGAAGCATGATAATGACAACGATGCTGCCTTATGTTGCTGGATAATAGGGCAAACGGTCAAAGACATATGAAACAGACTATTGATGATAGATGACCTGATAAAGACGATAAATGATGATAGATGACACTGATAAAAAAACAATAACTGACGCTATACGACACTGATTAAAAAAACAAACGATTAACTGACGATAGATGAACATGATATAAAAACGATAACCGACAGATAGACGACAATGATAAAGACGATTGGCGACAAACCGATGAAAAAGCATGACCTCCTTCTTTTTTTGTTTTTTAGGGACTGGAAGGAGCATGTGACATGGCGCAATGGCACAGAGATCGGTCCCAACAAGGCCTCGGCTCGCCTTCAAGAGGCTGTTTCCCCCGTCCCGCCCTCCGGCAATCATTAGCAGCGCCATGTTGATCTTGGCTTCTCTTTGGAGGACTGGCGAGCCAGATTGCCCTGGGACACATTCATGCATACGCGTGAGAAACTTTCTTACTTTCTTGTTGTTCTTGTTGTTCTTGTTGTTGTTGTTGTTGTTGTTGTTCATCTTTCTTCTTATTCTTCTTCTTCTTATCATATCTATTCATTATTTCTTAAAAAAGAAATATTTGACGTAGTATACCAATCTATAATTTCTAAACTGAGATAATAATAATAATAATAAATGTATGAATTTATATAGCGCTGAATCTTGTAAAGCAACAGGTAAATCAAAGCGCTCACGATTTTAATTTCTTACCACTTTACGTCACGGCAGATTCTCTCACGGGAACTTCGGGAACCCTGCCTCTCCACGGGCTGAGAGCGGGAGGACGCGTCGCCCACTTCAGCGCTTGCCGCCAACCTTGCACCCATTTTTTTTTTTTTCTTTTTTTTTTTATGCAGATGTATTTGTTTCCCTATTCAGAGTGGCTTTTTTCTAAGAATTTTGCACAGGGACACTCTCTGTTTTGCAGTGGGTTTTTTCTACGTGCGCTAATATTAATTACGTGTAAAATCACGGGACCTCGGTTATCGTTCTCATCCGAACGACTAGCGCCCTAGACACACTCTGCGTCTAATGGGATGGGGGAAAAATTTCCGGTCCCTAAACGGGGGGTACGAACCGCCGCCCACACTTCACAAGCCGACTTTTCGACTTTCTAGACAGGCGCGTTCCTCAAGTCCACCGATACAACCTCACTGACGTAGATTTGTCAAAACATCTTTTCTAAAAAATAGACGAACTTTTTAAGTGACATGCAACTTGCAATTGGAATGTTACTAAATAAATAGCAGGATGACGAAATGATCAAATGATTAATTATAATCTTACTGATTATGCCCCAGGCCAAAAGCTGTTGTAAGTTATCGAAGTAAGCTAATTACAAAGATCCTACACTAACATGTGATATGTTGTAAAATGTTGTGTTGGAGCGTAGGTATCGTGTATGTGTGTGTGTGGTGTGTGTTGTGTGTGTGTGTGTGTGTGCGTGCATGTGTGTTCTATCTTATCGTCTTTTCACCTTTACGTGATATTGCATGATGTAGTGTGTGTGTGGTGTGTGTGTGTTTGTATGTCTGTATGTATGTTATGTATGTATATGATGGTGTATGTGTGTGTATGTAAACAAAATACGCTTGCCAGGAACACACACAAAAAAAATCGGGTGAAAGGTGCCGCCGACGCAGCGCTAAGTGGCGACGCGTTCTCCCGCTCTCACCGGGGAGAGCAGCCCGAATTTCACGGAGAGAAATCTGCCTGTGACTTAAAAAGTGGTTTATGAAATAAAATCTTGAGCGCTTTGATTGTTGCTTTACTAGATTCAGCTGCTTATATTAATTCCATACTTCTATTAATATTATTATTATGTGTGTGTATGGTGGTGTTGTATGCATATGTATGTGCTATGTATATGTGTGATATGTTTATGTATGTTATGTTTATGTGTGTGTATGTGTGTGTTGTATGTATATGTAATGTATATGTATTGTATGTATGTATCTTTAGTGTGTATTGTGTGTATGGGATTTGTATGTGTATGTATTATGAGTGGGGTAATGTGTGTGTATGTATATGTTTAGATCATGTGTGTGTAATGTGTGCTGTGTATTGTATATGTAATGAATGTGGTTATATATTGTGTTGTGTAAATGTGGGTGTTATGTATAGTGTCATACAATTATATATGTGAATGTGTGTGTATGTGTGTGTTATGTATTTTAATGTGAATGTATATGTGTGTGTATGTGTGTGTGTAATGTATATGCGCTATCGTGTGGTTTATACTATATCTTATTCATTTATGATTGGATTTATATATATATATACTATGATATGTGTGTGTGTGTGGTGTGTGTGTGTTTATGTTAGTGTGTGTAAATAGTGTGGTTATTGTCGTCTGTTATGTGTGTTGTGTGTATGCGTGTGTATTGCGTGTGTGTATGTATGTATGGTATTGTTATTAATGTATGTATGTATTGTATGTAGTGCTCTCTTATTTATATATTGATTTATTATATATATCTGTCTTGCTATATTATATAATATATGTTATATATATTATATATCTTTATTATATTATATTATATGTATTTATATATATGTGTGTTATGTATGTATTTGTGTGTGTATAGATGTGTATTGTTGTATGTAGTATTGTATTGTATGTATATGTGTATTGTATGTATATGTGCTAACATGTATGTGTGTGTTATGTATATGTATATGTATGTATGTGTGATTGAGTGTTGTATGTTTAGAATATTATGTATATGTTTATGTGTTGGTGTTGTTGTTGTATGTGCGGTGTCATATATATATTTCCTATATATATCTCTAGATATGTGAAGAATATATAAATATTTATATATATATATATATTTATATATTAATAAATATATTATATATATATTATATATATTTATTATGTTGTGTGTGTGGTGTGTTGCTATGTGTGTATGTTATTGTTATGTGTGTAGTTATGTGTGTGTGGTCAGTATAGTATGTGTGTATGTATGTTTGTATGGTGTGTTGTTGTATATGGCTTGTGCTATTGCAGATCTGCACCACCGACAGTCTTGTGGGTCATGTGAGTAGGGGTTACGTCGTGTATGATGAATTGTTTGTGACGTACTGCAGACTGCAACACTGACGTCTCTGTGGCATGTGTAGGGGTACTCCGTGTTGGTATTTATTATGTATTGTTTGTATGTGTAGACTGCTATATGTGTTGGACTTGCTCAGACTGCACACTGACGTCTGGTGGCAAGTGTTAGGGTACTCGGCTTGGTGTGATATGTATAATAATATGTATATGTATTATGATGGTGTACTTGCAGACTGCACACTGACGTATTGTGGCAGGTAGTAAGGGTACTCTGTAATGTTATGTGTGTGTTGTACTGTCAGAACTGCTTCACTGAAGTGCTGTTGTAGGGGGTACGCGTGTATGGTATGTTGTTGGTATTGCTCAGACTGCACACTGACGTCTTGTGGCAGTGTTGGGTACTCATGCTCTGTCTCATCAGGCCCCCGGGCTGTTGACATATGATGTCTACAAAGTGCCCTGGGTTTCCATCAGGCCCCTTTCACAACCTTATATCCCGTGAAGGCTGCTCATTGCATTGTCCTTTGTCAATCATCAGCATATTGGTAATGGATCGTCTTTGTCATCATCTATTGTCATCATTTATCGTCATGGTTGTCTTTATCATTTGTCTCAGGATCAGGATCATTGGCCATTCGTCTATTATTGTCGATCATCGATCATCGTCTTTCATTATTCATTGCATCATCAGATTGTCATCATCGTCATTGTCATTTTGTCATCATAGCTCATTTGTCATCATAGTCAGTCACTGTCATCATTGTCGGATCAGGATCAGGGATCACAGGCATCGTTATTATCATTAGAATCATTGATCATTGTCATTATTTATTCGTCATAGGTGTTCGATTAATCATTGTCATCGTCAATAGTCATCAGATTACTCATTACTGATCACAATTTGTGATGATCAAGCATTGCTCATCATCATCATTTCGTCACAGGATCATTATAATTCAGTCATCATTGGTGATTATCAGAGATTATAGTCATTGTCAATTATTATTCCATCATTGTCATGTAAAAATTGCATAATGATCATTCTCATAGTCCATTGTCATCTTTGTCTTCAGGATCAGGAAAACATTGTCATAATTCAATTATCATCTTCGTCCGTTAATACGTTGTCGGAATCTTCATCATCATAATTATCATCATCATCATCATCATCATCATCATCACATCTTCCATCATTCAATCATCATCATCATCTTCATCATTCATCCTCGTCGTCGTCGTCGTCTCGTCGTCAGTCGTAATACCTACTCCTCCTCATCATCATCCACCATCAACATCACCATCACCATCATCTTCACCTCCATTACTGGAAATTCTGTTGCTAGCGACATGTTCCCCTATTTCTATCCAGCTCGTTTGATTTTCTTACCTCGTTCCTTTTTCTTCCTGTTCCCTTTCTTCCTTGTTCTAATGTTCACTGATCTTCTTGAGTCGCATTCTCCTTGCCTTTTTTCAGACAGAGACGTAAAATGATAAGACATATTCTCTCTTGTGCCGATAGTCGGTATTGAGATGCTGGCGCAAGAACTTGTTCAGGTGTTTAACGACAGTCCTGTACGCATTTTCGCTCACATTATAACAGGCAAATGTAGAGAGCTGCTGACTGATGAGCGTTAGATGAAGAAAAGAAGGATAAGAAATATTTTATTATCTAACAATTACCCTTGTGATTGTGTTGGGGGATCGAGGTGGCATTAGTGTCGTTAGAATGATTGCGCTCGCATATCTGACGATCTGGGTTTCGATTCCCGTTTCAATGCGAGATAATTTTCCCCTGGTGAGTTAACATCCTGTGCAATGATTCTCCATTCCTCCCTCAAAAAGTCTTTCGGGTGAAGATATTTTAAACCCGAGTGCCCCGTGTGCTGAACAGCAGACAGATTAGTCTTGCGCAGTTCGTTAAATTCATGTTCAGCATTTTCGTCGATTAGTGCCATTGATTGTGCCTGTGGGGAACCCGATGACCAGTAATTTTGACTCAAAACTGTAGTACACACGGGGATTTTTCACTTTTTATCCTTTCTGGATGTGAATAAAAAAAAGCACATTGAAATGCTTATTCCATTATCCTCGATATCAAAAGATTAAATAAATAGCTTTCGAAACAGAGGAATGTATTCCAGGTTTTTCTATCCTACTTTGCTTCGGCTCAATCTAAATCTTATTTGTTTAATAAAAATTCAAGATAATAAATGCCAATGGCTACATGATCATTGTACTTTGTAATGTATATCATTGAGATTGTACTTCAGACCTGACAAGCTCTGAACAATACACCTCGTACGCGTATTATAAGATAGAAGGCAGAAGAAAAACCCCCATCTGAAGTCAGAGTATGGCTGCCTATCATGCGAAGGTACTAAAAAAAAAAAGTCGCACAAACCCACACAAACTTCTCATCATCCAGGTGTGTACTAACTCTTTACAGTACTCTCAAGTGAATAATTCCCCAGGTGGAATGAAGTGTGACAGAGTGTGGCTACTGTTCTGGGTGATGACCTCCCCTTACTGGGCGTTATAGCTGCGGGGAACGGCCCAAAAAATCAGCAACAACGAATCTTATGTCATTATAAATCCTTCTAAAAAGAGAGATGCGAGAGGAGTTTAAACAGAAAAGGCCACATGTAGTGTTTGTTCATGACTTATACCCCACATGAGCAGTAAAACAAGATGTTGTTCGGAAACGAGACAAGCGAGGTGTTTAGTCAGTGTCGAAGCTGTTGAACCTTCCCACTGACCGTATGTCACACATCACCACATCACACATCAACCACATGACCTATAACCACATGACCTACATCAACCACATGACCTACATCACCACATGATCAACATTCACCACATCACCACACATACCACATGACAAACATCCGCCACCATCCACATATCACTCATCAGATATACCCACATCATATATCAGCTGATGATGCTTTATAAACATCTACGTTATTCACTTTGAACCAATAAACCGTACACTGACAACAACACAGACCACACAGACACAGACATCTGACAACACGCGCGCGCAACCACACACACACACACACACACAACACACTCACACTCACCTCCACATCACACACACACACACACCTCAACACACACACACACACACACACACAAACACACACACAACACACACACGCAAGCAGTGCACGCACAACGCACGTTCACAACAGAAAGAAACTTCTTGCGCACACTTAAACCATATTCCATTCTTTTTGGAAAAGTAGGCCATGTCATACCGGTAGAAACGGATAATAAAATTTACAAAAAATGCATGCACACAGGGGAACTGGGTGTGAAAAGAAAAGCACGTAAAGAGTTATTTCTTTATCACTCTAAAACAAAACCACACACACAAACACACACAAAACACCCCCACCCCTTGCCACTGACCACACACTTATACAAACACGAACTCAACACCCCACGCGCCCCCCATCCCCTACCCCAACCATCCTCCCAAACACCTCAATGCCACACACTCTCAGCCCCCAGCCCAACACATACACCCAAAACCACACACAGAAAAACCTTCACCTCACCAACACCCATCCACACAACACAACATGGAACAAAACGATACACTTCGGGGACTGGATACCTAAACCCCCACCATGAGTGCTTATTCACTTCTATCCTCGAAATAATAAGAATAAAAAATTTAAAAAAAACCACACACACACGGACCTCACACATCCCCCCCGTAACATCACCTCCCCTACCAACACACACACCAACAGTCCCCCACAATCCACTACACCCTCCCAACTCCCCCCAAACACCTAAACACCACCCACCTTCCCTACCATCAGATACACCCTTCCCCACCCCACCACCCAAACACCCCCTCACCCATCCTCTCACCCCTTGGAATGTGTTAACCAATATCATTAATAGCTTTTTTGTGCTTTTGAGATAATGTACGTATCAAAAGTGCCTGTCTAGTATTGTATTGCCTTCATGGGGATGATTAAAGTGGTTTTGACTTATATTTATGTTTTTATTTTTTATTTTATTTTATTCCTTTATATCGAAGAATAATGGTAATAAGATCTCATGTGCTTTTTTTTACATCCTGTCCCGTGTGTTTGCGCTTGTTTCGTAAATTTTGTCTTATCATGTTCCTACCGGCACACAAATGCCTACTCTTTGAAAAGGACGAAACAGGATTTAAAGTGTCGCGCTAAGATGTTTTTGCTTGCGTTCGCCACACGGCGACCTCGCTTTTAGTCTTCATCCGAAGGACTTGACATTCAGAGATCCGATTTCTTAGTGTTGGTAATCTGTCGTCAAACTGGGAGAAGAGAAGGGGAGGCCTGGGAATCCTTGCCTCCTCCCTACTTGACTTGACTTTTGAATCTGACTTGACCCCCCACCACCCACAAACCACACACATGCCAAGGCAACAGACCTCACGGTGCTGAAGGCCCAGACAAGACCCACAACTGTCCCTGATTATTGACCGCCGCAGTGACGTAGCCCTTGGTTCATCCAGTCTCGGTGTCCGGCAGGACTCTCGTCGCATGGGCCAGCGGCACGCCGATTGACCAGGATCCCGTTCCATACTCCGGGGGTTTTGGCATCAGGCGGTTTGTAAGGCCTGATGTATTCGTCACAGAGTCTGCAGGCGGGAAAAAAACAAACTAAAAAAAATCCACATTCACGCTACAGTTCATACCTCTCCCTATTCCGTATAGACTGTGGACGTCACTAATGAAGATTGTGTACCAGCCTTCCTCCACTTCTGCTTCAATAATTATTAATAATAATAATAATAATTATACATTATTGATAAATAGTATGGACTTTATCATACCCGTTTGACTTCTTGTACAAGCTCAACAAATCAAGCGCTCAGATGACTTAAATAAAAATTATGAAGTGTGTATGACGGTTTTATAAATTTTGTCATACTGTTCCACCACCGGCACACATCTAATGGCCTACTCTTTCGAAAAGCGGAACAGGATTTAACGTGTGCGCAAAACAGAATGTTCTGAATGCGTCGCTATACGGTGGCCATCGGTTTATAGTCTCACGGCCATGGCTATTCGTTCCACTCCAAGGCCGGTTCACTTATAACGTAGTCGCTTCGACAGTGGGGGCAACTAATGATAGATTTTGTACACAGCCTTTTCCTCCACTTCTACGACTGTAAACTCTGCTCACTGTAGCAAGGCTGTTTCAACTCAAGGGGCTCACCCAGTACCACTCTCTGATGTTGTCTTACCCACAGTTTTTACTCTGTCGAGCCTCTTCCTTACTCTCCTCCTTGTACTGTGTCCCTGCTAGGATGTCTTGGCACAGTCCCAGGGGGGGGCGGGCGGGGTTTTGTGTTTTCTTCAGAAAGTAGGCCATGTTGTCGAGGTTTTAGAGGACATTGGCTAAATTTTTGTCCACATCCAAAGTCTCTGCAAGGTCACAGATGAGCTTGATGATGAAATCTGTATAGTGTTCCGACTCTGCACACTTTCTCATTGTCAGTGCCAAGTTTTCAGCCCACGTCATCACTTGTTTGACATCGTCACTCTCCGTCAGCTCTTTCGGCATCTCCTTCTCCTGCGTCTCCTTCTCCTGCATCTCCTTCTTCTCCTGCATCTCCTTCTTCTCCTGCATCTCCTTCTCCTGCAGCGCTCTCTCCTGCATCTCCTTCTTCTGCTCCAGCTCCCTCTGCTTTGCCCGGCCTCTTTTCTGATGGTGTCTGGCCATAGTTGTGTGCTGTGTGGACAACCTGCAGACACACAAGGCAGAGACAGTCACACTGCTGTTAGTTAGGAGGAGTGACAGACAGACAGACAGACTGACTGACGGACGGACGGACGGACGGGGTGACAGAAACACACTCCTGGCTGTGCAGTCTGCAGTCTACATGTCTACAGTACAGACTGACATACAGACCCTAGGGCATCGCACAGACAGAAGGACAGACACACAAACCCTGAAAGGGGAAAAACACAGAGGCCTTAGCAGGCATACACACACAGACACAGACACAGATACAGATACAGACAGACAGACAGACAGACACACACACACACACACACACACATCTTTGGGCCCCCTGTGCTTTCAGACCAATGCTTTCACGCATACAAGAATCCACAGCAATGACAGTATGGAAAAGAGCAGGGGCAACAGCCTTGTTGGTCTGGTCAGCATTGTCAGACCCTGTTCCCTGATCCTGTGATCCTTGACGCTGAAACTGGGAAAGAAGTTAATGTAACACAATTCACACACACGCGCGTGCATGCACGTAGTAAGGTTGGTACACGTGGCATGTCACAGTGAAACGTAGGCTGATATGGATGACAGGGTTGTAGATAAGTCCAGACTGAAAGCAGCGTTTACCAGACAGTAGGTTGGGGTGTATACAGGTTAGTTGTTGTGGAAGGGGGGAGAGCAGTATGTGCTGGCTGTGTCATGTAGCCCACATTGGACAGTGAAGGAGAGGAGGGTGGGCAGTTTCTTGTGGATAAAGGATGCAGGCGCCTGACGCCTCGTTAGTGAGGTGAGGATGAAACATGTCATCATTCAGACCACGCATGGACAGCCTTCAACCACAATGGATTCCTTGTTCTTTCCTGGTTCCATGGTAATAACAGCAGGGTGGTAGTGAAGTGTCAGCAGAAGTCAGATGACCTTTGAGCTGACCTGGAGACTGGGTCAGCTGATGACACAAGGGGAGGCTATTCCAGGTAGTTGTAGTTGAAGGGAGGGAATCAAGACTTGCTGTATATGTATGTCAGAATGGTGTGGTGCAACAAGGTGTTCCGTTTGTGTTGATGCAAAGACAATGTGCCGGGCAATATCAACAGTTCTGCTGTTATATATGGACGTGCCAGGACCAGGTTCCCGCCGTAGATCGTCTCATACCAGTTAGGGACAAGAGAAGCATTTAAGGACATCACACACATGGAACCAGTTGCATGGTCATCACTGACACACTGTGCTTGTGAATACTCTTTTATGTGCATTCCCCCCCTCCACACACACACACACACACACACACACACAACACACACACACACACAACACACACACACCACACACCACAACACCACACACACATACACACACACTGTAAGAATCGGGTAAACGAACTTGAGTTTGTTTCTGAAGGATGACAGAAACATTCTTGAACAAAATTTCATGAAACTAAGCAACAAAAGTTAAAATTTC
>CM054139.1:10791048-10807838 GCA_028751875.1 Rapana venosa | reverse complement strand
ATTTGGCATGGGTAAGGAAAAATTACAGTTTTAAAAACAACCGGAGGTTATCAACAAAAAATTCGGGTTAAAAGCGCTAGCGGTTTTTTAACGTTAAAAGACTTTATTTTTTTCCCCCATTTAAAATTTGTATGAACATGCTTTTAAAATAAAACATATAAATCAAAAAACACAAATTTTTTAAAATCACGGGAAACAAAACCCAAACTAATTGATGATAGCCCCTACCCACTTGAAAAAATTCGCACAATTTGCACACTTTTTACTTGGGCAAGAAGTGTGGGGAAACTTCCCAATTGCATGCAAATCACCCAAAAACCCACAGATACCCTAAACACAGGCTTACTCCGGCGAGCCCCCCCCCCCCCCCCCCCAATTCCCTTTTTTAAACACAAAAAGGGCACAGGTAAAAACATAGGGCATGAAAAATGCACAAAACCAAATTACTCCCCCACATGCTTTTTTTTGCAAAACCCCCCCCCCTCCCCCCCCCCCCTTTTCCCCAACCCACCCCCCCCCCCCCCCCCACACCACACAACACACACTCGTTCTATCACACATCTACAAAACAACACATACACAAACACAACACAAAACTCAAAACCCCACACAAAACCCACATACACAAACACACACCCCTCACACTCGCTTCGCTCTCTCCCCAATACACAACACATAAAAAAAGCACAACTTTTGCCCCCTCCCCCTCGTTTCCCCTCCCCTCTCATTTCCCCTTCCCCCTCCCCCCTCCCCCCGCCTTCACTTCTCTCCCCTTCCCCCCCCTCCCCCCCGTTTCTCTCCTTCCCCCTTCTCCCCCTCTCAATCCCCTCTCCAAAAAACCCCCCAAAACACCCCCGCCCCACACACACACAAAAAAACCCACACACACACAAACACACACAAAAACACACACACACACACACACACACCCCACACACACACACCACACCCCAACACACAAAAACACACACCCCCCACACACACACACACACCCACAACACACACACCAAAACCCCAAAAACCACACCAAAACAACACCCCACACACACCACCAAAAGGTTTACGAAAAAATTTGGGAATATGCTTGGGGGGGGGGGGAACGGGATAGCCAGGGTGGGGAGCACCGTTTCCCCCCCCCCACCCAAAATTTAAACAGGCGAGCGTTTTACCATTGGAGGGGTTGACCAATTCCCCCCTTTGGGCCCTTCATTACGTTCCCCCATTTTCACCCCACTGTAAAGGGGTACCTGTCCTCTTTTAGGGTCAGGGAAGGAAAAAGCACCCGAGGGAGATGAGTTGGGGGGGCCCCCCCTCAATATCGGGCCCCTAAGAGAAGTATTTTCCCCTTTTGCCCCTCCTCGCCGCCCCAAACGACCTTAAAGGGGTTTATGGGACTTTTTTACCTTCCCAACCTTGGGGGATGGAACACCCTGGGGGTTAGAACATTTTTTTCCGTGATCCCACACCCTTTGGGAAATAAAAGCCCCTAAAGGCGTCGTTCAAGAAAATTTTCCCCTTCCCCTGGATTTTAACTTTAAAGGCCGACTCCACTCCCCAAAAAAGTCTTTCAAAAAAAAAACCTAAAAAAAAAAGGGCCCAAAGGTGCCTGAAAAACATGAAAGAACGTCCTTGTGAAACACTTTTTTTTCACGTTTTGGAAGAGTAGGCCTTTTTTGTGCCGTAAAAAATGAAGAAAATTTTTTTAAAAAAAAAACCAAACGAAAATCAACAGGTTTTTGTGTTTAAAACCACCATCCACAAGACGGAAAAAGCCACCTAAACCCCCAACAAAAACTTCGTATGTCCTTTAGAAGTCCAAATCGGGAATTCTTTAGGTAACCCCCCCCCAAATTTTTCCCGGCCCCAAACCCAAATCCGAAACCAGAAATGGGATCCTAAACTTACCCAATTTTGTCTTTAGAACCCCCCTAAAGAGGTTTGGGGCCCTCGCCAACTGGGGGCCTGGGAGTGATAAAGGGGGGAAAAAAGAGGATAAAAGGGAAAAAATAGAAAAAAAAAAATAAAAGGGAGCCCGAAAATTTGTAGTAAAAAATTTAAATTCCCCAAAATTTCACTCAGCAATCACCCCCTGAAACACTATGAATGGGGACAACAACAAAAAATTAAAATAAAATGAAATTTTTTCGGGCCAAGCAAGTTGGGTTCAAAAAATTAATTCTACAACTAAAAAACTACTAAAACTGCAATCACACAAAAATCACCAATTGTTTTTAAAACAAATCCCTTTTTAAAACACAAACAAATTCTTTTAAATTTTAATTTTGTCCATTTCCCAAAAACACAACCAACCCATCATCAGGGAAACATCTCCAGCTCGGGGAAAAAAAAATTTTTTAAAAACGGGTTTCAAAAGAAAAAAGATGATAACGAGGGGACCGATGCAAAATAAAGAGAGCAATGAAAGCCATCAACGAGGGAACGTTTCTAGCGATTTTCCCTTTAAATTTGGGGAACCCTGCCCTTTACCCGCGGGGGGGGGGGGGGGGGGGGGGGGGGGAAGGGAGGGGGGGGTAAGATAAAGGCGCCAATTTTAAAAAAACAAAGGGAAACAATTCAGGGGGAGAAAACTTCCCTTGCAGTAAATTGGAATTTTTTTTCCCTTCGGCTTAGTCACAATGCTCACAAAAAAGGGACTCTTCTGTGAGAGTTGTTACATACAAAAATCTCAAACCAAAGGGGGTAAACCTCGGAGCTCAAACCGAGGGGAAAGAAAACCAAAAAACTAATTTTAAAAAAAAAACAACCTAAAGGGTTAAAAAAAGGGGGAAAAAGATCCTGTTTTTTTCGTTTTCCCCCCCAAAAGATCCCCCTTCGTCCTTGGGGCATGGGACTGATGAGTAGGGGAAAAGGCCTAAATCAGACATTCACACTAATTTTGAAAAATGATTGGGAAAAATTCCCCAAAAAAACTGACAAGGGTGAATTAAGTTTTGGGTTTTTAACCCGGACAAATCCGCAATATTTTTCCCCATGTAGCATATTTTTCCCCCTTGGGTATCTAAATTTAAAAAAAAAAAAAACTTGCCCTGCGTAGATTTACACCCCCAACACACACACACCCACACAACCAAAAAACACAAACAAAACACAAAACAAAACACAAAAACACACACAACCACACACACACCCCCAAACACAAAACACACACACACACAACCCCACCCCTTAAAAACTACCAAATTCCCGTTTTTAAAAGAATCCTGACAATCAGGAATTGATCTGATTATGGTGATAAAGATGAAAATGACAACATTAAAAATTTATAATTTACAACAAAAAAAACAAAAAAAACAAAAACTACTGTTGCGCTGCTTCTTGTACTACTACCACTACTACTTTCAAAATACTACTACTACTAAAAAACAAATACTAAAATACTTTCTACTACTACTTTCAAATAAATTTTAAAATACTAAAAACTACTACTACTAAACAAAAAGAACCTCGTTTTAATATCACAAAAAGTGAACAAACCCTAAAATTTAAGTCAAAAAACAACAAAAAGAACTAGAAATAGTAAGGGACGAAAACTCATCAAGGGGAGTTTTTGGGGCCCCCAAACAAGGGAGGTTTTACGCCCCCCCAAAACATTTAGCAGCTGAAAGGGAGGGGCGTCAAAAAAAAAACAGTTTTTCCACCCCGCAGAAGGGGGATGACGTCAAACAAAACCTTTCCACCCAGATTTGGGAAGGGGCCCCCAACACCCAAAAGTTTGCCCCCGCTGAGGGAAAGGGGTTTTTTTATCAAAACGGTTAAAAAAACCTGCAAGGGGTAGGCTCCCCAGCTTCAAACCTTTCCCCCCACACCCTGACCCGAAGGAAGGAAGGAAGGGAGGGAAGGAAGGAAGGGAGGAAGGAAGGGAAACAAAAATAGAAGTACTGAAGGAAAAGGCAAAAAGTACGGGAAAGGAAAAGGAAGAGAGGGGAAAAAAGGGAAAGGAAAGGGAAATTTTTAAAGAAGGTTTGGAAGGAAGGGAAAAAGGAAAAAAAAAGGGAAAAAGGAAAAGGGGGGGAGGATGAAAGGAAGGAAAAAGAAAAAGGGAAACAAAAATGAAAACGGAAGGAAGGGAAAGGGAAAAGGGGAAAGGAAAAGGAAAAGGGAAAAAAAGGAAAGGAAGGAAGGGGTTTAAAAAAAAGGGAGGGGGAAGGAAAAAGAAAAAAATTAAAGGAAGGAAGAAAGGAAGGAGTGTCAGAAACCCCAACAACTTTCCCCCAAAAAAATCAAAAAAATCAGGGGAAAAGTCTGGGGCTAAAGGATGTGCCAAGTGCGTGTTAAAATGCGCGCCCCACGCACACACACACACCAAAACGCATCACAAAAACACACACACCACACGCACACACACACAAAATCATGGGAAAGATAGAACCCGACAGACAGAAAGGCAAGAAAAACAAAAACAAAAATTTTATGTTTCAACAAAAAAGACAAGGAATGTGTTTAATTTCCCCATAAATTTTATTCCCTCACATTTTGTACAAGAAAATAGTAAAAATGTTTCAAAACCCCACACACACCACACCCACAAAAAACACAAAAAACACACCAAAACCCACAACACCAAAAACACCCCCACACACAAAAAACACAAAACCCTTTTCTCTCTCTCCCCACTCCCCTCCCGGCTCCCAAAACACAACTCTCCCTCCCCACTGGGCCCTTTTCCCCTCTCTCCTTTTTTTCGGGGACTGGATGTAAAAAAACACATTGGGGCCTTTTTTCCCTTATCAACGAAAAAAAAAAATTTGATTGTTTTGATTCCCTTTGAATCTTCTCTCTCCTCCCCCTTCCCCTCCCCCTCCCGCCCCTTCTCCCCTCCTCCTCATCCACTCCTCCCTCCCCCCCTCCCTCTCTCTTTTCCCTCTCCCCCCCATCACTCTCCCACCCCCTCCCCCCTCCCCTCTCTTCTTGTCTTCTCTCTCCCCCCTCCTTAAAAACCCCCCCCACTCCCCCCCAAAACCCCCCCTTCCCCCCTCTCCCCCCCCCCTCCTGCTTTTCACTCTTCTCTCTCTCCCCTTTACAAAAAAAATCACACAAAACACACACACCCCCACCCCCCCCAAAACAAAAACAAAACCCCCCCCCAAAAACAAAACACACACACAAAACACAAAAATAAAAAAAAAAACCCCACACCAAAAAAAAAACCCCCAAAAACCCCAAAAACACACACACAAAACCCCCCACACCAAAACACACAACACACACACCCCCCACTTTCCAAAACTAACACAGGGCAAAACCCCACTCCCAAATCTACAAAACCCTTCCCTTGTCTTTAAAGACTCAGGGCAGAGTCCACAATGAGTTTCGATTTGAATTTTTTTTTGCTTTTTCCCCCTTTTTCAAAATTTTTTTTTTTTTTTCTTTTGTTTTTTTGTTTTAAACTTCGAAAGTAGGCCATGTTTTTCGAGGTTTTAGAGACAAATTGGGTAAAATTTTTCCCCCCATCCAAAGTCTCTGCCCAAAGGGCCCCAGATGACTTGAGATGAAATCTGTATAAGGGTTTCCACTCCCGCACACTTTCCCCCCATTTTTCAGTGCCCCAATTTTTTTTAGCCCACGTCCCTCACTTGTTTTACATCGTCACCTCCCCCTCAACCCCTTTTTTGCGGCATTTTCCTTCTCCTGCGGTTTTTCCTTCTCCTGCATCCCCCTTCTTCTCCTGCAATTTTTCCTTCTTCTCCTGCAACCCTTCTCCTGCAGGGGCTCCTCCCTTTCACTCCCTTCTGCTTTCCCCTCCCCCCTGCTTTGGGGCCCCGGGCCCCTTTTCGGAAAGGTGGCTGCCATAAATTTTTTGTGGTGTGGACAACCTGCAGGGCACACAAGGCAGAGACAAATCCCCATTCTGTTAGTTAAAGGGGAGAGACAGACAGACAACAGACTGACTGACGGACGGAAAGGACCAAAGGGGTGACCCCCCAAAAAACACTCCTGCTGTGCCGTCTGCAGTCAACATGTCACATTAAAAGACGACATACAGACCCAAAAGGGGAAAAAAAACCAACCAGACAGAAGGACAAACACACAAACCTTAAAGGGGGAAAAAACAAAAGGGGCCTTTTTCAGGCATAACACACAACACAGACACGATACAGATACAGACAGACCCAAAAACAACACACACACACCCCAAACACAAAACAACATCTTTGGGCCCCCTTTCTTTCAGACCAAAAGCTTTCCCCCACGCATAAAAAATCCACAGCAATGAAAAAGTAAGGAAAAGAGCCAGGGGCAAAAACCCTTTTTGGGGCTGGTCCAAACATTGGCAGACCCTGTTTCCCGAAACCTGTATCCTTTACGCTGGGAAAATGGGAAAGAAGTTTAAAGTAACAAAAATTCACAAAACAACGCGCTGCCCTTCACCCTAAAAAGGTTTGGTACAACGGGCAGTCAAAAGTGAAACGTAGGCTGAAAAGGGGTGACAAGGGGTTTTAGATAATTTCCCCCACTGAAAGCACGTTTCCAAAAAAAGTAGGATGGGGGTTAAAAACAGGGTTTGTTTTTTTGTGGAAGGGGGGGGAGGGAGTAAGTTCTTGGGGCTGTGCATAAACCCCCAATTTGGGCAGTGGGAAAGGGGAAGGGGGGGTGGCAGTTTCTTTTTGGATAAAGGAGGGGAGGGGGGGGGGGGCCCGAAAGCCTCGTTTGTGAGGGGGGAGGAGAAACATGTCATCATTCAACCACGCATTGGGCAAAAAAGGGCCCCCCCAAACCCCAAAGGAATTTCCTTTTTTCTTTTTTTCCGGTTTTCCCCCGGGAAAAAAACAGCAGGGGGATTTAAGTGTCCCGCCCGAAACAAATGAAACCCTTTTAGCTGAAACCGGAGAAATGGGTTTAGCTGAGACACAAGGGGAAAGGGTATTCCCCCCTTTGTAGTTTTAAGGGAGGGAATCAAACTTGCGAAATGTAGTTTCCGAAAGGTGGGTGGGAACACGGGGGGTTTTCCGTTTGTTTTGATTCAAAGCAATGTGCCGGGCCCCTATCAAAAATTTTGGGTGTTAAATAAGGACTTTTCCAGGACCAGTTTCCCCCCGTAAAAATCGTCTCATACCTTAGGGCAAAGAAACCCCCCTTTAAAAGGGCTTTACACACATGGAAAACCCGTTTTTATGGGCATCACTGAAAAACACTGTGCCCTTGGGGGAATACTCTTTTATTTTGCCCCCCCTTTTTCCCCCCCCACACAACACCCCAAAACACCCACACAACACACACACACACACACCCCAACCCCACCAAAACAACCACCAAAACAAAAAAAACACACACAAAACACACACATAAAACACAACACGTAAAATCGGGTAAAAAAGAACTTGATTTTTTCTGAAGGATACAAAAAACCCCCTTGAAAAAAAATTTCATGAAACTAACAAAAAAAAGTTTAAAACCTTCCGGAAATTTTCAAAAAACAGAAAAAAAAAGGGCAAAAAAAAAACAAAAAAAACGGGAACAAAAAAAAAAAGAATAAAAAAAAATCACTAAAAACTTAAACCAAAAAACCCGAACAGTTCCAAAAAAAAGGGACCAAAAAACTTACCTTTAAAATGGGGAATTGGGCAAAACAAACAAAAAACAAATCCACCAAACCCAAACCTCCAGGCAGCTTAAAAGGGGAAGGGCCTTTTGCCAAGTTCTGTAAAAGGGCCACTTGAAGTGTCAGTCCCCCAAGGAAGAAGATCAACTGGACAATTTAAAAAAAAATACTAAAAAAAACGAACACATACAATTTTAAAAAAGTAGGGGGCCCCAAAAAATGAAAACAAGTGGGAAAAGGAAAAAAATTTTGTCATTGACCCAAACATACCAAAATCCCCCGGGCCCCTTTTAAAAAATTGTTTTATCCCAAGCTGCCCTCTCTCTCTCTCTCCCCCCCCATCATCCCCTTCCCTCTCCTTCTCACTCTCCCCCGTCCCGCCCCTCTCTCTTCTCCCCCACCCTCCCATCTCCCCTCTCCCCAATTCCCCCTCACCCCTCCCCTTGGGGGGGCGGGATAGCCTTGTTGTTAGATTTAAGGGCCCCTTGACGCTGATTCGGGTTTTGAATTCCCCGTTCAAGAGGAAATTTTTTCTATGGAGTTTTCCCCTTTAGTGCGACTCCAATCTCCCCAAAAGTCCTTCGGGGGGAAACTATAAACCGAGGGCCCCTGTTCAAACAACCAAAACCCAAAAATCTTTTTCCCAAAAAACGTTAAAACCCCGTCCGCTTTTTTAAAAAGTAAGCCAAAATGTGCCATGGGAACAATGACAAACTTTACAAAGCTTACCCCAAAAGGGGGAAAGAAAGAAAAAAACCCCAAGGGGCTTTTTTCCAATTTTCCAGAAAAAAAAAAAATCTCTCTGTTCTCCCCTTCCCCTGGTCCGGGGTTCTCTCCCCCTGCATTAAATTTTTCTTTTTTTTTGTACTTTTCCATCATTTGGTTTTTGTCAAGATTTTGTAAAAAATTTTAATTACAGTTTGTTTTTTTTTTTTACTTTTTCCCTTTTTTTTTTGCCTCAAACCTCCAAAGTCCCGTTTAAGAGCATCAAAGTAGTTGATTTTTTGGGGTGCTGTTTGTTTGGTTGAACAATTTACCTTTTTTAAACATTTTTAAATCATTTAAGGAGCACATCCCTCACTTATAAAAAGTCAGTGAATCAGTCAACTGTTGTTTAAAAATTTTGTAAACCAACCATGGCAATGTGTGTATACATTTTAATGATGACAGGACTGTTACAAGTTGACTTGTTGTCCTGTCAAGGTTATGCTTGTGTTTTTGTGAGGCTTTTCTGGAATCCACTTCTGTTTCAACCAAAGGGGGTCTGCCTTTGCTAGATCAGAGACCTCGCTCAGAACAACGACAGGAGAGTCAACTAAATGACAGAAGGCGTCAGACTTTTGCTAGTTTCATGTTTGGGCCGAGACTTTTACCCCATCCATTACACCATGAGCGGTGGTCTGGGCGCTAGTCATTCGGATGAGACGACAAACCGAGGTCCCGTGTATTACTCAAAATTATTTCTTCTTCTTCAAGTGTCCGGTCTGGTCCTGCAGACATCGACGATCATGGCTCTCCGTTCTTCCCTGTTCTCGGTCCCTCTCATGAGCTCATTGTTAGTGCCCTCTTTATTCGTTGCGAATTTGTTTAAGCTGTCTGTGAATTTTGTGCGTTGTCTTCCTCTGCTCTTGTTTCCACAGATTTTGCCAACTCCATAACAGTTTCTCTAGTCCGTCAGCCCTGATTATTGGCCCGAAAAAATTTGAGTGTCTTTCTCTGATGGTGTTGAGAAGGGATCTCTTGTACCCAGCCATTTCCATTACTTCTGCATTAGTTTTTCTTTTTGTCCATGAGATTTTCATGATTCTCCGGATGAACCACATTTCCACTGCTTCTAGTCGCGTTCTGTGTTTTTTGGCTAGGGTCCAGCACTCACATCCGTACAGAAGAATGGACCATACGTAGGCTCTCAAAACATGGATTTTGTCTTGAGGCTTATTTATTTTGGGTTTAAAAATGCATTTCATGTTCTTAAAATTGCCTTAGATTGACCGATTCTCTTCTTGATTTCTGTGTCACACTTTGCCGTCCGGGGTGATAGTACAACCAAGGTATTTAAAGGTGTTTACTTGTCTGATTCTCTCTCCTTTACAGGCTATGTTGCATTGTGGTATAACAGCTTTTTTCAAAGATCACCATGCATTCTGTTTCTTTGCATTGAGCTGTAATCCTTTCTTTTCGCTTTCGTCTTTTAAATGTTGTTAAAATCTTTTGCAGTTTTTCTTCAGAGTCGGCGATAAGGACTGTGTCATCTGCATATCTCGGTTGTTGATGTTGTGGCCACCTACACTATTCCCTCATGATTCTCAATATTTCGTAGAATTATTTCACTATATACATTAAATAAATAAGGCGAGAACACGCAGCCCTGCCTCAACCCCCCTGCAGATTGGTCTATATTGGACTGATGTCATTGTCGATCTAATGGCTGCCTCCTGTTCCCAATATATGTTTCTGAGGACTCGAAGATCTTTCCCGTCGATGTATAAGCCCTGCCAGAATATCAAACAAGTTGGAGTGTCGTACTTTGTCGAACGCTTTTGAGTAGTCAATGAAGCAGAGGTACAGGTCTTTCTGACCTGGATGGATCTTTCCATGAGAGTTTTCAATGCGAAGATTGCATTTCTGGTGCCTTTGTCTGCCATGAATCCAAATTTGCGTTTTGATATTTCTGGGAGTATTTTATTTCTCATTCTCTTCATGAGTATTCGTAAAAGAACTTTGGTGAGGTGACTCATCAGGCTGATTGTACGATGTTGGTCACATTCAGCTGTAACCAGTTTCTTAGGGATTCGCAATGAGATGGACTTTTTCATATCTGTCGGAATCTCTCCTGTGTCATATATATTGTTTAGTAGTTTTGTGACGCCTTAATTCCCACTTCATCCAGGGCTGTTATCAATTCAGATGGGATATTCATCAGGTCCTGGCCCCTTACCACTTTTTCATCTTGCTGAGTGCATGTCTCACTTCGTCTTCCATGATTATGTGGCCATCTTCGTTGCTAATATGAGGGGTGGACCTCTGTCGTCGTGGGTATAACTCTTCGATGTATTCTGACCACCTGGGTTAAGAATATCTTCTTTTTCCATTAGTATATCTCCATCTCTCGACTTATACAACCTGTTTTTGCATATGATTTCTTCCCTGTCACATCTTTTATTTTTTTCATGCATAAGTTTTCCATCAAAATTTGCATTCATTTCAATTTCCTTGCACTGCATATTGATCCATTCTTCCTTGGCTTTATTACACTT
The DNA here is from genome assembly GCA_028751875.1 of Rapana venosa. Lineage (NCBI taxonomy): Eukaryota > Metazoa > Mollusca > Gastropoda > Neogastropoda > Muricidae > Rapana > Rapana venosa. The sequence goes on along the minus strand of CM054139.1, from coordinate 10,797,020 downwards.
TTTCTTAACCAGTTTGTCGAGTTCTTTATATTCTTTTCACTACTTTTGCCTTTCTCCCTTTTTACATTAGGTTTTTAAAAACTCGGAGCTCATCCACTTCTTATGTTCCTTTCTATTTATGACTGGTATATATTCTTTTGCTGCCTCGCTGATGCATCTTTCATCATTGCCATTTTCCTCTGTAGTGGTGAGTTGATCTAGGCCATCGAATTTGTTTCCAACTTTGATCTTGTATTTTTTTTTTTGATTTCTTCGTCAGTTTGCAGCATGTTCATTTGCAGTTTTGGTGTTCTTTTTGCTTTTGGGCAACTTTTTCAATTTTAGTCGCATTGTCCCAATAACTGGGACATGATCACTTCCCAGTCTGCACCTGGCATGGACTTACAAGATGTTATAGAGTTTCGGAAGCGTTCTTGAATCAGGATGTAATCTATTTGATTCCTGGTTCTGTCGCCAGGCTTTTCCGGTCCAGCATCTTCTTGGATGGTTTTCAAACCATGTGTTCATAACAGCCAGCTTTTGTTCCTTGCACCATTCGTGAGCCCCTCCCCTCTTTCATTTCTCACTCCTATTCCAAATGGGCCAACTGTGGTTTCATCTTTCCCTTTTCCCCCCTTTGAATTGAGGTCACCCATTATTATTCTGATTCTTTGAGACTTCAGTTGCTTCATTGCCTTTTCGATATTTTCATAAAACTCCTCAATTTTGCGTCATTTTTTATCAGCTGTTGGTTTATTATACTTGACTTTTCCCAAAGTCGAAAGGTGTGCCCTTAAGTTTTACTATCAGGACTCTGTCATTTACCCGTCCAGAAAACCTTTGATGGTCTTTGAGGTTTTTTTGATCTAGAATCATGCAATCCTTTCTGGTGTTGATCTTTCCCCCTGAGTAAAGAATGGTGTAGTTGTCGGATGTTATGCAGCCTGCTCCTTTCATCTCATTTCTGAAAAATCCTAGTATATTGAGGTTCATTCATTTTCCCTTTCTTGTTTGAGATTTTCCAATTTTCCTTTTTGTAGCATAGTCCGTACGTTCCATGTACCCATTCTGAGAGGTTTTCTGATGCGGACAGTCGCTGGATGACGATCGAGGGTTACCTGTCGCACATTAATCCACCCTACGAGCGAGGAACTTCCAGATAAACTGGAAGCCCCCTTCACGCTGTTATCTGTATTCTGTTTCTTTCTGATTAAACCCTGACATTCTTTGCAGAAGTTACCTATAGTAGGCTGCAATTTACTTTTCTATAGGAGCAGTGTCGTACTGAGCGGATTGTCTTAGCCATTGTACTCATATAGTATCATCTGCCTAACACATTGAAGTGCTGACCAGTTCCCAAAAACTATTCGGCTGCTCAACACATCATCCGTCACCTGCCTTCCATGACTTCACGTAACCCTGATTGGGAGGCTAAGTGGGTACCCGATCTTGCCCAAGGATCTCCCACAGGCTAGCGGAGGGAAGGAGGCACCTTACTTCTCCTGTTGGTGAAATAATTTCACCCCGCCACCCCACAAAATTATTTAGCGCACGTAAAAGAACCCACGGCAAAAAGAGAGTTGTCCCTGGCAAAATTCTTAGAAAAAAAAAGCCACTCCGATAGGGAAACAAATACAGACCCCCCCCCAAAAAAAAAGGGTGGCGCTGCTCTTGTGGCGACGCGCACTCCCCGGGGAGAGCAGCCCGAATTTCACGCAGAGAAATCTCCTGACTTAAAGTGGTATAAATAAATAAATAAATAAATAAATAAATAAACAGTTTCAGGTTGTTGAAATTATATCAAAGTCCCAGCAAAGATTACCGATTTAGGGACTGTAACTGAAATACCAGCAGACGTTCTGTTTCACTCTCGGCTGCCAGAAGGAAAAGAATTATCCCCCCTACCTTGAACACCACCCTTCCTAAATACACCAAAAGCCACCCACCACCACCACCACCACAGCTGCTACATGCACACTGGTGTTGCCTTTAGACATCCCCGAAGCCGAAATGTAGCTACCTTAAACCATGCAGGAAAATGGCCGCATAAGCAAACTTCTCCTTGAACGTTTCTGTTTAGTTTCCTAATTTATTATTTTTTTTTCAACACTGGTTCTTCAGCCAGCTGAGGAGCAACAACACAACAGACGCACAAGCAGATTTTTTCCATCTATGCCAAACTACCTCACACCTGTCCCTAGACTCTGAGGCCATCTTGCTAGGGAATGAAGGCAACCTGACTGATTAGCAGGTTGAAGACAAAAAGAATCAGAAACAGCAGAGGAAGAATATCAGGAACTCAATCTTAATAAAAAGCGAAAATAAAACAAACTAAAGTACAGGCAAGCCACCACCTAAACCAGAGAAGCCAGGTCTCCATTCACTCTATGACAAAGAAACGTCTGGGATTACTACCACTGCTACTTATAATAATAACAAGTATAGCGGCCACTGGACAACATAAGAAAGGAATAATGAATTGTGGTAGGTATATTGAATAAACAATATTTTAATCCCCCTAAAATTTAGTGGCACGTTAAACACCATAATGAACTTACACTCAATAACTAAGTAATATAAACTACTTAGAATGAGTGATCTTTTTCTTTGCCAACCAAAACAAAATTCCTGGTATCTCTCATCACAACAAGTATGGCGGCCAAGTGGGCATCAGCACAAAAAGCAATGGTGGATCAGTTGCCTGTTAAACAAGGCCAGTCAACTAGATCTATGCTTCATAAGTAAGTAATATAAACAATACTTACAGCAAGTGATGTACTTTTTGGAGGGAAAAATCCTGGAGATGACAACAGTGTGTGTGTATGGAACAGACCCACACTCTGGATCACCCACAACCAAGGCTGGTAGAAGCAGAAATGACTTCAGCAGGTCACACCACAGCCCTTATATACCCCAGGGAGGGTGGGTATCAGTGACGTCATATCACTGACCAAATACTCCATCCCTACCCCCATTAGTGACGCCATATCACTGACCAAACACCCCATCCCCCCTATCAGTGAGGTCCTATCACCTGACCACGTTCCCCAGGGAGGCAGGCTAGGCCCATCAGTGACAAAGCGTGTGGTTGGTACAATCACAAAAAACGTGTTATCCCTCACGTACAGATTGAAACTAGATGCTTTCAAGACACAATGCTCTAGGCATTGCGATGTTGTAGAGAGATCAGTGGAGTCCCCTTGTCCACATAATAATAATAATGATAATAATAATAATAATAATAATAATAATAATAATAATAATAATAATAATAATAATAATAATAATAATAATAATAATAATAATGTATGGAATTTATATAGCGCTGAATCTTGTAAAGCAATAAATCAAAGCGCTTAGATGACATTTTGAAATTTTTTTTATGCGTGTGTATGCGTTCTTTGGTGTTTAAAAAAATGTTGTCATCTGTTCCCACCGGCACACAATGGCCCACTCTTTCGAATAGCGGAACAGGATTTAACGTGTGCGCAAGATGTTCTGTATGCGTTCGCACACGGGGCCTCGGTTTATAGTCTCATCCGAAGGATTTTGACATTCAGTTCGAATTTTTTTTGTCAAACGGGGAAGAAAGGGCGAGGTGGGAACCGAACCCAGAACCTCACGGTTTACTTGTTGACAGGCAAACGTTTTTAACCCTCCTGCCCCCTTTCCTTCCAATTCACTCTATGCCAAAGAAACTTAGCCGACAGAGGTGAGGTAGCCAGTGCAGCCACAGACAGCTGCTCTTCTACAGCAGGCTCCAGGGCCTGAAGCTGCCTGCAGTGCCTGCACAGCCCTGGCACTTGTGGCTTCAAGAACTGACCTGTTTCAGGGCGGCCCACAGCGCCACAGTGGCATGACTGGCCAGGTCAAAGGTAAAGGGTGGCAGTTTTTGTGTGTGTTGCGTTTTTTTTAAAACGGAGTTTGATTTTTTTTGAAAAATTTTTTTATTCAAATGTTTTATGTTGAACAGTGATACAAAATACAAAACATATAAAAAGATTTTGAGAGAGAGAGAGAGAGAGAGACAGAGACAGACAGACAGACAGACAAATAGATGGACAGACAGACAGACAGACAGACAAAGAAACGGGCAGCCTGGCGGCATGTAGCCAGACAGAGTCAAAGAGACAGACAGACGGGAGTCAAAGGAGACAGACAGACAGAGTCAAAGAGACAGCAGACTAACAACCCCCAGCTTGACAGACAGACAGACAGAGACAAAGCGACAGACAGATAGACAGACGACAGACAGACAGCCTGGCAGACAGACACAGAGACAAAGCGACAGACAGATAGACAGACAGACAGACAGACAGACTGACAGAGACAAAGCGACAGACAGATAGACAGACAGACAGACAGACAGCCTGGCAGAGAGACACAGAGACAAAGCGACAGACAGATAGACAGACAGACAGACAGACAGACGACAGAGAACAAAGCGACAGACAGATAAAGAAGACAGACAGACAGACAGCCTGGCAGACAGACACAGAGACAAAGCGACGGGACAGATAGACAGACAGACAGACAGACAGACTGACAGAGACAAAGCGACAGACAGATAGACAGACAGACAGCCTGGCAGACAGACACAGAGACAAAGCGACAGACAGATAGACAAACAGACAGACAGACAGAGACAAAGCGACAGACAGATAGACAGTCTGGCAGACAGACAGAGAGAGTCAAAGAGACAGACGGATAGACAGCCTGGCAGGCAGGCAGACAGACAGACAAGGAGACAATTGTGAACCACTTGTAAGGGTAGCTGTGAATCAAGCAAAATATAGATGTGACCATCTACTTTACAAAAAAGAGAATACTGGGGATTGCATCAGAGACGATGATATCTCACATAATAATTCTGGATTGGTTTTAACTTCCTGCAGAGACTTATCTTGAAATGCTGCTAAATACTTTTTAAAACCTTGACATTGATACAAAACATGAACATTGAACGATTTTTCACGTATACTCATTATATATTTTTTGCAAGTTTTGCTCGAAAGGCATTTAATTTTAATCTGTAGATTAGAGAAACAGTTTTTCTAGTACATGATTTTCGAAAGCTGTACTGAGTACAAAGAATAGTCTCAATATCCAGAACAGAACAAGTATGCTGGGGATAGCCAGCCTCTTCCTGTTTCTTTTTTTTACATGTTTCCAGCAAACATTTTGAAGCAAAGCATAACCTTCATGAAGAGAAAGAGGAATATCTAAAACAGATGAACAGCTATCATGTTTTGCTGCCTTTTTGGCTGCATTGTCAACCTTTTCTTCTTCTTCTTCTTCTTCTTCTTCTTCCTTTTTTGTCATGTTTCTCCCAGGAGAGGTTTGACATTGATGAGCCTTCTCCATCTCTCTCTGTTTTGATCTTCCTCCTTATTTATGCCCCTTTCTCTAGATCATCTGCAATACAGGCAGCCCAGATCTTCCCTTTGGTCTCTTTCCATCCACTACGAAGTTCATTGCTCCTTTTATGATGTGGTGGTCTGCTTTCCGTTGAACGTGCCCAAACCAGCACAGTCTATTGCCACTACCTAGAGACTTCAGATCATCAACTTTGCACATTCTCCATAGTTCTTTATTCGTGATCCTGTCTTCACATTTGATCTTTGTCATGTAGCGTAGCATTCGGTTTTCACAGCTCTTCAATAAACGTTTGATGGTTTTTGTGAAAACCCACGTCTCCGAGCCATACAAAAGAACAAATCTGATGCAGGCTTTATATATCAGGCAGCCTCTCTCCTTTTCATTAAAATAAATACCACAGTGAGATGGAACCCAGCAGAAAGTAACATTCGAACCCCTCAGAAGAAGAAAATGTACCAACAAATTAATTTCAGTAATAAAATTCTGCCTATCTGTCCATATCGAGTTACTGATAGACTGTAATGCAGATTTAGAATCAACACAGAGCAAAATCTGCAAAACAGTATTGGGGAGATCAAGCAGAAAGCACAAAGCCACGACCCGCAGGGTTTGCA
>CM054139.1:10771919-10790548 GCA_028751875.1 Rapana venosa | reverse complement strand
TCAGTGAGGTCCTACCCACCCCGGGACCCGTGCCTATCAGTGACAACCGTGTTTGGTACAATGGCAAAAATATGTTTTCTCTAAGTACAGTTTAAAACTAAAAATGCTTTCAAGACATACTCTAAAGTTTGATAACTACATTTTTTGTGGTGAAAGATAACAAAATAGTCATGTTTTTTCATTGTGGAATCTTTTTAAGAAACTTTAACCTGCTGTGCTAATCTATCATGGACCGGTTTTTTTTTAACCACCCAAAATTGTTGGACATTTGTTAGCCAATAAGAATAGATGGTTTAGTTTTTGTAGTTTTTAAATTTGTTTTATATTTCAACTATGTTTTCCATAATGCTCCAGCTTTTTTCAATTTTTCATGTTCGTTTTTTTTGGTCTAAAATTATTTGATGTAAATAGATGTTAAACTGAAGATTTTCACACACAAAAAAAAAAAAAACAATAATAATAATAAAAATTTAATAATTTAAAAATATAAAAATAAATAATAATAAAAAAATAGAATTTATATAGGGCTATATCTTGCAAATGCAAATCAGAGCGCTTTCATTCAACCCGCCTACACATGCAACAACAATGATTAAAAAATATTTTAAACAAATTCAAATGTAGGCACACACACCCACACACCCCAAAACACACACACACACACACACACACACAGGGTTATACATTTCAGCAGGGTGATGGAATTTAGGCTGTTAAGGCAGGGACAGATATGAGATGAAACAGGAGGGGAAAGTCTTAGGTTTGAATGGGTATGTTTTGAGGTGGATTTAAAGTGTTGTAAGTAGGCTTTTCAGGGAGGGAGAGAGAGAGGTCATTCCAATGATGGACCAAAAAATTTGAGAAAGAGTGACGGCCAACAGTGGTTTGGTTTGAATCTAGGTATTTGTAAGACAATATCTGCCAAGGCGGAGGGGAACAGGGAAAGGGGTGTAAAAGGTGAAGACATTCCAGAGATAGGAGGGTGCTGTTTTGTGTAGGTTTGTAACGAGGGTATAATCTTGTACTTTAACTTGTGGCATAGGGAGCCGTGGATAGATTTCAGGAGAGGAGTAATTGCTCATATTTTTTTTCTTTTTGAGGAATAATCGAGCTGCGGTTTTGTATTCGTTGAAGGGGGTGGAATAGACCAGCCAAGAGAGAATTACATAGTCCAGACGTGAAAGAATAAGAGATGTTACAAGTTTGGATGTTGCATCAGTGGACAGGGGACTTTCGGATTGCCAATTATACGCCGAAATTTGATAGTAGCGGGACTGGCATGGTTGGGTGATGTTTTTTTTGCTTTGGGAGTGTTTTTGTGGGAAAGCAACAACTAGATACTTGATGCAGTGGATAGTGGAACTGAGTTTTCCCAAATTTCTATTGAATCTGTTGTGAGGGAAGAGGTTTGGGGTTTGGCCCCTACAATCAAAAAGCTTGTTGTATTTTGCATTTAGCTGTAATTTTTTTTGTATCACCATTTTTTAAAAACTTAAAGGGAGTGAATTATTTGTCAATGGGAAGGAAGATTTGGGGAAATTTTAGAGTCATTAGGTAGAAGTGAGGTTTGGATTGGGGGATAGTGTATTTTATATGGAGGGGGGAACAGTATAGAGGGGGGAAAACAGGCAGGGCTAAAAACGCCCCTTTTGGACCCCACTTTCCCCAGTTTGGCGGGGATTTGTTTGAATTTGTTTACTGTGACTGTCGGGGAATGGTTTCAATGAGGTTTAAACAAAAACCGGTGGGGCTGCCCCCTTTGGACACCAAACGATTTTTGGGGGACGGGGAGGGATAGGTGATCTATAGTGTAAAAATGCTGCAGATAATCGAGAAGAGTGAGGAAGGGAGTTTTTCCCCTGGCCCAAAAGCTTTTAGAAGCATTTTAAAGGTAGGGACTGGGGTTTGGTTTCTGTGCGGGTTTTTTTTTTTTTTTGACGCGATAGGCGACTGAAATTGGGGAAAGGGAAAAACTATTTGAAGGGAAGATGGCTGTTGAGTTGTTTCAGAATTACTTTTTCAAGGACTTTGGAGATGAAGGGTGGGTTTAAAAAACGGGGCCTGTAATTTTTCAGTATTTTGGGGTCGGGGTTCGCCCTTTTTTGAGAAAAGGGTAAATTGCAGTTTTGGGTTTCTGATGGAAAATTTCCCCGAAAGAAGAGAGGGATTTTTAAAAATTTTTCGTGATAGGGGGTTTATGAGCTTCAGAAGGACTGGGGTGGAAAAAAAGCGGCCCATAGGATCAAGATCACATGTTTTTTAGGGTCTTTTCCCATTGAGAATTGCCCTTGATTTCTTCCTCACTTGTTGGCTAAAGGGGAAAAGGAGGGGGATTTGCCATTAAAATTGGGGGGTCGGGAAAGGGTACAGGTGGAAGGGAGTTGATCCCGTCTGGGGCGAATGTTACGGACTTTGTCAGAAAAAAACGAAGAAAAATTAACATGAAGTTCAGAGTGATGTTGGGAAAATAAGCAGAGGGCTTGTCTTTGCAGAAACCCGAAGAAAATTTTGGGGGGAGAGAAAAAAAAAGATTTATGGTGTTGCATTGAGAAAAACACACATTTCATACACAAAAACACACCCCACCACACACCCGCGCGCGCGCCACACACCCAAAAAACACAACACCCCACACACACACACACACACACCAAAACCCCACCACAAAATACCTCACACACACACACCCCAAAAACACACACACCTACACAACACAAAAAAACACCACACACACACACACCACAAAACCCACACAGAGAAAAAAATTATTTTCTTTTTTTTGGGGTCGGTTTTCAAACCAAAAAAGAAAACCACTTTCACAGGTAAAAAGGAAAAAAAATGGGGTAAAGGGGGGTTTGCATGAACTTTTAAAGGGGATTTTCATGAATGTAGAGAGAGTTTGCTTGTTTGTTAAGGGGATTTGCATGAATTGGGTTTAAAAGGATTTTTCTAAATTGTTAAAAGGATTTGCATAAATTGTTAAGTTTGGGTTTTTTTTGAATGTTAAGATGGATTTTCCTTTTAAAATTTTTTAAAATGGATTTTCCCTGAATTGGGTTTAAAATGGATTTGATGAATTGGTTAAAAAAGCGATTCCACGGACTGTAAAGAGCGATTTACTTTAGCTTTTAAAAGAGATTTGCATGAAATGTAAACATAGATTTTTAAAGAACTGTAAAGGGGGGTTTTTATGAGCTTTAAAGAGGGATTTTCGTGAAACCCGTAAAGGGGGAAAATTTTAAAGAATGTAAAGAGGGGGTTTTTCAAGAATGTAAAGAGGGGTTTACGTGAATTTTTAAAGGGGGGATTTACTTTAAAATTAATGAGGGGGGTTTTCCCTTTAACTGTAAACAGGATTTTTTCATGGGAAAGTAAAAAAGGGGTTGGGTTTAAATTTAAAAAAGGGGTTTTGGTGAACTGTAAAGAGGGATTTGCATGAATTGTAAAGAGGGATTTGGGATTTGCATGAACTGTCTCTGTCTGTCGCTTTGTCTCTGTCTGTCTGTCTCTTTGTCTGTCTACCTGCTGGGCTGCCTGTTTCTCTGTCTGTCTGTCCATCTATCTGTCTGTCTGTCTGTCTGTCTATCTTTCTATCTCTCTCAACAAAATCTTTTTATATGTTTTGTATTTTGTATCACTGTTCAACATAAAACATTTGAATAAAAAAAAGTTTGCAAAAAAATCAAATTCCGTTTTAACATACGCAACACACACAAAAATGCCACCTTGACCTTTGACCTGGCCAGTCATGCCACTGTGGCGCTGTGGGCCGCCCTGAGAACAGTGCAGTTCTTGAAGCCACAGTGCCAGGGCTGTGCAGGCACTGCAGGCAGCTTCAGGCCCTGGAGCCTGCTGTAGAAGAGCAGCTGTCTGTGGCTGCACTGGCTACCTCACCTCTGTCTGGCTAAGTTTCTTTGGCATAGAGTGAATTGGAAGGAAGGTGGCAGGAGGGTTAAGACGTTTGCCTGTCAACAAGTAAACCGTGAGGTTCTGGGTTCGATTCCCAGCCTCGCCCTTTCTTCCCAGTTTGACAAAAAAAATTCGAACTGAATGTCAAAATCCTTCGGATGAGACTATAAACCGAGGCCCCGTGTGCGAACGCATACAGAACATCTTGCGCACACGTTAAATCCTGTTCCGCTATTCGAAAGAGTGGGCCATTGTGTGCCGGTGGGAACAGATGACAACATTTTTTTAAACACCAAAAGAACGCATACACACGCATAAAAAAAATTTCAAATGTCATCTAAGCGCTTTGATTTATTGCTTTACAAGATTCAGCGCTATATAAATTCCATACATTATTATTATTATTATTATTATTATTATTATTATTATCATTATTATTATTATGTGGACAAGGGGACTCCACTGATCTCTCTACAACATCGCAATGCCTAGAGCATTGTGTCTTGAAAGCATCTAGTTTCAATCTGTACGTGAGGGATAACACGTTTTTTGTGATTGTACCAACCACACGCTTTGTCACTGATGGGCCTAGCCTGCCTCCCTGAGGAACGTGGTCAGGTGATAGGACCTCACTGATGGGGGGGATGGGGTGTTTGGTCAGTGATATGGCGTCACTAATGGGGGTAGGGATGGAGTATTTGGTCAGTGATATGACGTCACTGATAGCTCCCCTCCCTTGGGTATATAAGGACTGTGGTGTGACCTGCTGAAGTCATTTCTGCTTCTACCAGCCTTGGTTGTGGGTGCTCCAGAGTGTGGGTCTGTTTCATACACACACACACTGTTGTCATCTCCAGGATTTTTTCACTCCAAAAGTACATCACTTGCTGTAAGTATTGTTTATATTACTTACTTATGAAGCATAGATCTAGTTGACTGGTCTTGTTTAACAGGCAACTGATCCACCAATGCTTTTTGTGCTGATGCCCACTTGACCGCCATATTTGTTGTGATGAGAGGTACAAGGAATTTTGTTTTGGTTGGCAAAGAAAAAGATCACTCATTCTAAGTAGTTTATATTACTTAGTTATTGAGTGTAGGTTCACTACGGTGTTTAAGGTGCCACTAAATTTTAGGGGAGGGGGGGGGTAAAACATTGTTTATTCAAGATACTTGTCACAATTCATTATTCCTTTCTTATGTTGTCCAGTGGTTGCTGTACTTGTTGTTATATGTAGTGGTGGTAGTAATCCCAGACGTTTCTTTGTCAAAGAGTGAATGGAGACCTGGCTTCTCTGGTTTAGGTCGTGGCTTGCCTGCACTTTAGTTTGTTTTACTTTCGCTTTTTATTAAGATTGATGGTCTCCTGATATTCTCCCTCTGCTGTTTTCTGATTCTTTTTGTCTTCAACCTGCTAATCAGTCAGGTTGCCTTCATTCCCTAGCAAGATGGCCTCAGAGTCTAGGGACAGGTGTGAGGTAGTTTGGCATAGATGGAAATATCTGCTTGTGCATCTGTTGTGTTGTTGCTCCTCAGCTGGCTGAAGAACCAGTGTTGAAAATAAAATAAATAAATTAGGAAACTAAACAAAAACGTTCAAGGAGAAGTTCGCTTATGCGGCCATTTTCCTGCATGGTTTAAGGTAGCTACATTTCGGCTTCGGGGATGTCTAAAGGCAACACCAGTGTGCATGTAGCAGCTGTGGTGGTAGTTTTTGGTGTATTTGGGAGGGAGAGGGGTGTTCAAGGTAGGGGGGATAATTCTATTCCTTTTGGCAGCCAAGTGTGAAACAGAACGTCTGCTCGTATTTCAGTTACAGTCCCTAAATCGGTAATCTTTGCTGGGACTTTGATATAACTTCAACAACATGAAACTAGCAAAAGTCTGACGCCTTTTGTCATTTAGTTGACTCTCCTGTCGTTGTTCTGAGCGAGGTCTCTGATCTAGCAAAGGCAGACCCCCTTTGGTTGAAACAGAAGTGGATTCCAGAAAAGCCTCACAAAAACACAAGTATAACCTTGACAGGACAACAAGTCAGCTTGTATCAGTCCTGTCATCATTTACATGTATACACACATTGCCATGGCTGGTTTACAAAATTAAACAACAGTTGACTGATTCACTGACTATTTATAACTGATGCATGTGCTCCTTAAATGATTTAACAAATGAAAACAAAGGATAATTAGTTCAATCCAACAAACAGCCCTCCAACAACTCAACTACTTTGACTGCTCTTCAACTGGACATGTACGTTTGACTGCAAAAATAATGAAAAAGTAAACAACAAACAAATTGTAATTATAATTATAAAAAATTATGACTAAAACATGATGGAGAAGAATGAAAACGAAAACTTAATGCAGGGGAGAGAAGTGGACCAGAGAAGGGGAGAACAGAGAGATTTGTTTATTCATTTATTTATTTATTTATCATTTTTATTTATTTCGATGATTATGGAATAAGCATCTATGCGGGGTTTTTTTCATTCAATCTCCGTGTGTACGCAGTTTTGTCAGTTTTGTCATCCGTTCCCACCGGCACATAATGGCTTACTCTTCTGAAAAGCGGAAGGGGATTTAACGTGTGCGCAAGATGTTCTGCTTGCGTTCGCACACGGGACCTCGGTTTATAGTCTCATTGGCACTGATGTTAACTCCAGAGGAAAAATCCTCTTGAACGAGATTCGAACCCGGGTCAGAAGATCACTAATACATCACTCTAACAACAAGGCTATCCCGTCAGAGAGAGAGAGAGAGAGAGAGAGAGAGAGAGGGGGGGGGGTGGGGGGGGGCAGAGAGAGAGAGAGAAAAGAGAAAATAATGAACAATGAACAAAGTTTATTCTTCAGGCCACCAGCCCCTAGAATAGGATCAAACTAAGCATATCAAAACGAAGCCAAAACAAAACATGACATGTATGGCAACTGCCAAAACATAACTAATGTAGCATTGGACTATCCAAAAATGAGACCAAATTATCTACTTAAAGCAGTTGTGTACATAAAACAGTTATTCAATATCCATTCTCAAAATTTTCAACATATTCCTGCCGTATTATCAAACCATTGAAAAGATAAAAGCTGAGATTGCGAATGGAAGAAAATGAACCATGTTTTAGCAAACTCACGTATGGTTGGTTACTAGAGTCCAAATACTTATGTCTTAAATCAATAAAAGAATGCAGCTCTTAAGAAAATGATCCTCATCTTCAATACATTACACAGCTTACACATGTGGTCAATATTGTTCTTAAAAGTTCTTTTGAAAGATGATTCATTAATTGGTAGTAAACCAAGACGAAGTTTTATTAAACAGTCTCTGAAACATTTTACATCTAAGTAGTCCAAATGTCGTTCACATTCAAAGTTAGCTTTAAACAGTCTATATGTTTGATATATCCAGTCTCAAGACATATTTATTTCAAACCTAAGATTTTCCTTTCCTACCTCATCTATTAGTTGTTCCCTGCCTTCAACATCCAAGATTCTATTGCCCTGCCAGGGTGTGTGACCTGTGTGTGTGTGTGTGTGTGTGTGTGTGTGTGTGTGTGTGTGTGTGTGTGTGTGTGTGTGTGCGTGTGTGCACATTAGGACTTGATGGAACTATTACTTGTCACTGGTTGTATGACTGTGTAAGAATGAGTTGAGTGCAAGCGCTTTGATTTGTCTCTGCAAGATATAGTGCTATATAAATTCCATTTATTATTTATTATTATTATATATGTCTTTGACCATGACAGATCCATTCCACTCTTGTAAATACACATCTTTCATTCTCTGTTTAAATAACTATATAAAAGTTCGTTCGCAACCAACTCCTTGATGCAGACATTCTAAGGATTGTTTTTTCGAATTTTTGATGCACAGTAAGGTACTGCAAATTCTTTTGTATGGTTCTGAGATGTGGGAAAAGATGCACACCTTTGCCTGTAAACGTTTTCTAAACATACCACTCATGGTACCAAACAAATTTGTTTATGGAGAAGTAGGATGCTATCCATTCACATAAACAGTGCAGTCAGGTGTATTCGTTACTGGACTAGACTGTTGAAAATGGACGTGAACAGACTCCCCAAGCAAGCATATCTAATGATGATTAACGTGGATGAGCATGGTAACACATGTTGGGTAACGCTACTTAAGAATACTCTGTTTAACCATGGTTTTGGAGAGAGAATGAGAGAGAGAGTGAGAGAGAGAGAGAGAGAGAGAGAGAGAGAGAGAGAGAGAGAGAGAGAGAGAGAGAGAGAGAGAGAGAGAGAGAGAGAGAGAGAGAGAGAGAGAGAGAGAAATTTGACAAATGACAAATGACAAATTCTTTTACTTCGAGGATAATGAATAAGCACTCATGTGCTTTTTTACATCCAGTCCCCGCCCGTAGGGATACATCTTAATAATAACCCAATACTTATACACTCTCACAGTAGAGAGAGAGAGTGAGAGAGAGAGAGAGAGGCAAGCTTAGGTATGCAATTTTATAAGGGGGTGAATATTTGGGTATGCTGTCAATGACATCCTTCATGGCGACGCGCTCTCCCCGGGGAGAGCAGCCCGAATTTCACGGAGAGAAATCTGCCGTGACTTAGAGTGGTATGAAATGAAATCTGAGCGCTTTGATTTGTTGCTTTACAAGATTCAGCGCTATATAAATTCCATAAATTATTATTATTATTTTCCACGTTTTCGTTCATTTAGGGCCTACTTATTTAAAATGTATGTGTTCAATTATTCATAGTATTTTGTTTGACTGTCCAGTTGATCATCATCCTTGAGGGACTGACACTTCAAGTGGACTCTACAGCACTTGGCACACTGCCCTTCTCCACAAGCTGCCTGCCGTTGGTCTTGGTAAATTTGTCGTCTGCTTGTTTTGTCCACTGCCACATTGTGAAGGTAAGCTGTTGGGTGATTGAATGGAACTGTTCTGGCTTTGGATAAGATTTAGTGATTGTTTTTCTTCTATATTTCTGTTCCCGATTTTGTTTGTTTGTTTTGTGTCTTTGTTTCTGATTTTTTTTTAATTCCAGAAGTTCACTTTTTGTTGCTTAGTTTCATTAATTTTTTGTTCAAGAATGTTTTAATCATCCTTCAGAACCAAATTCAAGTTCGTTTACCTGATTCTTAAGGGTGTGTGTGTGTGTGTGTGTGTGTGTGTGTGTGTGTGTGTGTGTGTGTGTGTGTGTGTTATGTGTGTGTGTGTGTTATGTGTGTGTATGTGTGTGTGTGTGTGTGTGTAGGTGGAGATTCAGAGAAAAGAGTGTTTACAAGCACAGTGTGTCAGTGATGACCAGGCAACTGGTTGCATGTGTGTGATGTCCTTAAATGCTTCTCTTGTCCCTAACTGGTATGAGACGATCTACGGCGGGAACCTGGTCCTGGCACGTCCATATATAACAGCAGAACTGTTGATATTGCCCGGCACATTGTCTTTGCATCAACACAAACGGAACACCTTGTTGCACCACACCATTCTGACATACATCTACAGCAAGTCTTGATTCCCTTCCCTTCAACTACAACTACCTGGAATAGCCTCCCCTTGTGTCATCAGCTGACCCAGTCTCCAGGTCAGCTCAAAGGTCATCTGACTTCTACTGACACTTCACTACCCCCCTGCTGTTATTATCATGGAACCAGGAAAGAACAAGGAATCCATTGTGGTTGAAGGCTGTCCATGTGTGGTCTGAATGATGACATGTTTCATCCTCACCTCACTAACGAGGCGTCAGGCGCCTGCATCCTTTATCCACAAGAAACTGCCCACCCTCCTCTCCTTCACTGTCCACAGTGGGCTACATGACACAGCCAGCACATACTGCTCTCCCCCTTCCACAACAACTAACCTGTATACACCCAACATACTGTCTGGTAACGCTGCTTTCAGTCTGGACTTATCTACAACCCTGTCATCCATATCAGCCTACGTTTCACTGTGACATGCCACGTGTACCAACCTTACTACGTGCATGCACGCGCGTGTGTGTGAATTGTGTTACATTAACTTCTTTCCCAGTTTCAGCGTCAAGGATCACTGATCAGGGAACAGGGTCTGACAATGCTGACCAGACCAACAAGGCTGTTGCCCCTGCTCTTTTCCATACTTTCATTGCTGTGGATTCTTGTATGCGTGAGGGCATTGATCTGAAAGCACAGGGGGCCCAAGGATGTGTGTGTGTGTGTGTGTCTGTCTGTCTGTCTGTATCTGTGTCTGTGTCTGTGTGTGTATGCCTGCTAAGGCCTCTGTGTTTTTCCCCTTTCAGGGTTGTGTGTCTGTCCTTCTGTCTGTGCGATGCCCTAGGGTCTGTATGTCAGTCTGTACTGTAGACATGTAGACTGCAGACTGCACAGCCAGGAGTGTGTTTCTGTCACCCTGTCCGTCCGTCCGTCAGTCAGTCTGCCTGTCTGTCACTCCTCCTAACTAACAGCAGTGTGACTGTCTCTGCCTTGTGTGTCTGCAGGTTGTCCACACAGCACACAACTATGGCCAGACACCATCAGAAAAGAGGCCGGGCAAAGCAGAGGGAGCTGGAGCAGAAGAAGGAGATGCAGGAGAGAGCGCTGCAGGAGAAGGAGATGCAGGAGAAGGAGATGCAGGAGAAGAAGGAGATGCAGGAGAAGAAGGAGATGCAGGAGAAGGAGACGCAGGAGAAGGAGATGCCGAAAGAGCTGACGGAGAGTGACCATGTCAAACAAGTGATGACGTGGGCTGAAAACTTGGCACTGACAATGAGAAAGTGTGCAGAGTCGGAACACTATACAGATTTCATCATCAAGCTCGTCTGTGACCTTGCAGAGACTTTGGATGTGGACAATTTAGCCAATGTCTCTAAAACCATCAACAACATGGCATACTTTCTGAAGAATACACAAAACAAAGAGAGAAGAAAAATGAACAAGAAAAGCAGAAAAAATCTATCGAAACTCATTGTGGACTCTGACATGAGTCATTATGACAATGACGATTATGTAGACTTGGAGTGAATGGGTTGTCTGTGCTAGTATTGCAGTGTGTGTGTGTGTGTGTGTGTGTGTGTGTGTGTGTGTGTGTGTGTGTGTGTGTGTGTGTGTGTGTGTGTGTGTGTATGTGTGTGTGTGTGTGTGCGTGTGTGTAGATTGAGAGAGAGAGATTGAGAGAGAGTGTATGTGTGAGAGAGAGAGTGTGTGTGTGTGTGAGAGAGAGAGAGATCAAATCAATCAAATTCTTTTATTTCGATGATAATGAATAAGCACCAATGTGCTTTTTTACATCCAGTCCCCGAAAGAGAGAGAGAGTGAGCCAGAGAGAGAGAGAGTGTGTGTGTGTGAGTGTGTGAGCCAGATAGAGAGAGAGAGTGTGTGTATGAGCCAGAGAGAGTGAGAGAGAGAGAGTGATGTGTGTGTGTGTGTGTGTGTGTGTGTGTGTGTGTGTGTGTGTGTGTGTGTGTGTGTGTGTGTGTGTAACACTTTACTATTTTCATGTACAGAATGTGATGAATAAAATTTATGTCAAATCAACACATCTCCTTGTCATTGTGTGAAATTTACAACTCTTGTTTTCAATCACTAGTATTCTGTCTGTCTGTCTATCTTTGCCTCTGTGTGTGTGTGTGTGTGTGTGTGTGTGTGTGTGTGTGTGTGTGTGTGTGTGTGTGTTGTTGTGTGTGTGTGTTTTAGCATTGCCCCGGTTTACAATAAACAGAAGCAAGTGGTTTGTTTCTCTTTAATTTAAATCATGTTTTGTTTCTTTTGAATTCAAATGGGTCTAAGTGATTGCTAAAAGCATAGGCCTAGTTTATGCAGACCCTTCTTCATTCATGCACGATTCTGCACCAGTGTTTACCTGTCTCCTGAATTAACGATGCGCTGTCACACTGGATATCGGTAACAGTTGCCTGTCCTGTTATCAGAGAATTGAATGGAAATGAGCTGATAGGAATGTTACATTGTCTTCATCAACTGGGGAGGACACATCTGTTAATCTTTGGAGGAGGGTGGGTTGGGGGGTGGGTCTTCTTCTTATCTTTGGACAATAAACACCCAGGGTGGACAATGCTAATAAGCTGTTAATCTCCAGATTGTTCAAGATTCAAGATGTCACTCCTGCTACCCTTACCCTGATAACCATGAAGGATGAGGTTGCAAATATTTTGAACTGGTAAACAAACTCATCAGCAG
The DNA here is from genome assembly GCA_028751875.1 of Rapana venosa. NCBI lineage: Eukaryota > Metazoa > Mollusca > Gastropoda > Neogastropoda > Muricidae > Rapana > Rapana venosa. The sequence continues at coordinate 10,778,484 of CM054139.1, read as the reverse complement.
TTCATCTACACACACACACACACACACACACACACACACACACACACACAAATGAATCACTGACATGTATAAAGATGTTCACTTTGGATATGTTGAAAGAATGTAAAATTGATGTAAACATTCTTCCTGTTAAACCTTTTTCAGCTGTCTCCAAATGGGAAATGAATAGGCCAATATTTGACATAATATATGTCATACAAATTTATCAAAAAGCAGTGTACCTAACATCCTTGCAAGCTTAGTGAATTTGCACATTGGCACTCACTATTCAGACCAGTTAGAAATATACACAGACCAATCAAAACTTGATAACGAACAGGTAGGTGCAGCTTTTGTTATAGAAGCCTACAACATTGAGAAAAAATATCATATTACTAGTAGAGTTTCTATCTTTATTGCAGAGCTCTTTGAAATATTGATGGCTCTCAACTATTTTATCCCTTTCCCTCATAAAGATTTGAATACTGTACTATGTGTTGATTCTAAATCTATATTGTTTGGCTTGAATTTTTTCAATCAAAATACTACACCAGAAATGATCTCTGAAATCATATAGCAGTTTGTGAATAGACAAACCCTACACAAAAGGGGGCAGGGAGGGCGTGGAGGTAGGGGGGCAGGGAAGCCAAGACAAGGAAGAGCCTTGTGTAGGCCTTTATAGGTTTGTGTAAGGCCAATAGGACTAGGAATAAGGCTTGAATTCAGAGGGAACAAACACTAACAGGTGTGGTCCTGTGGTGTAACAGTGAGCTGACCTAAGTCCTGTGACCATAATTATCAGCATAGCCACTCCCATAATCCAATGTTGTACAGGAGGGGTATATAAGGCAGTTGCTTGTGTGTTACCAGTTCATTTTTCTTGGAAGTTTTGGACTGTTCTGTGTTGTGCGTTTTTGGAGCTTTGTGTTTTTGGAGCTGTGTATGCCTTTGCTGCCTGCCTTTGTCTTGTCTGGTGGGTATTCAGTTTGGATTCTTTTGATTTGTATTGTGTGTGGTATGTGTTCAGTTTGACAGACAGATAGAAGCAAAAAAGAAAGAAATTGCTCAATGTTTTCTAACTGGACTGTTACTTGTGTGTGGTATAAACATGCTGTTAGTTTTACACTGTGTTGACTTTCCAAGGATTCTTGTAATTGAAGAAGCTCTCTCTCTCTCTCTCTCTCTCTCTCTCTCTCTCTCTCTCTCTCTCCTCTCTCTCTCTCTCTCTCTCTCTCTCTCTCTTAGGAAACGTCTTCCCACACACGTTAAAACCCCTTCCGCTCTTTGGAAGAGTAGGCCATTGTGTGCTGGTGGGAACCGATTAATAAATTTACAAAACTCTATACAAACTGGGACTGGTTGAAAAAAACACACGATACTTATTCCATTATACTCGAAATAAAAGAATAACAAAAGCCAATAAAATATATATCTCTCTCTCCCTGCCTGCCTGCCTGCCTGTTTGTCTGCCTGTCTGTCTGTCTGTCTGTCTCTGTCTTTGTCTCTCTCAGTTTTCTATCTGTCTGTCTGTTTGACTGTCTGTCCCAGTGTATCTCTCAGAGAAGGTGAATATTAATAATATTATTGCTATGCAACTTGTAAAGCAGCTGTCTCTCTGTTGTTGTCCTCTCTGTATGTCTGTCTGTCTCTCTGTCTGTCTGTCTGTCTGTCATTGAGTCAGTTACTCTGGCCCTCAATCTATCTCTCAAAAATTTTATTTATGGCAAATTATATTATTGTTAATATTATTTGAAGAATATCGTCCTGTATATGTGTAGGGCAGCATTAGGCTAATGGGTGCAGGGGTCAGAAGGAGGTAGGGGGTGGGGGTGTAGGATGATTGGGGTGAGGGGGGGAATGACCATGTGCAAGTAGGATGCCAGAGCATTAAATATAGGACTATTTGTCAAGGCCATTTTTCTTTGTTGACTCTTGTATGTTGACATAAATCTTCTGAAACTTTTCCTATCTCTCATCTAACACACAGACACACACACACATACACACACAAACACACACACACACACACACGCACACACATACACACACACATATGTATTATCTAGGATACTGTTTCTACACCATCTTCATGTTTCATGCTTAAAGCTTTTATTGTTCTCAATAGACATTATTAGTATGAAAAGTGCACACAACATATGTCGTCCCCATGGCAATGCTCAGTGCTGTTATCATTCTTAATCTATTTCACATAAAAAATCATAATTAAGAAGAAAGACGGAAGAAAAGCATCAATAAAGAAGGCAGGCAAGCAGAAAAAATTGATAAGTAACCAAACAAATTGCATTGTCAAAACATATAATCAATCAAGCAACAAAAACAAAACCTATATACCAACTAAGAAAGATTCAACCAAATAGCAAGACAAGTAGTCACCCAAACCACCATCAAACAAACAAACATCCCCACAGGAAAAATACAGCCACCCCTGGGAAAGGCAGAAAAAAAAGCCAAACCAGAACCAGAACCAAACAAAACCAAGAAAAAAATAACAGTAGCAGCAACTACAACTACAACAACAACAAAACTCCAAGTACACATACATACCACAGCTCATGAAGACACAAACCCTACACAAAAGAAGGAATGGAGTGGGGGAAAGAGCCCTGTTGAATAAAGGGCTAGGGTACGGGCTTCAAGTCAGAGGGAACAAAAATAACAGGAGTGTTTTAGTGGAGTAACTGGGAGCTGACCCAAGTCATGTGACCATAATTATCAGCATTAGCCACTCCCACAGGGCAATGCCTACAGCAGGGGTATATAAGGCAGTTGCTTGGGTGTTACCAGTTCATTTCTCTTGGAGGTTTTGGACTGTTGTGTGTGTGGGAGCTTTGTATTTTTGGAGCTTTGTGTTTTTGGAGCTGTGTTTGCCTTTGCTGGCTGCCTTTGTCTTGTCTGGTGGGTATTCAGTTTGGATTCTTTTGATTTGTATTGTGTGTGGTGTGTGTTCAGTTTGTCTGTATCTCTGTTTGTTTTGATGGTGGCTATGTTGATGGTGATGATGATGTTAGTGGTAGTGGTAATGGTGGTGTGTGTATTACTTACTCTGTTTCTGCTAAACCTACAAACACAACACATTTTCTATTGTCTTTTTAGGACAAAATGTTGGCATTAGGGAAGTGTTTAGACTGTAGATGAAAATTCTTCCAAACGATCTCAAAACAAAAAAGAAAGAAATCGCTCAATGTTTTCAAACTGGACTGTTACTTGTATGTAGAATAAACATGCTGTTAGTTTTCCACTGTGTTGACTTTCCAAGGATTCTTGTGATGGAAGAAGCTCTCTCTCCCTGGTTTTTTCTTTCCCCCTCCTCTCTTCCTCTCTCTCTCTCTGTCTCTCTGTTTCTCTCTCTGTCTCTCTCTCACTCTCTGTCTCTCTTGGCCTGCCTGCCTGGCTGTTAGTCTGTCTGTCTGTCAGTTTCTGTCTTTGTCTCTCTCTCTTAGTTTTCTATCTGTCTGTCTGTTTGTCTGTCTGTCCCAGTGTATCTCTCAGAGAAGGTGAATATTAATAGTATTATTGCTATGCAACTTGTAAAACAGCTGTCTCTCTGCTGTTGTGGTCTTTGTCTTTTTGTCTGCCTCTCTGTTTGTCTGTCTGTCTGTCTTTCTGTTTGTCTGTCAGTGAGTTGGTCACTCTGGCCCTAAATCTATCTCTCAATAATTTTATTTATGGCATATTATATTATTTTAAAGAATATGTGGAGAATATTATCCTGTATATGTGTAGGGCAGCATTAAGCTAATGGGTGCTGGGGTTGGAAGGAAGTAGGGGGTGTGGGTGGAGGATGATTGGGGTGAGGGGTGGGGGGCAGGGGATGACCATGTGCAAGTAGAATGCCAGAGCAATAAGTACAGGACTATTTGTCAAGGGTACTTTTGTTTCTTGAATCTTGTATGTTGACATGATCTTCTGAAACTCTTCTTCTCTCTCATCTAACACACACACACACACACACACACACAAACACACACACACACACACACACACACACACATATATATATATATATATATATATATATATATATATATATATATATATATATATATATATTATCTAGGACACTCTTTCTACACCATCTTCATGTTTCATGCTTAAAGCTTATATTGTTCTCAATAGCCATTATTAGTATGACAAGTGCACACAACACATGTCTTCTCCATGGCAATGCTCAGTGCTGTTATCAATCCTAATCTATTTCACATAAAATATCAAATTCAAGAAGAAAGAGGGGGGGTGAGGAGAACATCAAATAAGAAGATAAACAAGCAGAAAAACATGATAAGTAAACAAACAAATTGCATTGCCAAAACATATAATCATGCAGGCAACAACAACAAAAACTACATACCAACAAAGAAAGATTCAACCAAAAAGCAAGACAGGTAGTCACCCAAACCACCATCAAACAAACAAACATCCCCACAGGTAAAATACAGCCACCCCTGGGAAAGGCAGAAAAAAAAGCCAAAACCAAACCAAAACCAAACAAAACCAAGAAAAAAATAACAACAGTAGCAGCAACTACAACTACAACAACAACAAAACTCCAAGTAAACATACATACCACAGCTCATGAAGACACAAACCCTACACAAAAGAAGGAATGGAGTGTGGGAAATAGCCCTGTTGAATAAAGGGCTAGGGTAAAGGTTTCAATTCAGAGGGAAGAAAGAATAACAGGAGTGTTTTAGTGGAGTAACTGGAAGCTCACCCAAGTCATGTGACCATAAATATCAGCATTAGCCACTAACACAGGGCAATGCCTACAGCAGGGGTATATAAGGCAGTTGCTTGGGTGTTACCAGTTCATTTCTCTTGGAGGTTTTGGACTGTTGTGTGTGTGGGAGCTTTGTGTTTTTGGAGCTTTGTGTTTTTGGAGCTGTGTTTGCCTTTGCTGGCTGCCTTTGTCTTGTCTGGTGGGTATTCAGTTTGGATTCTTTTGATTTGTATTGTGTGTGGTGTGTGTTCAGTTTGTCTGTATCTCTGTTTGTTTTGATGGTGGCTATGTTGATGGTCATTATGATGTTAGTGGTATTGGTAATGGTGGTGTGTGCATTACTTACTCTGTTTCTGCTAAACCTACAATCACAACACAGTTTCTATTGTCTTTTTAGGACAAAATGTTGGTGTTAGGGAAGTGTTCTGACTGTAGATGAAATTCTTCCAACCCATCTCAAAGCAAAAAAAGAAAGAAAATGCTCAATGTTTTCTAACTGGACTGTTACTTGTGTGTAGTATAAACATGCTGTTAGTTTTACACTGTGTTGACTTTCCAAGGACTCTTGTGAAGAAAGAAAGTCTCTCTCTCCCTGCTTTTCTCTCCCCCCCCCCCTCTCTCTCTCTCTCTCTCTCTCTTGGCCTGCCTGCCTGGCTGTTAGTCTGTCTGTCTGTCAGTTTCTGTCTTTGTCTCTCTCTCTCAGTTTTCTATCTGTCTGTCTGTTTGTCTATCTGTCCCAGTGTATCTCTCAGAGAAGGTGTATATTAATAGTATTATTGCTATGCAACTTGTAAAACAGCTATCTCTCTGCTGTTGTGGTCTTTGTCTTTTTGTTTGCCTCTCTGTTTGTCTGTCTGTCTGTCTTTCTGTCTGTCTGTCAGTGAGTTGGTCACTCTAGGCCTCAATCTATGTCTCAAAAATTTTATTTATGGCATATTATATTATTTTAAAGAATATTTGCAGATTATTATCCTGTATATGTGTAGGGCAGCATTAGGCTAATGGGTGCTGGGGTTGGAAGGAGGTAGGGGGTGTGGGTGGAGGATGATTGGGGTGAGGGGTTGAGGGCAGGGGATGACCATGTGCAAGTAGATGCCAGAGCAATAAGTACAGGACACTTTGTCAAGGCTACTTTTGTTTGTTGAATCTTGTATGTTGACATGATCTTCTGACACTCTTCCTCTCTTATCTAACACACACACACTCATATTATATAGAACACTGTTTCTACACCATCTTCATGTTTCATGCTTAAAGCTTATATTGTTCTCAATAGACATTATTAGTATGACAAGGGCACACAACACATGTTGTCTCCATGGCAATGCTCAGTGCTGTTATCAATCTTAATCTATTTCACATTAAAAATCATAATCAAGAAGAAAGAGAGGGGGGGGAGAACATCGAATAATAAGATGGACAAGCAGAAAAAATTGATAAGTAAACAAACAAATTACATTGTCAAAACATATAATCATGCAAACAACAACAACAAAAACTACACACCAATAAAGAAAGATTCAACCAAATAGCTAGACAAGTAGTCACCCAAACCACCATCAAACAAACAAACATCCCCACAGGAAAAATACAGCCACCCCTGGGAAAGGCAGAAAAAAAGCCAAAACCAAAACCAGAACCAAACAAAACCAAGAAAAAAGTAACAACAGTAGCAGCAACTACAACTACAACAACAACAAAACTCCAAGTAAACATACATACCACAGCTCATGAAGACACAAACCCTACACAAATGAAGGCAACCAGTGTGGGAAAGAGCCCTGTTGAATACAGGGCTAAGGTAAAGGCATCAATTCAGAGGGAACAAAGAATAACAGGAGTGTTTTA
>CM054139.1:10749419-10761919 GCA_028751875.1 Rapana venosa | reverse complement strand
GAAATGAATTATATAAATCGGAAAAAAACTGTGTCCATCTTCAATGTATGGATGATGTGTATGAAAGAATGATGTGTGTGTGTGTGTGATTGTTTGAAAGAATGACTATATGCAAACAAGTAAATAACGTAAACCTGCAAGAACTTTGTGTGTGAAAGAATGTGTGTGAAAGAATTATGTGTGTGTGTATGTGAGTGAAGTGAATGACATAAATCAGGAAAAACTGTGTCCATCTTCGATGTATGGATGATGTGTGTGTGTGTTTGAAAGAATGACTATATGCAACTAAGTAAATAACGTAAACCTTCAAGAACTTTGTGTGTGAAAGAATGTGTGTGAAAGAATTATGTGTGTGTGTATGTGAGTGAAGTGAATGACATAAATCAGGAAAAACTGTGTCCATCTTCGATGTATGGATGATGTGTGTGTGTGTTTGAAAGAATGACTATATGCAACTAAGTAAATAACGTAAACCTTCAAGAACTTTGTGTGTGAAAGAATGTGTGTGAAAGATCGATGTGTGTGTGTGTTAGTGAAGTGAATGACATAAATCAGGAAAAACTGTGTCCATCTTCGATGTATGGATGATGTGTATGAAAGAATGATGTGTGTGTGTGTGTGTTTGAAAGAATGACTCTATATGCAACTAAGTAAATAACGTAAACCTTCAAGAACTTTGTGTGTGAAAGAATGTGTGTGGAAATTATGTGTATGTGTGTGTTTAAAAGAATGACTCTATTATGCAACTAAGTGAATAACGTAAACCTGCAAGAACTTTGAGTGTGCATGTGAAAGAATAATGTGTGTGAAAGAATGTGTGTGAAAGAATTATGTGTATGTGTGTGTTTGAAAGAATGACTATATGCAACTAAGTAAATAACGTAAACCTTCAAGAACTCTGTGTGTGAAAGAATTTGTGTGAAAGAATGATGTGTGTGTGTATGTGAGTGAAGTGAATGACATAAATCAGGAAAAACTGTGTCCATCTTCAATGTATGAATGATGTGTATGAAAGAATGATGTGTGTGTGTGTGTGTGTTTGAAAGAATGACTCTATTATGCAACTAAGTAAATAACGTAAACCTGCAAGAACTTTGTGTGTGAAAGAATGATGTGTGAAAGAATGATTGTGTGTGTGAGTGAAGTGAATGACATAAATCAGGAAAAACTGTGTCCATCTTCAATGTATGACTGATGTGTATGAAAGAATGATGTGTGTGTGTGTGTGTGTGTGTGTGTGTGTGTGTGTGTGTGTGTGTGTGTGTGTGTGTGTGTGTGTGTGTGTGATATAGAATGTTTGATGAATAAATTGATGTATACTGAGCTCATGGTTTGTCTTGTGTCATTCTTAACAGTAATGAGAGAATGCTGGCAGCTTTGTCCTGTCTGTCTGTCTGTCTGTCTGTCTGTCTTCCTCTGTCTTTCTGTTTGTCCTGTCTGTCTGTCTTCCTCTGTCTTTCTGTTTGTCCTGTCTGTCTATCTTCCTCTGTCTTTCTGTTTGTGTTGTATGTTTGTCTCTCTCTGTCTTTCCCTGTCTCTGTTTGTCCTGTCTGTCTCTCTCTCTCTGTCTTCCTCTGTCTTTCTGTTTGTGTTGTCTTCGGTCCGTCTCTCTCTCTCTCTCTCTCTCTCTCTCTCTCTCTCTCTCTCTCTCTCTCTCTCTCTCTCTCTCTCTCTCTCTGTCTTCCTCTGTCTTTTAATTAATCTGTGTTCTCTGTGTCTGTGTATTTCTGTCTGTGTTGTCTGTCTTTATGTCTGGGTACTTGCCCACACCCACACCCATGCTGTCTCCCTCTCTCTTTCTTTCATACACATATATGCCTATGCACACGCGCACACATACACACACACACACACACACACACACACACACATTTGAGTACACACACTCAGTCCCTCCCCCAGAACTGCACACGCATCAAACACCATGGCGCAGTGGTTAGCGCCTGGGGTGACGGGCTGGAAAGTTGGGGGGCAGAGTCCTAGAGTCACAGGGATTCGTCTTCCTCCAGCCAGCTCCTACTCAGAGCGAGTTTGCTGTGGGCTCATTGGGCAGACTGGGATGACCACTGACATCCAGCTTCATCCACTTCATGGATGGGGTTTGGGGTGTTGCTCTAATTACCGGACTAACACTGCAGGTGTCTGTATCTATGTGGGGGTGCAGTTGAGCCCCGTGATATATGATGATAGGAAACATAGAGCAGACCCCTGCCAAGCACAGGCTCTTCCATAGCAGCAGCAGCATCACATCAGTCATCACTGACCGTCATGCAGTACACAGAAACGTGTCTCGCGATCCGCTGGTCCCTGGCTGTTCCAGTCTCGTGGTGACCTCAGTGTTGGTTTCCCCACACACTTCTGTGCCTGTGGGGATTTGTGTCAAAGCCTTGTGGATTGGGGGTTCACGGGAGAAGGTCGTTGGAGGGGCGTTGAGCTGGTCATCACACTGGATGGCTGGCTGTCTGTCTGTCTCACTCAGTATGGCTCCTTGACCAAGCTAGTACTGTCATCTGTAGGGGGATTAGTACATGTAGCGTATATATATATATATATATATATACTAACTCAGAACAAGCACTACTGAACACCATCAAAGTGACCCAGCAACAGTGCAGGGTCCCTCTAGCTGGTGGCCCCACAGCAGCCTGATGTTGATAAGCTCCTAGTAGACTTCTGAACGTGAGGATGCGACGTGACGAATCTGGGTATGTCTGGAGCGGAGAGGTTGAAATGAGCAGCGCGGGAACAGCATGACAGGACTGTCACAGAAGATGAGGCAGCAACAAACAAAAAAAGGAAAGAAAGACAGATGAAGAAAAAAACAAGATGTACACACACACACACACACACACACACACACACACACACACACACACACACACACACACACACACTTCCCCAAAAGTCCTTCGGATGAGTCTATAAACCGAGGTCCCGTGTGCAAACGCACACAGAACATCTTGCGCACAAGTTAAAACTCTTTCTGCTTTTCAGAAGAGTAGGCCATTATGTGCCAGTGTGAATGAATGACAAAATAATTGACAAAACTGCATACATACAGGGACTGGATATAATAAAGCACACAAGTGTTTATTCCATTATCTTTGAAATAAACAAATAAATCACACACACACCTGGGCTATGCTGTATAAAAATAGCATATTGATAAAAATTATCATAACCTCTCCTTCCATTCCTCTTCAGTTTCCCCAAAGTAAAGACAATATCGAAGATTGGGGAATAACTAACAAACAGAATCATGTCACCTAAATACCCCCACCCTCCTAAGAAAACAAGCAAGCAAAATACCCCAACCCCAACCCCCTCAAAAAAATAATAAAAAATAAAAGAAAATACCCCCCAAACAAAAACAAGACCCCCCTTCCCCCACAACCCTTCCCCCCCCCCCCCCCCCCCCCCCCCCCCCCCCCCCAACCACCCACATCTGCAAGTCGAAACTAGAGGATGCTGAAACCAAGGGCATAATCGAGCAAATGCACTCTTCATCAGGAAAAGCAAATTTAGCGTAATGGCATGGCGGCAATTTTATTTTGTCAACACCACACCAGTTTCTACCAACGCTTTGGGCTGGGACATGTATACGTCTGGTGATCATTTCAGAAAGATTCATACATGCGCTGGAAATTAAGTTTACAGGTAAAGTATTTTAGTTTTTAGCAGTATGAATAGCACGAAGTCAATACCGGCTTGTGATATTCTGACAATTTAACATCCTGACAGTTCTCTCCTAAGCTCAACTCGGGAGATTTTGCATGATCCATCGATCGATCGTTCTGCTTGGTCCAAGGTGTGTCGCTTAGATTATTTGTTATAAACCAGCCTCATTTTACTCGAGTTTCTGCACTCTCCAACTCTACCACAGCTCTCAGTTTAGAACCCCGCCTCCTGCCCTTTGACCCATCAGTCAAATTGGTGATCTAGCGGTAAGGCACCTGCCTTAGGGCCTAGTGCCTAGAATCACTGTTACTTTAGACCTAGTAAAAAGCGAAAGTCTGGGTTCGAAGTGTGTGGTGGTTCGATTCCGAAACGGGCCCGAAACTTTTCCACCTTCTACTAGACGGTGATGGGTGGTCTGGGTGCTAGACTTTCGGATGAGATGCCCATCAGGCATTCTGATTTTAGCGCAAGCAAAAGAACCCATGGCAACAAGAGAGTTGCCTCAGACAAAATTCTGTACAAAAAAGCTACTCTGACCTATAGGGAAACAAATCATATAAGTAAAATTATACACGTGCATGCAGTCAGAAAAAGAAGAAAACTCATGGGTGGCTGTGCTCCTGTGGTGACAGGCTCTCTCCAAGGAGAGCTGCCCGACCTTAGTTAAGCTAAAGTGGTAGGCCTATACAAATACAATACCATATAATATAATACAGTACAATCAATTAGATACATGTTACACTGTCGACAATCTCATCATGTAACTGGAACTAATTTTGTAGTCATATACACACACTCACATACTATAGTAAAACTAGTAGTAGTACTTAGAATAGTAGTTCATACAGCCACACACACACCCACCCACACACACACACACACACACACACAAGATAGCAATTTCTGAAAAACAGACCCAACCATCTACTAGACGGTGATGGGTGGTCTGGGTACTAGCCTTTTGGATGAGATGATAAACCGATATGTAAACAGGCCCAACCATCTACCAGACGGTGATGGGTGGTCTGGGTGCTAGTCTTTCGGATGAGTTGATACTGCCATTTGTTTAAAGTTTAACCTTATTGGGATGTTTACATTAAATTCACTTGAAGCATTGAAAAGAAAAAAACTCTGATGAAAAAAAAAACATGTTGTGGACCACCCCCAATACTGGATAGTAGTGACCAAGAGCAAAGAACAACTTGCAGACTATACCGTGTAGTGATGTACACACACAATACACATACATACATACACACACTCACACACACCACACACATACACACATTACTCACACATTGGGGATGGGATAGCCTGGTGGCTAGAGTGATGTGCATTACGCTCATGATCTGCCGTCGCAGGTTCAAATCTCATTCAAGAGGATTTTTCCTCATGAGTTAAAAGTCGTCAGTACCAACTCCACTCCTGCCAAAACACCAGCAAAAGTCCTTTGGATGAGACTATAAACCGAGGTCCCGCGTACAAACACACACACAGAACATCTTGCGCACACGTTAAAACCTGTTCTGCTTTTTGGAAGAGTAGGCCATTGTGTGCCGGTGGGAACAGAGGGCAACATTTACAAAACTGCATATACACAGGGACTGGATGTTAAAAAAAAGCACATGAGTGTTTATTCCATTAACCTCGATATAAAAAATTAAAAAAACGCATACACACACTGAAGCTGTTTAAGGAATTTTTAAAAGGTTTTTTTCTTATGATACAACATAATTATGTTGTTATGGCATAAGTATATTGTTTAGTTTTGTTCTTTTTTTTTCTAAAGAGCTTAGACATAGTTGAATGAAAGTAAATAGTTTTCTCTAAATTTTCATTTCAAATAGTTTTGGTCATGGTTTCTTATTGTTTTGTTGTTGGAAATGAACATCTTGTTCAACTGCGCTGGCAGCACTGATAAAGCTTTTTGTTAACTGCCTTGAGCATCTTTAGTGAGGTTCCTGTCCTGCTGTTCCCACACCGCTCATTTCAAGCACTGACAACGCTTGCTCATCATCATCATCATCATCATCTTCATCATCATCATCTTCAGTAAACTGTGTCAGTGTGTTGACCAGCATGCAAGCTGTTTGGATGTGGTGATTTTTGAAACATGGCCAGTTTTTCAGAGCGTTTAGTCCGTTTAGTGCAGACTTGAGGTGTCGTGATAAACTTCATTTTTATTTGTCGTTCTTCGTGTTTGGGTTTTTTCTTCTTTAAGCTGTGAATGAATTGAGTGCATCTTGTATCACTCTGCTCATTGCAGTTTGTAATTTTTATGAGTAGTTGTTTTTACATTTGTTTAGTATCTTTTTTATGATTAGTATTATGTCACTTGTTTAGTTATAATTTTTACACTTGTTTATAATTTGACAGGGGCGGGATAGCTCAGTGGTCAGAGCACTCGCTTTTTCACAGTCAAGATTAAGCAGCATCGAGCGTGGTTACCAGTTGGATGGGTGACCGTTTGCACGCATTGGCTTTAGTACAGTCCCCCCAGTTCTCCAGCTGTAAATGGGTACCTGCCTCTTTAGGGTCAGGAAAGGTAAAGCAGCGAGGGAGAGGAGATGGCGCCGCCCTCAATATGCTGGCCCCTGGAGAAGTTGAGGTCTCTGATGCCTCGCTCTCCTACGACCACTTAGGTTATGGGACACCGATAAAAATAAAAAAAAGAATAAAAATAATTTGACACATGATGTCTTTTTTTTCTTTTTGGTGGTCAGTTGGGGCTATGTATTAACAGCAAGATTGGATTTTTTGTTAACTTGCCAAGAAATGATGTGACAAAATTCATCCGTGATTTTAAAATGCTGTTTTAGCGCTGCTGGTTAGTTGATGGTGATCACAGTTTGGTTAGAAGAGGGTGTTGTTACTTTTTCCCCCATCTGCTTTATTATTTTAAATATGTTTTTAAAGTTTCAGTGTCACAGCGATTGCCAGGTGTGAGGAGGAAGACGAGGCATATTCAGGCTGATAGACCCCCAGGGTGTTAAGCTGGGGAACACCCAACAACAGAGTTCTGTCTGTCTGGGACAGCGCTGCAGGCTTTTTGAGAAGATCAGTGGATGTGACGTGATCAGAGAGTCAGTTCTGCTGGATGCTTTCAGTTGTTAGACACCCCCACCCCTTTCCCCCACTTGGGTTTTGTTGGTGTTAAGCTGAATAAATGAATGCTCCTAAATGCTAAATGAATTTTTATTTTTTATTATTCTTTTAATGTTTTATATCGATAATGGAATACGCACTGGCGTGCTTTTTTACATCCCGTCCCCATGTGTATGCGGTTTTGTAAATTCTGTCATCTGTTCCCACCAACACACAATGGCCTACTATTACAAAAAGCGGAACAGGATTTAACGTGTGCGCAAGATGTTCTGCGTGCGTTCGCACACGGGGCCTCGGTTTATAGACTCATCCGAAGGACTTTTTAGGGAGAGTGGAGTCTGCACTGATGTTAACTCCAGGGGAAAATATCACCTTGAACTGGAATTGAACTCGGGTCATCAGATTGCGAATGCAATGTTCTAACCACTAGGCTATGCAGAACTAGAGTTTTTTAAATTGAAAAAATAGGGGGGGGGGGGGGGGGTTGTGCTACTTTACATTACACTTTACAGGGTTGTACTCTAGTTTATTTTTACGAATAATTCTTTTCTTTCCTTTTTTTTTGGAAACGGGATTGCAGAATGCCTTTGTTAAATGAAAAATGTCTTAAAATAATGAGGGAAATAGCAATGCTTGTTATAACATCCCCCCCCCCCCCACCCTTTTTTCAGAACAAGCAGTTGCAAATTATTTACTATGTATTTATAATACTAAAGGGGGGGGGGGGGGGGAGATGTGTAGTCTTCTGAATACATGGTTTTTTTTATTTTGAAGACCTGTTACTATATCATAACTTTAATTAAGAAATTCCATAACAAGATTGAAGTTTTTGTGTTCAGAGAGTATATATAAAAATATATGATTGTGCAGCCGTAATGACTTGTTATAAAAACAGAACAAAATGAAATGTTGAAGAAAAGGCTTTTTCTTAGTCTCTGTGTGCTTCATGCAGAGTTTTTGAAAATTAGGGATGAGTGTGTTAGGGGTTTTTGCATGTAGGTATATCTACATGCATGTATATGTGTTTGCGTGTGCAGACATGTGTATGTTTATATTATGTGTCATCAGCTCTGTGTGTGTGTGCGCGCACGCACGTGTGCATGCACGAATACCATCAGAAAAAAAGCACTCCCTACGTAGTTAAAAGCAGTCGACAAACTTAAGCCGAGATCCTGGTTAGTTGATGGTACAGTCCCTAAAATTGGATAACTCCGCTGGGACTTTACTAACCAATGGAAGCAAAGCAAGTGGAGCTGAGTCCTCACTGCCCTGTGTCTGTCTGTCAGAAGGAGGTGGTGTGTAGAGTAAAGGCAATCAGTGGAGGGGGGGTGGGGGTAGGATGGAGGAGGAGGTGCTACCTGTGTCATGTCTTACTGACCAACACTGACTGGGAGGGAGGGAGGGAGTCCAAAGAGGGAGGGAGGGAGCCCCTGGCCTCTGCCAATCTTCTCACTAGGACTTAGAGATAGATCTGTTACATACCATTTGGTGGAGGGGGGGGGGGGAATGTGTCACAAGGACTGTGATCAGGGCAACTTTTCTCCCCTGGAGTTAACATCAGTGCTGACTCCCACTTCCCCCGAAAGTCCTTTGGATGAGACTAAAAACTGAAGTCCTGTGTGTGAACACACACAGACCATCTTGTGCACACGTTAAAACCTGTTCTGCCTTTCAGTAGTGTAGGCCATTGTGTGCCGGTTGGAATGGATGACAACATTGACAAAACTGAAATACAAGCACACAGGGACTGGATGTAGGGAAAAAAAAGAGCACACAAGTGGTTATTCATTATCCTTGAAATATTTTTTTTTAAAGGAAGGAGTGCCATGGCCCAACAACCAACTCCCCAAGTAGTAAGGGAGAAGTCAGCAAGTGTCAACATCAGCATGATGCATTTGAAAGTCATTTCTACATCACTTTACGTAGGGTAAAATCCGTGCGTTGGGAAACTTTGGATTTCCATTGCGTAAGGAGTGCTTGAATGTACTGAAGAAAACATCTTGTGCATGCATGTTTATTTCTGACAGGCATTTGAATACATCTGAAAGGGTCAGAGTTGTTTGTGTAAATTTGATGGACTGGGTTGGATACATTTGAATGTAAGGAACACACAGAGAGAGATCTTGTACATGTATACATCTACACTTGCAGACACAGTCAGTCATTCAGGAATGAGATTCTGAACACATAGTTCAGTTTCAGTTCGTTTTATTTTTGTTGTTAATATTACTTTTCATGCATTCTGACAATGTGATTTTTAAGGCAAACAAACAAGCTTCTTGTACATTTTGTTGTGTTTTTTTTAATTTTCAGCTGTGAGCCGGCTACCCAACCCTAACTCCAGCCTCTCTTTTTTTGGCTCTGAAGGGGGAGGTAGGCTTTTCCCATTGCTCTGACCAGCAGTGACACAATGACCGACCCACTGACTTGTTCCTTTTGAATTCTCACACCCTCATCTGAAATATCTCAGACCCCAGTGACCCGTTCCTTCCAATATGCTTTTAAAACACACACAAGTGACAAACATCTTAATTCTGGCCATGTTATCAAAAGTTACAGCCAGAAACACCTTTAAAAACAAGTGCAAAACATCAGCTTGTAAGTTTTGAAAAAGTTGTTGTACAAAGCTGGTATTTTCTCCAGACAGAAAGTCAGTTGGGTAGAAGTCAAGTGCCTGTGGTGTGTGCTCACCACTTGATTTTTTAACTTTAAAGGTATAATAAATTTATCAACATTGTCCAGGGCTGTTGTGAAATAATGGAATCAATGCTGGTTACAGGACACTTTTTTGTTGATACTAAAGGAGCATGGATTTTCTCCACTCATTCAAATGGTACATCTTGGATTTTATCACATAAAAAGGTCATTAAATTGGGTTGTAAAAGTTAACATTTTCATTTGGAATTATAAAAAAAGCTTAACTAGGTTCAGGGCAAACAATTTTTTTTAAGGAAGTGAACAAGAGCAAGAAAACCACTGATAATACTTGTAACCTCAAAGCAAACAGAAAACATGCTACTGGCAACCGTTTCTATTTCTCCCTTTCATTAGAAGTAAAATCAATTAGCTTCAAAAGCAATACATTTTAAAAATAATGTACAAAAAAGTCTTATCCTGACCCTGGAATAATAGGAAATAAGGGGGGGGGGGGGGTGTGCAAACAAAGTGGAGGGCATTCACCGCATCACTTTTATCTATCTACCAATACCATACAAAACCATTGTCTAAAAGTTTCACACAAAGAGGAGAGGTTAAAAACAACCCAAAATGATTCAAGCCATGTCCTTGGGGTTGTTATGATCAAGAATTGATACAGGCAACAAGCTACACACACACACATACACACACGATCCTTCATTCAAAGGTGAAAGTGGAGGGCATAGCCTGGAATGGTTACATGCAACTAAACCAGTCACACAACTGCCCAGATAAAACGGAGAAATGCCAAGCCTCCGAAATGAACACAGAAATGCAAAAAACAAAAATAGTGTGGGGTTTTTTTTTTTGTTTTTTTACTGGACATGTAAATTTAAAAGCAGTGAGCAATTTAGTCAACAAAGGGCAAAGATTATTCTGTCTTACATTTATTTGGATCAGTCTGCTTTGCTTTTTTCACTCTTCCATTACAATCAATATTTTCAATAGCTGGATTTGGTTTTTTCCCCTTTGGTGTAGTAGCAAGACAGCATAAATCATGGTTTTACCATACGACAAAGGCAAAAGTTCAAAGTGAAGACATGAAAATGTAATAGAAAAACAATGTAATTACAGACATGTTCCTTGACAAAATTACTATGTTGTCAAGAAATGATTTCAGGATAAAAATTAATAATTTTGATTGATAGTAAAGTTAAACACACACACACATCATTTCACTGAAAATACACTTTGAATCTTTCCCTTAATAACTCATCCTCCCATCAACCTCAAACATTTCAGAGCTAACATATTTACAACCAAATTTGTTCCATTTAAAAAATCTAGTTTAATGGTTTCTGTTGACTTTGAAAATGTATTTGACTCTAAATGAATATGATGGATACAAGTGGAAATTCATGACATCAAAGCCTTTCAAAAATGGGAAGAACAGCTTAATACACTAATAGGATGGAGAGACTTAGAAAGGACAAAAAAGATTACAGAAGTAAAACTAAGTTTTAGCATAAAATCTGACATCCTTGTAACAAAGCATTTTGACAAAAATAAAAGTGTTGGATAATACCAAATGCAACTTTTGTGAAAAAGAAAAAATACAATCAGTCACTATTTGTGGGAGTGTGAACATGTCCACATATTTTGGCAAAATCTAGAAAACACTCTAGTCTAAGGACTGTCTTTTAATATTGATTTGGTTTCGTTTGGGTATGGTGGAAAAACAATCTGACAAAATACTGGACTTGATTTTGATACGTGGTAAATTTTTTGGTATATATAAATGTCGAATGGACAAATCACACCCAATCTCAATGTTTTTCTTGCAGAGATAAACAATAGATGCAAAATGGGAAAACAATCATATCAGTTGAAGACGCAATTGACAGAACTCCACAAAACTGCTCCCATGATAAATAAATATTGAGAAGGAATGATTAGAGATGATACTTTATGTAGACAGGTTAATCAGTGGAAATAGTATATAAATGTGGGTGTTTTTTCTTTGAACAGTATGGATAATGAACTGATCAACTAACATAATTACTGGAATCATCTAAGTATGCCAAATGTCCATTCTATTCATTGCTTTGTTTGGGGCTGGTTTTATTCATGAACTTGAACTTCTGTACACAATGTCGAAATGTGTGACAAGAAAAAAATATTTTAAAAATTTTTGAACAGATTTTTTCATTTCCTTGGCCAACATACTTCATTACAGAATCACAATATTTCTAAATTACAAGACAAATTTTTAACTAAAATAATAATAATAATAATAATAAAAAACATTGCAACACACTTTTCAGCATCACCAACATCGGGGGTTTTCTAGTTACAACATTGCAACCTACCAACAACACAGTATGCTTTCAGGGCTGCAGTGCTTGGAAACCATTTTTTTCTGACTGGAAAAAAATCTAAACTGGAAAAAAAATCTCTTAAAAAATCTATCAGCTGCCCTTTCTGCAGCTGTGAACAATCCTTTAAACAAACTTTCTAAGTCCCTACCTTTTTTCCCCCAACAAATGCATATTCATGTGTACATACATTTTTCCACTTTTAAAAACAAAAAGGTAGCGTAAATGTAAGTAAATCAACTTTGTGCAGGATTCACAACACCACATATTTCTGACTGTTGTAAAATGATAGACCACCGCATAGGACTGCTGTCAAATCTGTGAAGGCATATCAATGATAGACCACCGCATAGGCCTACCTATGACTGCTGTCAAATCTATGAAGGCATATCAATGATAGACCACCACATAGGCCTACCTATGACTGCTGTCAAATCTGAAGGCATACCAATGATAGACCACTGCATAGGCCTACCTATGACTGCTGTCAAATCTATGAAGGCATATCAATGATAGACCACTGCATAGGCCTCCTTGTGCTGTCAAATCTATGAAGGCATATCAATGATAGACCACTCATAGGCCTACCTATGACTGCTGTCAAATCTATGAAGACATATCAATGATAGACACTACATAGGCCTACCTATGACTGCTGTCAAATCTGTGAAGGCATATTCAATGATAGACCACTGCATAGGCCTA
>CM054139.1:10742251-10748919 GCA_028751875.1 Rapana venosa | reverse complement strand
TTCTTTCTTCTGTTTCTTTCACTTTGCTTGCATGAATGTCTTTATTTTCCCTTCCTTCTTTCCCTCTTCTTTCTTTCTTTCTTTCTTTCTTTCTTCTTTCTTTCTTTCTTTCTTCTTCCTTCTGTTATCTGCCACTTTGTCTGTATGTCTGTCTCTTTATTATTATTATTTTTTCTTTCGTTCTTTCTTTCTTCTTTCTTTCTTTCTTTCTGTTCTTCTTTCTTTCTTTCTTCTGTTATCTGTCACTTTGTATGTTTGTCTTTTTCTTTTTCTTTCTTTCTTTCTTTCTTTCTTTCTTTCTTTCTTTCTTTCTTTCTTTTCTTTTTCTTTCTTCTCTTCTGTTACCTGTCACTTTGTATGTTTGTCTCTTTATTTTTCTTTCCCTCTTTTTTTGTTATTTTTCACTTTGTCTCTTTTTGCTTTTCTTTTGCCTTTTATGCTTAAAAGACTTAAAAAATAACAATCGCCTCCCCCCTTCCCCCGCCCTCACGCCAAAGTCGGATGCGCTGGGCCTGACTTGTCAGGCGCTTAACGGCAGCGCCTCGCATTTTTGTTCATATGACAGATAACAATAGTTGCTGTCTGAACGTTCGAAGAAGAATTGCGAAGAAGAAGAAGAAGATGCGAAGAAAGAAGAGAAGAAGTAAGAAGAAGAAGAAGAGAAGATAGAAGAAGAGAAGAAGAAGAAGAAGAAGAATTGCGAAGAAGAAGAAGAATTGCGAAAAGAAGAAGAAGGAGAGGAGGAGGAGGAGGAGGAGGAGGAGAGGAGGAGGAGGAGGAGGAGGAGGGGAGGAGGAGAAGGAAGAGGAGCAGAAGGAGGAAGAAGAAGAGGAGGAGAGGAGGAGGAGATAAAAGAAGAAGAAGAAGAGGAGAGGAGGAGGATAGAAGAAGAGAAGAAGAAGAAAAGAAGAAGAAGAAGAAAGAAGAAGAAGAGAGAAGAAGAAGAAGAAGAAGAAGAAGAAGAAGAAGAAGAAGAAGAAGATATGCGAAGAAGAAGAAGAAGAAGAAGGAAGAAGAAGAAGAATTGCGAAAAAGAAGAATTGCGAAGAAGAATTGCGAAGAAGAATGCGAAGAAGAATTGCGAAGAAGAAGAAGAATTGCGAAGAAGAGAAAATTGCGAAGAAGAAGAAGAATTGCGAAGAAGAAGAAGAATTGCGAAAAAGAAGAAGAAGAAGAAGAATTGCGAAGAAGAAGAATTGCGAAGAAGAAGAATTGCGAAGAAGAAGAATTGCGAAGAAGAAGAATTGCGAAAAAGAAAAAGAATTGCGAAGAAGAAGAATTGCGAAGAAGAAGAATTGCGAAGAAAATTGCGAAGAAGAAGAAGAATTGAAAAAAGAAGAATTGCAAAAAGAAGAAGAAGAATGAAGAAGAAGAAGAGATATGCGAAGAAGAAGAAGAAGAAGAAGAAGAAGAAGAAGAAGAATTGCGAAGAAAAGAAGAATTGCGAAGAAGAATTGCGAGAGAAGAAGATGCGAAAGAAGAATGCAGAAGAAGAAGAAGGAAGAAGAATTGCGAAGAAGGAAGAATGAAAATTGCGAAGAAGGAAGAAGAATGCGAAGAAGAAGAAGAATTGCGAAGAAGAAGAAGAATTGCGGAAGAAGAATGCGAAGAAGAAGAATGGAGAGGAGAAGAAGAAGCGAAGAAATAAAATTGCGAAGAAGAACGAAGAATTGCGAAGAAAGAAGAAGAAATAGCGAGAAAAAGAAATTGCGAAAGAAGAAAGAAGAAAGAAGAAGAAGAATTGCGAAGAAGAATTGCGAAGAAGAAGAAGAATTGCGAAGAAGAAGAAGAAGAAGAAGAAGAATGAAGAATGCGAAGAAGAATGCAAAGAAGAATGCGAAGAAGAATTGCGAAGAAGAAGAATGGAGAAGAAGAAGAAGAAGAAGGAAGAAGAAGAAGAAGGAAGAAGAAGGAAGAAGACAAGAACAAGAATTGCGAAGAAGAAGAAGGAAGAAGTTGCGAAGAAGAAGAAGAAGAAGCAAAGAAGAAGAAGAAGAAGAAGAAGAAGAAGAGAGAGAGGAGAGAGAGGAGGGAGAGGAGGAGGGAGTGAGGAGGAGGAGGAGAGAAAGGAAGGAGGAGGAGGAGGAGGGAGGAAGAACAGCGGGAAGAAGAAGAAAATCGGTTTGTGGAGCCAATGATAACTTGGGAGAAAATATCCTCAACTCAGGAGTGACTTAAGAGCCGGTCTTCCTTACTCTCACATCACGTCAGAGTTCTACGTTCAAATCTTTGGGCCATTGTGCTCCTCTCTCTCTCTCTCTCTCTCTCTCTCTCTCTCTCTCTCTCTCTCTCTCTCTCTCTCTCTCTCTCTCTCTCTCTCTCTCTCTCTCTCTCTCTCTCTCTCTCTTTCTCTCTCCTTCTCTCTCTCTCATCTAGTGGATCGGTGCCATGGTCTAGAGGTAACGTACCTGCCTAGAAAACGAAAAGTCCGGGTCGGAAGTGTGCGGTGGTTTGATCCCCGTTGAGGCTCAAAACTGCCCCCCCCCCCTATCCATTAGACCATGAGTGGTGGTCTTGGTGCTAGTCTTTCGGATGAGGCGATAAACTGAGGTTCCGTGTGTTAGACATAATTATTTAGTGCACGTAAAAGAACCCACGGCAACAAAAGAGATGTCCCTGGGCAAACTTCTGTAGAAAAAGGCACTCGACTTTAATAGGAAAAACAAAGACAGTTGAAGACAGGAAAAGTAATTAAAAAAAAAGGGTGGCGCTGCTCTTGTGGCGACGCGCGCGCTCTCTCTAGAAGGGGAGAACAGCGCGAATTGTTCACGCAAAGAAATCTTCCGTGACTTAAAGAGGTATAACAAAAATGATAACCAAACAAAAAACCCCAGTCCAAATTGAAGTCAGACGCTGGCACACTTCTCAACATATCAGGTAGCCAAATTCTGGACAGTGATTAGCTCAGAACATTGCGAGCGATTGTCCCAAGAGGCCTCATGTTTGCGTGGGTTTCAAGTGAACCGATAGTCATTGCCTTTCCTCTTCAATAACGAAGGATTAGTGTTGAAGGTTCGACCACCTCCAATTTGGCTTCCATTTGTTGTTATATTATGGGTTTGTTTGTTTGTTTGATTTTGTTTTTTTACTTGTCAGAGACAGAACTAGCAGCGTGATTTGCTATGACAGAAAGGAACTATTATGTATGACACCCACACACCCACACACCCACACACCCACACACACACACACACACACACACACACACACATTCACACACACACACACGTACACATACACACACAGACACACACACACGTACACACATACACCCCTCCCACACACACACTCACGCACACACACATACACACTCACGCACACATGCACCGATGCGCACGCGCTTACAATTTCACACGCATACTCTCTCCCTCTCTGTCTCTCTGTTTCTCTCTCTGTCTCTCTCTCTTTCACACACACACACAACACACACACACACACACACACACACACACACACACACACACACACACACACACACACACACACACACACACACACACATATATACATACATACACACACGTACACGTACACACTCACTCACATACACATACACACTCACGTTCGCATGCACTGATGCACACGGGCTTACAATTTCACACACATACTCTCTCTTTCTCTCTCTGTCTCTCACACACACACTTACATACACACACACACACACACACACACGCACGCACGTACGCACGCACGCGCGCGCGCGCGCACACACACACACACACACACACACCTCTGTGACGCTGCCCTCCCCTGACAAATGGGTGGAACTTGGGAGTAGAGTTACCTGCCTTCTCCCACCTTTTTCTTGCTCTGTTAAAAACCTGTGTGTATGTTTATGATTAGCTAGTCGTGTCAAAAGATCTGCACTGATCATTCTAATTCTAGTAAGAATAGTATGGGATTGTTGTATGTCTTCTTTCTTGCTTATTTATTTATTTATTAATTTATTATTTTATATCGAGGATAATCGAATAAGCACTCATGTAGTCCCCGTGTGTATGCGGTTTTGTATATTTTGTCATCTGTTTCCACCGGCACACAATGGCCTACTCTTTCGAAAAGCGAAACAGGACTTAACGTGTGCGCAAGATGTTCTGCTTGCGTTTGCACACGGGGCCTCGGTTTATAGTCTCATCCGAAGGACTTTGACATTCAGTTCGATTTTTGGGGTCAAACTGGGAAGAAAGGGCAAAGGGTGGGAATCGAACCCACAACCTCACGGTTTACTTGTTGGCAGGAGAGCGTCTTAACCATCCTGCCACCTTCCTTCCTTAGAATATCTAATGCTGTGCTGAATATGTGTGTGTGTGTGTGCGTGCGTGTCTGTGTCTGTGTTTGCACGTGTGTGTGTGTGTGTGTGTGTGTGTGCGCGCGCGCGCGCGCGCGGTGTGGTTTTTCAAGAAGGGGTGATTGTGTGCAATCTATCTTATTTTATACACACACACACACACACACACACACACACACACACACACACACACACACACACACACACACACACACACACACACACACACACACTCTCTCTCTCTCTCATTTGCTCTCTTTCTTTCTATCTCTCCCTTTATTTTTGCCACATTAATTGTACTGATTATGTATTGAACCTTTTATTTATTTATTGTTTCACAAACAAAAATATTTGTGTTACCTCCCTCGTCAAAAGGCCTAGCTGGGCGATGACAATAAATTGCTAAAGCGTTAAAGCGTTCCTCTCTCTCTCTCTCTCTCTCTCTCTCTCTCTCTCTCTCTCTCTCTCTCTCTCTCTCTCCTCTCTCATTTCTCTCTCTCATTCTTCTCTCTCCCTATTCATTATCCTCGAAATAAAAGAATTTGTCATTGTCATTGTTATTGTCATTGTCTCTCCCTCCCCCACTCTCTCCTCTCTCACTCACTTCCTCCCTCCCTCCCTCCTCCCTCCCTTTCTCTCTGCTCTGTCTCTGTTTAAATCACTCTTTTTCTCTCCCTCCCCCATGTCTCTCCCTCTCTCCCCCCTGTCTCTCCCTCTACCCCCTCCCTCTACCTCCTCGCTCTCTCTCCACCTCTCCCACCCCCCCTCTCTCTCTAGCCACCAGGCAGCATACTCAAGGTCAGCCGGCGTATTCCTTTGAATAAACAGTGAGGTTTCTTTGGTATTCTTTGTTGTCTTCTTTGTTGTCTTCTTTGTTGTCTTCTTTGTTGGGTTGTCTTCTTTGTTGTGTTCTGTGTTGTCTTGTGTTCTTTGTTGTGTTCTTCGTTGTGTTCTTTGTTGTCTTCTTTGTTGTGTTCTTCGTTGTGTTCTTCGTTGTGTTCTTTGTTGTCTTCTCTGTTGTGTTCTTCGTTGTGTTCTTCGTAGTGTTCTTTGTTGTCCTTTTTGTTGTGTTCTTTGTTGTCCACTCTGTTGTCCTCTTTGTTGTGTTCTTTGTTGTCCTCTCTCTTGTGTTTTTTGTTGTCTTCTATGTTGTGTTATTTGTTGTGTTCTTTGTTGTGGTCTGTGTTGTCTTCTTTGTTGTGTTCGGTGTTCTTTTTGTCTTCTTTCTTGGATTTTTTGTTGTGTTGGGTGTTCTTTTTGTCTTCTTTGTTGTCTTTTTGTTGTGTTCTTTTTGCTTTCTTTTCGCGTTCTTCGTTGTGTTTTTGTTGTCTTCTTTTGTTGTGTTCTATCTCCTTTGTTGTCTCCTTTGTTGTCTCCTTTGTTGTCTGCTTCGTTGTGTTTTTTGGTGTACTCTTTGTTTTTGTGTGTGTTGTGTTCTGGTCTTTGTTCTGTCCCTGTAATGTTTTGTCTTGCCGTTGTCTGATTTGTTTTCCTTTGTTTTCCTTTGTTTTCGAGTTGGCGTTTTGTTTCTTCCTTTCAGGATGGGTTAACGGTTAGTATGGTTTTTCTTTGTCGCTTTTCATGTTTTTTTTTTCTTCGGACGAACGTGTTCTCTCGTGCTTTCTGTCTGTGTTTGTTTGTCTGTCTGACTGTCTGTCTCACACACACACACTCACACACAGACCCAGAAACGCACGCACATACACATACACGCATGCACTCACATACACACACGCACGCACGCACACACGCACATACACACGCACGCACACACACACGCTACACACACATACACACACACACACACACGCACGCACTAACACTAACACACACAAACACTAACAAACTAACAAATTCAAATTCAAATTCAAAAACTTTATTATCTCAAAGACAGAGAAATTCCGGCGGGTTACTCGCCATACATAAAAACAATAAACATTTAAACATAGTATTTAAAACACACACACACTGTCCAACATCAGCACGCACCCATCATGAGATAAAATGCATCCACAAATCAGCAATATCTCAGCCAGCAACAAACCCACCCCAACAAAAATCACTTTACTCATGTGCGCAGAAGTAAACCCGTACGTCCGCACATTCACAGTCACTCGCGCACGCGCACGCACGCTCGCACATTGTAAACATTCGTACCCATGCTCACGCATTTTAATAATATAAGTCAAATTGTTATAACATGTTGTATAAGACAAATATTAATTAAATTAATGCTATGTTCTTTTAAGATATTGAACAGTCTAAAATAATAACACGGGCACGTATTTAAAGAAAAAAAAATCATTTGTATAACATGTATGATAAGACAAATATCAGTGAAGTTAATTCCCTATTCTATTAGAAACTGAACACAGTTTAC
>CM054139.1:10734751-10737251 GCA_028751875.1 Rapana venosa | reverse complement strand
ATGTGGTGGTGGTGGTGGTGGCTCTGGGGGTTGTTATACAGGTTGATTATGAAAGAGTTGATGTGGGTTTTATATTGTGGGAGGGTGGTGTTTTGCAGGTTGGTGATATAGTTTGATGTTAATTAAGTGTTTTGGGCTGGTACTATACTTTCTTGTGGATTGAATGACCTCAGAATGCCAGATATTGTGTATGTCACTGGAATACCATTCACCCTGTTATGACAGTAGGGCCTAATAACTTTCTGAGAAACACAATGTTTATTTTTTTAAAATCCTACACCAGTTGTCCTATCACCCTGCTAAAGTATATGACCTGTGTGAGTGTGTGTGTGTGCTTTTGAAAAACATTTGACTTTTGCAATTTTATGTCATAGATTTGGTCTGCAGCGTACCATGTTTGTATATCTGTTTGTTTAAACTATTGATTATTTGTCATTGGTTGCATGACTGTTTAAGATTGGGTTGAGTGCATGCGCTTTGATTTGTCTTTGCAAGATATAGCGCTACATAAGTTCCATTTATTATTATTATTATTATTATTTTTATTATTATTTCTCCTTCCCTCCAGTGCTCTTCTTTCTCTTCCTCATCCTTCTCTTCTGCTCCTCCTTCTCCCTCTGCTCCTCCTCCTTCTTCTGCTCCTCCTCCTTCTTCCTTTTCTTCTTGTTCTTGTTCTTGTTCTTGTTGTTGTTGTTGTTGTTCTTCTTCTTCTCATTCTCCTCCTTCTTTTTCTCCTCCTCCTCCTTCATTCATGGCTAAACTTAACACCTAAGGTTTTAGTTAAGTCAGGCGTTACACACTCACCACAGCATGTCAATGTTTGCGTGCATGCCTCGAGCACATCCTGGTACCCTAACGTTGGCTTTGGGTTATAACATAACAGGTGGAGAGTAGCCCGCATGAGAGATGATTATCTCACCAGGACAGCACATCCTTGAGAAGCTGAAAGTGTGGTAGATATTTGATGATCATGGCTACCATGCCTCAGAGGCCCCATCATGGGGGAATGAACCACCGGCCATCTCCTTCTGCTCTTGTCTTCTCATGATTCTTTCACACCATGGCTTTGTACAGGGGATGTGCTGATGAATAGATGATTTGATGACTGACAATAATGATCTGTGGTCAGATGATTCACTAGTGGTGGTGGTGATGGTGGCTCTGGAGTTGTTATACAGGCTGATTATGAAAGAGTTGATGTGGGTTTTATATTGTGGGAGGGTGGTGTTTTGCAGATTGGTAACAATAGTTTACTGTGGATTGAATTGTCCTAAGAATGCCAGATGTTGTGTATGTCATTGGAATACCATTCACGCTGTTACGATAGTAGGGCCAGATAACTTTATGATAAACACAATGATGATTTTATTTGTCCTCTCCCATATTTTTCTCCTTTCCCTCCAGTGCTCTTCTTCTTTCTCTTCCCAATCTTTCTCTTTTGCTTCTTCTTCTCCTTCTGCTCCTCCTCCTCCTTGTGCTCATCCTTCCTCTTCCTTTTCTTCTTGTTCTTGTTCTTGTTGTTCTTGTTGTTGTTGTTGTTCTTCTTCTTTTCTTCTCTTCATCTTCTTCTTCTTCTTCTTCTTCTTTTTCTTCTTCTTCTTCTTCTTTTTCTTCTTTCTTCTTCTTCTTCTTCTTCTTCTTCTTCTTCTTCTTCTTCTTCTTCTTCTTCTTCTTCTTCTTCTCTTCTTCTTCTCTCATCTCCTTCTCCTCCTCCTCCTCGTTCTTCTTTTTCTTCTTCTTCTACTTCTTCTTTTCTTCCTCCTTCATTCATGGCTACAGTTAACACAGAATGTTTTAGTTAAGCCAGGCACTACACACTCACTACAGCATGTCAATGTTTGTGTGCATGCCTAAGCACATCCTGCTGTGTGTTTTGGGATGGTGCAATAGTTTACTGTGGATTGAATGTCCTAAGAATGCCAGATATTGTGTATGTCATTGGAATACCATTCACGCTGTAATGACTGTCGAATGTGATAACTTTATGATGATGATGACGAACATTATTTTTTGTATCCTCCTCCACTTGTTCCTCCTCTTATTCTCCAGTGCTCCTCTTCTTTTTCTTCCTCTTTCTCCTCCTCCTCCCCACTCTCCTCTTCCTCCTCCTCCTCCTCCTCCTTCTTCTTAATTTTCATTTTCTTCTCTTTTTCTTCTTCTTCTTCTTCTTCTTCTTCTTCTTCTTCTTCTTCTTCTTCTTCTTCTTCTTCTTCATCACCTTCTTTTTCTTCATTCGTGGCTTAACTTAACGCCTAAGGTTTTAGTTAAGCCAAACGTTACACATTCACCACAGCATGTCAATGTTTGCATGCATGCCTCGAGCACACCCTGCTACCCTAACCTTGACTTTGCCTTATAACATAACAAGTGGAGAGTAGCCTGCATGTGAGATGATTATCTCACCTCGACAGCACATCCTTGAGAAGCTGAAAGTGTGGTAGATATTTGATGAGCATGGCTACCATGACTCAGAGGCCCTGTCAGGGGGGAATGAACTACC
>CM054139.1:10724751-10727251 GCA_028751875.1 Rapana venosa | reverse complement strand
GGGGTGGAGGTGGGGGGTTGAAGGAAGGAGAAAGAGAAGCGGTTGGAATAAGAGAGTGGGAGGGGGGATGGTGGTTGTGGTGGTAGGTATGGAGGTGATTGTGTGAAAGAATTAAAAGCAGTTTGAATCATTATATACTTAAAATAGATATCAGCAAGCAAAAAGACCAACCCCAAAACAAGCAACAACAAAAAATATGGCAAAAGAAAGAGAGAGTTTATTCTGTGTTCTTTTATTTTGAGGATAATGGAATAAGCACTCGTGTGTTTTATTACATCTAGTCCCCATGTGCATGCGGTTTGCAAATTTTGTCATCTGTTCCCACCGGCACACAATGACCTACTCTTACGAAAAGCCGAACAGGATTTAACGTGTGCGCAAGATGTTCTGCATGCGTTTGCACACGGGGCCTCGGTTTATAGTCTCATCCGAAGGACTTTTGGGGAGAGTGGAGTCTGCACTGACGTTAACTCCAGGGGAAAATATCCCCTTGAACAAGAATCGAACCCGGGTCGTCAGATTGCTAGGGCAATGTTCTAACCAGAGAGAGAGAGAGAGAGAGAGAGAGAGAGAGAGAGAGAGAGAGAGAGAGAGAGGAGAGAGAGAGAGAGAGAGAGGGAGAGAGAGAGAGAGAGAGAGAGAGAGAGAGAGAGAGAGAGAGAGAGAGATAGAGACAGAGACAGAGACAGAGACAGAGAGATTTATTCTTTTATATCGAGGATAATGGAATAAGCACTCATGTGCTTTTTCACATCCAGTCCCAGTGTGTGTGTGAGAGAGATAGAGACAGTTACAGACAGACAAACAGACAAAAGACAAGCAAAGAGACAGTGTGAAAGGTAGAGATGGAGTCTGAGAAAGAGTTTAATTGAATGGACTGAACATTGATTCGGCGATTTGGAGACCTTTTCTGTTAATGAATTACATACCCTCTCCCTCCTCTCAGAAAGAGAGAGAGAGAGAGGAGAGAGAGAGAGAGAGAGAGAGAGAGAGAGAGAGAGAGAGAGAGAGAGAGAGAGACAGAGACAGAGAGACAGAGAGACAGAGAGAGACAGAGAGAGACAAGACATAGACAGAAAGAGAGAGAGAGAGAGAGAGAGAGAGAGAGAGAGAGAGAGAGACAGAGAGAGAGAGAGACAGAGAGAGAGACAGACAGAGAGACAGATATACAGAGTGTCGGATGCTTGGGACTCTCAACTCATACCATTTCATGTATAGTTTATTTATACAAGACAGTCATATGCAGAGAAACATCCCCCTTCCAAAAATAAAACAAACACAAAAAAACCCTCCTCAAAACAACACACACACACACACACACACGCACACGCGCGCGTGCGCGCCCACACACCCGCACACCACCACCCTCACCACGCGCCTCACACACACACACACACACACACACACACACACACACACACACACACGACAACAAACCAAAAAAGGGATCAGTGACGCTGTTCTTTTTAGTAACATTCTCCCAAGGAAAAGTAGCTCAAATTTCACACCAGAGGACTCCTAGAATCACAATCCTTCAAGTGATGCTTTTACTGAAAAGTGGTTTCCTTTTGTTTTATGTGCTGCATCTGAGCATTTGTGACAGATATTAGTAATAACACACAGCACCATTTTGGTGTTCAGATAGAAAAAAACCCCAACATTTTCTTTCTAAATTTGAAGTAACGACACTTTAAGACGACAACAGAGAAGAACGCCTACAGAAACTCTGCACTGGGCGAGAAAGAAAACGCAAAATGTTTAAAAGTTTGGACACATAACAATACTGTTTAAAAAACAACAACAAAGGGGACTTTAAAATAGGACAGGTTTTTTTCTGTAAAAGTTGGAATTGAAGATAAAAGGTTGAATCATAAAAGGTTGTATATGATTACAGAAGTAGTGTGTATTTTCGTAGTTGGATTTTTTGGTTTGTCGAGAAGCTTCTCAAGCAATATCTACAGAAATCCACAGTCAGTTAATAAACAAGAACGCTAAAACACCATGAACAAACGAATAAATGAAGGGATAAGTGTGATTAAAAATGACTCAAAAGTTAAAAAAGTTAGTAATGCAAATCAAGCAACCAATATAAAAAATCCCCAAACCACACACATTTTTGGAACATGTTATGCAACTTGAAGCACTGAATTTAAGTCTGTATGTCTGAATGAGAAAACTCAGTGGCCAAAATTATTTCCATCATAATAAATCACATTATACTAAAAGGGAAAAAAGACAGAAACCCGACAGGGTGACACAATTCACTCCCTTTGGTGGGTGCTGCACATGCTTCTGTAGTTTTTGATGCTATTTTTGGATACATGGGAGTTAGGGAGTTGTGGAGTGAGTTAGTATGTGCACGCAAGAGTGAAAGCAACCACACTTATGTATGTACATGTTCACTCTTCCTCAAAGCACATCTCTCTCTCTCTCTCTCTCTCTCTCTCTCTCTCTTCTCTCTCTCTTTCACTCTCTCTCTCTTAAGTTGAAGTGACATTGG
>CM054139.1:10709751-10719751 GCA_028751875.1 Rapana venosa | reverse complement strand
AGACATGACCCAGTTGCCCTAGGGACAAAGTGTCAGCAGTCTGTCTGTCTGTTTACTTCTCATCTGCCTACACTGCCAGGATATTGGATTCTGTTTGGGTTGTTGTTCTTGGCAATGAGGAAACACCCCACTGTGTGTAAATGGTCCAGAGCAGTTACCGGAAGAGAAGGTCTGTGATCAGTGTACTGAGAAATACCACCAGTCGTACTTTCGTGAAGATATGTCAAAATTATAATACTTTATATGAATTCATAGACAAAAAGATATTTTATAACATTAATTGGTCAATCTATCAAAAGAGAAATTTCTTTTCCTTAGCCAAGAATTATTCGATAAAGACTATGCTTTGAAAAGATGCAAATGTAATCAGTCAAATCAATAGATCAATCAATCAACCAGTCAAAAGACCAAACTTAGAAAGAAGAGAATTATATTTCTAGCACTACTACTTTTTCTTTTTAGGGCATTACAGGGAAATTTTCAAGCAGTGTGTCTAGGTCAAGTTGACCTTCCGCATAAAATTTACAAGAAAGTTAAGGCACTGGACGTTTCTGCGCCCACGTTGACCTGAACAATCATACAAATCTCCACTTTGGATGGACCAGCCACCACCAAACAACACACCAATAACTTCTGGCCTCTGAGGATTAAGAACATTAACTGCACAGGTCACTTGACTTCTCCAAAACAGAAAAGCACGTAATTCCAAGCCATTGATTCTTATGGTACCACCAGCACACAAACAGATGGAGAATAGTGTGACAGTAAAACACCTCTTTCAAAAGTGAAGGGTGACGGGTTTAATTCCTACCCGAAATCTGACTACCTCCCACCCCCTGACAAAACCATAACTTGTGGTCTGGGTGTTGGATTTTCTTTTGGAATGAGACAAGAAACCAGGTTTCTGTATGGTTCATTATTAGCAATTAAAGGAATCTCTGTGCATAAGAGAGTTGTTGGTGACATCTTTTCTTTAGAAAAAAGGGACACCATCAGGAAAGTTTTGCATATGCGGCCAGAGAAGTAAACAGTGCTACACAAGTGATGACAACATTTTCTTGAGAAGAGCAGTCCACATTTTATGAAGTGAAATCTGCCATGAGTATAAGTGATGCACAATACAATGTGATTCATTACCATATAATACAGAGTAAGTCATGTGAACAAATGGAAACATTTCTCCCAAAAGAAGGCTCCCATTTTATTATTTTTTTCCACTCTTCAACTAGAGCTCTGAGATTCACTAAAGTTAAGATTTTGCATATGTAACCTTTTTTCCCCACCACTAAAGATAGCCTCATTCTAACTTCAGGTATCGTGTATAAACATGTGCACAAGCTATTCTGTATGTGTTCACACACAGGGACTCAGTATATATTCTCATCTGAAAGACGTTGGGAAGATTGGAGTCAGTAGGGATGTTAACTCCAGCATTAAATACTCTACAACAAGCATCTCCCTGGAGGCTTGATTCCAGGCCATCAGATCACAAGCACAATCCTCTAACCACCAGGTTATCCAGCTCCTACTATTCAATTTGTAAATGTCACCTTTCCCTCACGTCACATAAGGTCAGAAACCAAAGGCTCTGTTCACCGATCCACAGTGCATCGAGTGGTAAAGGCTTTCTCCCCTAAGAGATCATTTTCTTCACGATCTCATAGCTGCTCAGTGAAACAAAAGAAAACTGTCTTAACTTCTTCTCAAACTCTTTGT
The DNA here is from genome assembly GCA_028751875.1 of Rapana venosa. Taxonomy (NCBI): domain Eukaryota; kingdom Metazoa; phylum Mollusca; class Gastropoda; order Neogastropoda; family Muricidae; genus Rapana; species Rapana venosa. The sequence goes on along the minus strand of CM054139.1, from coordinate 10,718,035 downwards.
GGAGTGAGGCACTGAACTTTGCAGACAGAGTGTCCAGGGACAAGTGGAACTGATCTCACCTTTCTCCAGGTAGCAATATTCACACTGGGTATGTTCCTGCCATCTGTACTACAAGCCATGGCTCAGTTAATCTTTAACCAAAGATGGATAAGGTTGTAAATGTTTGTGCACAAACATTTTCGAGCCTATTTATAGTCAGGACATTTATATAGGAAAGGTAATTCATAGCATATGCAGTCATTTATTTATTTATTCTTTTATATCGAGGATAATGGAATAAGCACTTATGTGCTTTTTTACATCCAGTTCCCGTGTGTATGCGGTTTTGTAAATTTTCTCATCTGTTTCCACCGGCACACAATGGCCTACTCTTCCGAAAAGCAGAACAGGATTTAACGTGTGCGCAAGATGCTCTGCATGCGTTCGAACACGGGGCCTCGGTTTACAGTCTCATTCGAAGGACTTGGAGAGAAAGGTGTCAGAAACTGCAGCTTCTCTGGTAGCCAGCATGTTGAGGGTGGCACCCATCTCCTCTCATTGCTTTACCTTCCCTGACCCTTAAGTGAGCAGGTACCCAATTACAGCTGGATGAACTGGGGAACTGTACAGAAGCCAATGCAGATGAGCAATCACCTATCCACATGGATGGGTAATCATAGAAAATTTAAAAGCCTAAAAATACAGTTGAGAACTGGATTTTCCAGGATAGCTCACTAAACCAATAAGCATCCCTGTATCCATCCATCCATCCATCCATCCATTCATCCATCCATGCACGCATGTAAGAATTTTTTTAATGTCCATTCTTAAGTGGTGGTATGGGTATTCTTTTTGATGAGACAACACATTGAAATTCTTGGTGCAAAATGGTTATGCAATGATAAAATAAAATTTGTGACATATCTTTTGAAAAACTGGAAATTGAAGTGTGATTATCATTTTGAGGGCGAATAGGTTCACAATGCTTAAGTTTGCAAGAAACATAATTCACATCTTTGTAGATGAGATTACATTTGAACATTGTTTCATCATTATCATTTCTCTCTGTCTCTGTCTCTCCCTCTCTCTCTCTCTGTATCTGTCTGCCTGTCTGTCTGTCTGACTCTTCCTGTCTGTCTGTCTGACTCTGTCTCTCTGTTTGTCTCTCTCTGTCTCTCCCTCTCTCTGTATCTCTGTCTCTGTCTCTCCCCCTCTGCCTACCTGCCTGCCTGCCTGTCTGTTTGTCTGCCTGTATGTCTGAATGTCTGTCTTTCTGTCTCTGTCTGACTCTGTCTCTCTGTCTGTTTGTCTCTCTCTGCCTCTCACTCTCTCTATACTTTTCTCTGTATCTCTCTCTCTCTGTCTGCCTATCTGCCTGCCTGTCTGTCTGTCTGTCTGTCTCTGTCTCTCCCTCTCTCTCTATTTCTCTCTGTATCTCTCTCTCTCTGCCTGTCTCTCTGCCTGCCTGCCTGCCTGTCTGTCTGTCTGTCTCTCTCTCTCTGTCTCTCCCTCTCTCTATATTTCTCTCTGTATCTCTCTCTCTCTTCCTGCCTATCTGCCTGCCTGCCTGTCTGTCTGTCTGTCTGTCTCTCTCTCTCTGTCTCTCCCTCTCTCTATATTTCTCTCTGTATCTCTCTCTCTCTTCCTGCCTATCTGCCTGCCTGCCTGTCTGTCTGTCTGTCTGTCTGTCTCTCTCTGTCTCTCCCTCTCTCTCTATTTCTCTCTGTATCTCTCTATCTCTCTGCCTACCTATCTGCCTGCCTGCCTGTCTGTCTGTGTCTGTCTCTGTCTCTCCCTATCTCTATATTTCTCTCTGTATCTCTCTCTCTGCCTGCCTCTCTGCCTGCCTGTCTGTCTGTCTGTCTGTCTCTATCTCTCCCTCTATTTCTCTCTGTATCTCTCTCTCTCTGCCTGTCTATCTGCCTGTCTGTCTGTCTGTCTGTCTCTCTCTCTCTCTGTCTCTCCCCTCTCTCTCTCTCTCTCTCTCTCTGCCTGCCTGCCTGCCTGCCTGCCTGTCTGTCTGTCTCTATCTCTCCCTCCATTTCTCTCTGTATCTCTCTCTCTGCCGTCTATCTGCCTGCCTGTCTGTCTGTCTGTCTGCCTGTCTGTCTCTGTCTCTCCCTCTCTCTCTCTATTTCTCTCTGTACTCTCTCTCTCTCTGTCTGCCTATCTGCCTGCCTGTCTGTCTGTCTCTGTCTCTCCCTCTCTCTCTATTTCTCTCTGTATCTCTCTCTCTCTGTCTGCCTATCTGCCTGCCTGCCTGCCTGTCTGTCTCTCTCTGTCTCTCCCTTTTTCTCTTATTTCTCTCTCTGTTATCTCTCTCTCTCTCTGTCTGCCTATCTGCCTGTCTGCCTGTCTGTCTGTCTGTCCCTATCTCTCCCTCTATTTCTCTCTGTATCTCTCTCTCTGCCTGTCTATCTGCCTGCCTGTCTGTCTGTCTGTCTGTCTTCTGTGTCTTCTCCCTCTCTCCTGTATTTCTCTCTGTATCTCTCTCTCTCTCTCTCTGCCTGCATGTCTGCCTGCCTGCCTGTCTGTCTGTCTGTCTCTATCTCTCCCTCTATTTCTCTCTGTATCTCTCTCTCTGCCTGTCTATCTGCCTGCCTGTCTGTCTGTCTGTCTGTCTCTCCCTATCTCTATATTTCTCTCTGTATCTCTCTCTCTTCTCTCTCTCTCTCTCTGTTCTGCCTATCTGCCTGCCTGCCTGTCTGTCTGTCTGTCTGTCTGTCTCTCTCTGTCTCTCCCTCTCTCTCTATTTCTCTCTGTATTCTTTTCTATCTCTCTGCCTGCCTATCTGCCTGCCCCGTCTGTCTGTCTGTCTGTGTCTGTCTGTGTCTCTCCCTATCTCTATATTTCTCTCTGTATCTCTCTCTCTCTGCCTGCCTCTCTGCCTGCCTGCCTGTCTGTCTGTCTGTCTGTCTCTCCCTCTCTCTCTATTTCTCTCTGTATCTCTCTCTCTGCCTGTCTATCTGCCTGCCTGTCTGTCTGTCTGTCTGTCTCTCTCTTCTCTCTGTGTCTCTCCCTCTCTCTCTATTTCTCTCTGTATCTCTCTCTCTGCCTGCCTATCTGCCTGCCTGCCTGTCTGTCTGTCTGTCTTTTCTCTCTCTGTCTCTCCCTCTCTCTACATTTCTCTCTGTATCTCTCTCTGCTGCTATCTGCCTGCTGCCTGCCTGCCTGTCTGTCTGGCTGTCTGTCTGTCTGTCTGTCTCTCTGTCTCTCCCTCTCTATATTTCTCTCTGTATCTCTTCTCTCTCTGCCTGCCTATCTGCCTGCCTGCCTGTCTGTCTGTCTGTCTCTCCCTATCTCTATATTTCTCTCTGTATCTCTCTCTCTCTCTCTCTCTCCTCTCTGTCTGCCTATCTGCCTGCCTGCTGCCTGTCTGTCTCTCTCTGTCTCTCCCTCTCTCTATATTTCTCTCTGTATCTCTCTCTCCCTTTTGCCTATCTGCCTGCCTGTCTGTCTGGCTGTCTGTCTCTCTCTGTTTCTCCCTTCTCTATATTTCTTCTGTATCTCTCTTCTCTGCCTGCCTATCTGCTGCCTGCCTGTGCCTGCCTGTCTGTCTGTCTCTCTCTGTCTCTCCTCTCTCTACATTTCTTTTGTATCTCTCTTCTCTATCCTCTCTATCTGTCTGTCTGTCTGTCTGTCTTCTCTCTCTGTCTCTCCTCTCTACATTTCTCTCTGTATCTCTCTCTCACACTCTCTCTCCCTATCTGTCTGTCTGTCTGTCTGTCTGTCTCTCTCTCTCTCCAGCACACTACAAAGGTTGTCTGTGCAGTGTGAACTGCCCTGAACTGTGTACACACAGCGGCTGTGTCCTCTCTGACCGAAACGGAGAGTCATACAGCATCCAATTTCCTGCCATTGTAGGCAGACGACAAGTAAACAGACGGCCCGCTGTCAGTCATTCCCCAGGGATGCTGCTCCATTTCAGCTGCCGACATCACACCTCTGATGAATCTGTGTGCCTTCTGCTTGATTTCGTCCTGTCTATACCGTTCTGTCGTATCTCACTTTCTGCACATTTGTTTTCTTTGCTTAGAACAAAGATAGTTGACCTCTGAGATTTAAGTAGCTATGGTTAGATCTTTACGTTTGAACTAGAAAATAACTGCATGCTGCTTTTGCACCCCGAAATAATATCCATGCTTAAAACACAAAAGTGAAGGTAAGATTTCTTGGAGTTTTTGCAGAGGAAAATGACAATGTTTGACAGTCACCCGAGGATAGTTATGCAGTTGGTTCAGTATCTCTTGATATACATGTATATTTTTTAAGAGTAGTGAAGGTTACATGGAATATTCAATGTACTATACATATCAGACAACGTCAAACAGCATAAAAGCTTACAGGAACAAAATAATGGTCAACATCACATAGCATCAATATAATAACTTTTTAAAATAAAACTATTCACATTACAAACCATCAAAACTCCCTACTTGTTTGAAAACGTGTGTGCATAATATGACAAGATCATTGTCTACCTGTCTTATGTCATCATGTGTTTTATAACACAGTGGAGTTAATGGCACACCACAGTGCGTGTTGTCTTCGTGCCTTCATGAGATACAGAAGTGGACTGGGCTTGATGCTCTTCAAATATTGAACAGCTTATCGTCTCTAATTACATTATCATTGGTTTTTCTTTAATACAGGCACACTCATGCACACACAAACACACAGGCACACACACATGAGCGCGCGTGCACACACACACTACACACACACACAAAGGCGTGCACTTTCAGGCATACATGAATCCAATTTCACTTCAGAGAGAGAGAAAGAAAGAGAGAGAGAGAGAGAGAGAGAGAGAGAGAGAGAGAGAGAGAGAGAGAGAGAGAGAGAGAGAGAGGAGAGAGAGAGAGAGAGAGAGGGAAGTGCTTTGTGGAAGAATGAATGTGTACATGCATAAGAGTGGTTGCTTTCTTACTTGCTTGCGCATGCTTACTCCCCCCCCCCTTCCTGTGTGTGTGTGTGTGTGTGTGTGTGTGTGTGTGTGTAAAATTACCTTGTCCTGCCCTCAAGTATGTCCAAAAATAGTAACGCAACCCATGAAGTTTCGTGCAATACCCGGCCATCAAGGGGAGAAAATCGTGTCATCCCTTTTGCATTTCTGTCTGTCTACTTTCATTTAAGTGTGATAGGTAGTGATGGAATTTCGTCATCAGCTTTTCTCATTAGGACATTTTGATGTATTGCCATTTCGGCATATTGCATAACATTTTAAGATATGCATGTACATGGTGAGATTGGGAGAGAGTGTGGGATATTTTTTTTTATCACAGCACTGCTTGATGTACATCATTAATTTTAATCTTTGAGTTTTGAGTTGTTTTGTTTAAAATGATCCTCTCCTTCCGTCCTTTATTTGCTTTTCATTTGATTTGTATATTTGTGCATTCTATCATTCATTTATTATTACGTGCACTCATTCATTCATTCATTCATTCATTCATTTGTTTATATTCACAATCATTCTTCATTTGTTTACTTTATTATTCATCCAAATTGTTTTTCCTTTTATTTACATGGGAACACTGTTTACTAGTATATATATATATATATATATATATATATATATATATATATATATATATATATATGTATGTATATGTATATGTCTGTGTGTGTGTGTGTGTATCTTTGTTTCCAAGCTCAAACTTGTCATTCATCTGTATTTTTAAAAAATCATTCTAGTTATGTCAATGATATAAACAGTAATGACACCATGTAAACATTTTAATATAAAAACTCTCTCCTCGATTTGTACTTAAAAAATCACAATTGCTTCCCTTTTTGATATAATCATACAGTTCCAATTAAAACCTTAACCATGATTTGCCATGGTATTAATAGACAAAAGAGACATAAAAAATATCAGGAGACATCCACTCCTGTCAGTCTGACATCTTCATTCATCTTGACGCTCCCATGTCCTCGATATAAAAGAATAAATAAATAAATACATAAGTAAATAAAATGTTCCAGTAAAGGGACATCCCACGCCATTCAAGACATACATCACGACCAACAGGCCTGCCAGACGTCCTCAAGCTTAAACCAAAATACATTCCTTGAGATGCTTCTTGACAAATACACATTTCTAATACGAAAATACTCATTGCTTCTGTAATCATAGACACCACCCTGTCTTCAATTTCACTACTTACAGAAAAAAAAATCTTAAATAGTGGTTTTTGTCTTAGTCCCTATGTCTTGTGAAACAGTCTTGGTTTTCGTTTTAAGACAATTTTTGCTATGTTTAAAAAAAAAAAAGTCATTTGTCAAGCAGTGTGGAGAATCTGTAGGCGTCCTTCTCAGTTGTCTGAAGGTAAGACACTTTAAAACGACAACAGAATAGTCGGGGAGAGTACAGATTTAGAAAGAAAATGGCCTTTTTTCTGAACACATAACTGTTGGTGTAAGGTTACTGGTATCTTTCACACACACACGGAGGAAAAAAATAAATGATTGAAAATATTTTCAACGAATGCAGCACAACAAGGATTCTAATGAATGAGTATATTATTTTAGGAACGTGAACCGTGTATTGTATGCTACTTTTAGATGTGACAGAATAGTCCTGCATCTTTTATTTATTTTCTTTTGCCATCTATGGACGTATGTATGTATGTATGGACGTATGTATGTATGTATGGACGTATGTATGGACGTATGTATGTATGGACGTATGTATGTATGCATGGACGTATGTATGGACGTATGTATGTATGTATGGACGTATGTATGGACGTATGTATGTATGGACGTATGTATGGACGTATGTATGTATGTATGTATGTATGTATGTATGGACTTATGTATGTATGGACGTATGTATGTATGGTATGTATGTATGTATGTATGTATGGACGTATGTGTGTATGGGCGTATGCATTATGTATGTATGTGTGTATGTATGTAAGGGCGTATGTATGTTCAAATTCATTTAACGTCTTTTCACAGTTGTGATATTAGACGGATGGATGTATGTATGTATGTATGTATGTATGTATGTATGTATGTATTGTATGTATGTATGTATGTATGTATGTATGTATCTATGTAGAAAAAATGCTTATATATATATATATATATATATATATATATATATATATATATATATATATATATATATATATAATATTGTGTGTGTGTGTGTGTGTGTGTGTGTATTTGTGTGTGTGTGTGTGTGCGTGTCTGTCTGTCGCGTCTAAACCTGTCAGGTTGAAAAACAACCAAGCCAGATCACAAAATGCCGACCTAAAATGATTGTGTCTCGTTGCCCCTCTGTCTGTCTGCAGCTAATCTAGCATCTATTGTAGTCTCAGACGTTTCCATCTTTACAATTTTTCTACCTTAGGTATCGGTTTCAGGAAACGTTTTGCTCATTCTGTGTAAACATATCAATTCACAGTGATTCTCTCACTACTTGCGCAGGAGGGCTGGGGTTTTTGCACAGAAGACACATTTTGCTTTAAAAAAAATGTTTTGTGTCAAGGCGTCATGAGTTCAACATTTTTGTGAGGATGTAAAAGCTGTGACTTACTGTGAACTGGGTTTTTTTTCAGTGATAAAGATTATCTTAGTGGCAAAAAAAGGAACACTGCAACGAAATGTGTGAACAGTCACAGTGAAGAAACACTTATAAAGGTCGATATGCATTTAACTTGAGGTAGTTCTTATGTACACTATGTGTGGACAAACTTTAAGCTGGATGAACAAACATGAGCACATATGTTCCTGCCGTTACCCTCCAACGTGAAAGGGAAATGTGTGAAATGTGGATCCTGGGAGACCAGTGCTCCCATCACAGGGAAATCCCTACCTTCATGGATCAGTTTAGCATTTATGCGTGGCTAGCACTCAGCACAAAGTTGCACTGTGTCAGGACAAACAATCAAATGGCTCGCTGTCTGGGGGATGGGAGTTCATGCATGATTCATCAGCAGTCCTCTGGCTAGTTCTAATATCAGTCCAAGAGCAGGAGAAACCATCACTAATGCCACTTTACATCTAGCAGAGGGTGATGATTTTTGTCAGCTGTTTCATCGCTCTACTCTTCTGTCATCCCCGCTTGTGGCTTATTTCTGCTTGGCAAAGTATGATGAGATAACTGACCCATTTCACCGCATTACACCTGGGAATCACCATGAGAAAGGCTAGTGTTTATGATTTGTTTGTTTCATGTACCTTGCCATTTGGAAGATGATCTTCTGACTTTTGAAGATTTCTTTTCTAATTCACTTATTCATTTGTTTATTTATTATTTCATTCTTCTTTGATTTCAACAAGCACTTGTGTG